>WEIT01034602.1:70151-131573 GCA_013389985.1 Dryoscopus gambensis
AAAGTGAGGTGAAATGGGCATCAAGTACCTTAGCATTTTCCATGCCCTTTTTATCAGGCCTCCTGCCCCATTCAGCACCTGGTGCATGTTTTCCCTAGTTTTCCTTTTGCTGACATAACTGCAGAAACCCTGAAGTCCAGGTTGTGATCCTTTACTCCACCATTTTATGTTCACAATAGTCAGGGCTGTGCCTGACCTTCATATCCCAGATCAGTCTTTCCTTGTTTGCAAGGATGAAGTCTGACACTATGTAAAGGTGTGTCAGTGTGTGGGGAAGGGGGATATTGCAATGTGGGAAAATTGAGGAGTCAGAATAACTTCCTGACTGTGGTCTGAAAAAAATAGAGAATTAGGGTACGGATCTCCTTATTTTCAGTCCGTCTGTCCATCCCACACATCTGCCACTGCATCCACATAGGAGTTATCTCTGAATTAATTTTTCTATCTGGCAGGAAAGCTGGCAGAGCTGGGTAGGTGTTGCATTGAACTTTTGAGTTCAGTCCGCCATAGTCAAGCTGACTTACTTTTCTCAAAATCCTCTATCTTAGCTTAGCAAGGAGAATCATCAGAAACTCCTGCTGGGGTTGTGAGAGGAGGTAATGTCTGGTTAAATTATGAGGATGGGGATTACAGAGGACATGAATAAGGGGAAACAGGCAAAACGAAGGTAAAAAGAAAAAAGAAGAAAAGACCATGACAGAAAACCTTTCTATGAGTAGAACATGGGTATCCAGAAGGCTGATTCAAGTCGTAGGTCCACTACTGACTTACAATATACCTTTAGTTAAGTTCTGTTGTTTCTTTGGGCTGTTCAACCCCCTCCCTTCAGCTGCAGAAATGATGAGGGCAGGAGAGGGAAGAGGAAGGGTTTGGCTGAGGAAGATCTATCTCTGCCTTCACTCTGCCAAGCCTGCACGCAGTAGGCACGTGTCTCCCATCATGAGGTCAGCAATTATTTGGCTGTGTAGGTCTCTTTCCTCCCTGCCTCAACCTGATGCAAAAGCTGGTCAGCTGCAGGAGCTTTTCCTCGTTCTTGCAATAAGGTTGTGACCTCAGGCACCAACAATCTTCTGGCTGAGCCCTGGATTGAGAAGGCTGGTTTTAGTTCATCTTCTCCATGCCTGGGAATGGCCTGAGTTCAGTGTTTTTGGTGATCTTTCTTTTCCTGGCTTAGCAGAGAGGGAGGATGTTTGGGAGGCTGGAAATGAGTGAGGTGAGTTGGAGGATATGGAAGTGACTTTGTCAGGGAAATACAATAAGTTGGTTTATTTTTCTGTTTCTGGGGAAATACTTTCTTTTCTGCTAGGGCAAATAGGAGAGGTTATTCTTCTGCATTGATAGCTGTACTTTATATAGTTTATATAAAGTTTATATAAACTTGTCCAGTGTTTGACATGGTTGCTCTGAGATGTACCCACAGAAATAAAAATTAAAAAAGAAGTCAGAATTCCCTTGCTCTGCAAATAAGACATGAAAAATAAAACCTGAACAAGATATAAGGGAGAGGAGGATGGGCAAAATTATCACCCTCCATAGTCAAATGGCACAGCCCCAAGAAGGGATATGGCTTACACTTGCACAAACAGGCGTTACCTTTTGCCCTTGGTAGAAGTGACTCAGCTGCAAATATCCTCCACAATTGATTGTTACTCTGGAAAAACAAATGATTGGAACTTTGTAGAACGGCTTGTGCAAGGCACCACAGTCCGACAACAGGACAAAAGGGAGATCAGCATTCTGCTTGCAAAAAAAATCTTTCTAAAGACCACAACAGCCTTTGAAGCACACTGTAAGGCACAGAGAAGCACTACAAGCAGGCAAATAAAACCTGGCTCTCCCCAAAGTTAATGAAGGTATTGCCACTGGCTAACTCCAGGGGAACAAGCTGGGAACTGTACTGCAGCCTCTAGCCTGGGATTATATGCTCTGCAGCAGTACTAACTGGCCTTGGCATGTGAATAAAGAGCAGGAATGAGCTTCTATGCAATAAGCAATGGAGAAATATTTACCTCCCTGAAAAGTCAATATTTTAGTGCAAACACGATTGGGAGAATTTATGAAGGCATTTTGTTTGTAAGCAAACTTCAAAGCTTTTTATGGGTTAGTTTTTTAGCTACTATTATTTACATTTCTTAATGGCAAAACAGTTCCCAGAAGACTGAATGGGATGAGTTTACGGCTCCAGCAAACTGAGGGAGTGACACACAGTACTTCAGAGGAGGCTGTGCAGTGTGAGTGAGCATGTTAGAATGCTGGGTGAAGCTTCCCAAGGAGATATTCAAAGTGATGTCCTCAGCCTGAGTTTCTGGCTCCTGCTAAGCAACGTGCAAACACCCTGCAGATTAAAGTGAGCTTTCCAGAGCTCCTGCCTCCTGAATATTGTGTGTATTGATTGAAAGCTTCGTTTACTTTTTTTTTTTTTAATCCTGTCCAATTCAGTCCTTCAGTCTATACCTTTTGGTATCTTGAGAACTATTTTACAGTTCCTAATTTTTCTGTCAAACAAATGGACATACTCAAGAGTTGTGACCTTGGACAAAGGAATGAAGCCAGGCCACCCAACTTTAGTGTTCTTATAGTTACCCTATAGATAGAGATGTTACCCTAAGTTCTCCATAGATCCACCTCTGAGTTTAGGTTGTAATTTGGCAGTTACCTCTTTCTATTCACAGCACAGAGAGCTGAGATAACCATTTCCCCAGCCTAGCAAAGTACCACAAGCTGAGTGATGAAATGGCTAACCTGACATTACCTGGCAAGCCCAAAACTGCAGCCTTAGTCCTCAGCTTCCTTTGTGCCTTATTGTGCAGAATCCCTGCCTAGCTCTGTAAAACTGCTTAGAGACAAACATTAAGTGTCTCTTCCTCTGACTTCCTTACCAAAACATCTCACTTTAATCTTGAAATGTTTAAGAGAAGAAATACAGATGTATGCTTCATATAAAACCCTACGGCTCTAAAGAAATAGTTCAAATAAAAGATGAGGTGCAAAACTGAAAGGTCATAGAAAGATCATTAACCACATGGAACTGCAGAGTTTGCAGTTTTTCTTCTACCTCACAAATTATTAGTTTCCGGCTTTGGCGACTTTAAGCGTAAATGCTAAATTAGTGTGGCCTTACTGAACACCTCTGTCCCATAGATTTCAGAGAAAAAATATGCTGTAATTTGCATTGTTTTGCTGCATATAAGAAGATCTGTTTCTCACGTGTAGTGCTTCAGAGCTGCACCACTAAAGCTGTCCTGATAACTCTGGGAAAATATGAGCTGTATAGCTGTAACTGTAGCTGTTACTATATCCTGTACTGTAGATGGCTAACATGACAAAGAAGCCAGGGTTTCCTGGAGTATCTCAGCGGTTAGGATGCTGGCAGATGACTCAGACACAGAGGGGTTTAATTTTGCTTCTATTCAGTGACCTTGCATAAATCATTTCCCACCCTCTGAAAGTGCTTTGAAAATGATGGCTGACAAGTGGTATAGAGGAGCTTGGTGTTTTAGCAGGGCCTGGCAGTCATTTCAACACAGCCATTTTGTAATCAGAGAGACAATGGTTTATACTGGTGCCAACGTATTTCATTAGGGCTCTCCAGTAGTGTGTGGTTCCCAGTGGTACTGCTCACTGCTGTGCTGGGAACACCTCAGCTCTTTCCCACTGCCCTGAGCTCCCCATGCCCGTGTTGCTTGGTGAGAGTGATAACTGCAGCTTTAAAGGAAAGGTAATATGATTGGTGGGCAAACAGAGTTTTTTGGTTCCTCTGACCAAAGGAAAATATGCAGTATGGGAGGATGGCAAACAGCTAGAAGAAGGGAATATGAAGATGGATTTCAGGAGAAAGCTTTCTGATGATGAGTTTTGAAGCAAGAAGCTCATGTAATGAGGACAGGACCCAAACCACATGGAAATTCCATGCTTGCTTCTGAGTGTTGAATCAGTGGGAACCCTTCTTGGGAGCAGACTAGAAAGGAAGTACTTGGCATTGAGATGAGTCCCTACATGTGGCGCAGTGGATGCTTCAGTGAATGTCTGCCCCTTACCTAAGCTTACCTGTGTACAGAGACAATCCAGTATCTTGTACTTTCTTCTGCTACTTCAGGTTTTGATTATTTCTGGATAATTTTGGCTTTTTGATTGCCACAAACTGGGTGTCCATAATTGTACTCTGGACAAGAGAGAGCTCAATCAGGCTGTTACACTGAGAATCAGGTGGAGCACAAATGAGATTTATTCTTTTTGTTACTTTGTCTCACATGTAGGAAAATTTTCACAGTAAACTGTCCAAATGTTTCTTAATCGGTATTGTTCCGTGTCATCCGTCCTGTTCTTCTTCATGGTGCAATCCTGAGACTTTTTTTTTACATGAGGGGCCTTGCTTGCAGAAGTCCAATTGTGGGACAGAAAAACATGACCTCTGAACGGTTGTGCCACATCTGAATGGTGTGTATGGCACCACTGCGTTGAGTGCTGGCTGACTACATAACATGGATCATTAATTACCAATGGAAGGCTGCTCTCTGCTCTAGAATAAATGGCAGTTTTCTAGTAGAAAGCTGTCTATATGCAAATCACCACCTCTGCTGGCATTAGAGACCAGATTGAATGGGTACAGGGGATGTCTCTCTGAAGGGCATTTCTCTATCTCAGTATCAGAAGAGAGATGAGTAAGAAGAACATTGACCTGCTACAGTTCTTGTCTCTGTGGAGACCATTTTGAAAATATGCATTTTGGACCTAGATTATACCAGTGTCCTTAACCAGCATCCTTTCTAGAAAGGACAGGAAGTGCTAGAGGAGAGCTTTTTTCCTCAGATCCTACCTACCTCTTTCACACCTGAATGCTCTCTGCTGTTGCTTCTTTTTCAGCAGGTTCCTGAGATCCAGGGGCTGTGCTTTTTACACTGCTGTCTGACCAAGCATTCTGACAGGCTCTGATCTAATCTTGTAAATTGTTTTAAAATACTGCTCATGTAAAAGGTACCCAGCCTGAGGTAACGGCCCTAAGAATCTTTCAGTGTTTGCATTTCAACTCAGAGCTCTGTCCTGATTGTGTATCTCTGTTTAAATGCTCCTTTTCATAACACCTGCAGGTCTAACAGGTTGGAGACCTCAGGTTACAGCTAAAGTTTCTTCCAGTGTCTTGTGTATATGTGCTAGATTGCTGCGTTCTTGTTTTCCTAAAACCCCCACATGTCTCTTTGCATCCTCTAACATGTAGCCCTGAAGAGTAAACTTTTGGCTCAGTGAGGTATAAGCTTTATTTCACCTATTAGGAAGCCAACATTGCTTTTATTTGTGTCGGGCACCTTGAGTTCTGAAATCCCATTTCCATGCCAAGATGAAGAATTAGGAAGAATTCCAGACTGAGAAAGTGAAGAAATTATCTGGAAGCCTCAGGAGTACTGCAGCGACACTCAAGCTGACATTAGATTATTGTTACCTACTGTGATAAGGGACCCAAATTTGGCTTATGCACCACATTTTATTGTATGAGTTGGCCCAGGTACATCTGCTTCTTTTTCAATTCTATTTTGCACACCTGCCTTGCTATGACTGTGGAGTTGAGCAGTACCCCTTCAGATTTGATTTTTATAAAGCAGTTTGTCACTTGGGTTTCCTTCACTGTCCATGACAAACTTTGTGGCAAGAACTTTCTGAAGGCCTTGATCTAGGCCTCCTTCACACACAAACGATATTCTACCCCAGAGACAGCCAATTGGCATTTTGAGAGAGGGCAGTCCAAAAACCTTGTTTTCCAGTGGGCCAAATGCACAGAGCTCTATTTTCAGCTAGATTTCAGATGTCTTGTAGAAGAAACCAGGAATAAGTCCAGTCCAGTCTGCAGTGCTGAGGCTGAACTTTCACACCAGTATAATTCTGTGCATATGTAACAGCACAGGCTTCAGTTAATATGGGAGTGAACAGGAATTCACAGCGCTCTTGAGCCAAAGGTGCCCCTGTCCTGATGGCCTGGGCCTGTGGGCTACCCTGTGTGCTCCTCATAATAGGGAGCTGCCCCTGCACCAAATACCCATGGGTTTAAAGGATCTATCAGCAGTTGTAGTTGTTTTGCCAATATAGGAAAGGGGCTCATCATCTGGCCACACCGGTTCTACTTTGAAAGATTTTTAAGAGTAGCTGTGAACACTAAAGGCAGCCCTTCTCTCTTCTCTATCTGCTTGTGGTTTTGTGGTGGACACATAAGGACTGGGCTGGGAAAATCCCCAAGGTGTGAGGAACAAGGCTCAGTGGATGTGGTCTGGCAGGTTCCTTGTGTGTGACTGGGCTAAACCTACTGTGCTTATGTATGCTCTGAGCCATCCTTCAAGTGGTCTGCACCAGGGTACTGCTGAGGTGACACACTCTAGGTTGTGAACGCAGAAAAAAGTGCAGAGCTGGGCCCAGATGGAAGTGGAGAAGGGATTGGACAGCACTAGGTGGTGAGGGGAAAAAAAATGGGTGGAAAAACACAGGTACCTTTGTAACGTCTAGCCTTGCCCTAGCTGCTCAATTTAAAAGTAAAGAAAAACATCAGCTTGGCAAAAAACAAAAAAAAAGAAGAAAAAAAGTCTCTACAGATTTGTCTCCCTTTTTTTCGTTGAGTTTGCACATTTCACTTCTACAGGGGAATAACAGCTGCAATCTTTCCTCATCACAATTGCAAAGAAATGATCATCCCCTTTTGCTGCATTTCCTAACTCCCCCAGTTCCTCTTTCAGGTTTATGCCTTTTCTGCATGAAGTTCTCTTGGCGGCATGGAAATTAATTGAAATGAGTGTGACTAAGAGGGGAAGACCCAATAATGTCAGGATTTCAGTAGTAGCTCCTGAGTTGCGTAAGTACTATTTTTACTGCGATTGCAGACAATCTCATGAATCACTGCAAATGTACACAGCTAAACACAGGCTGTTTCTTCCCAAAGGCTGGACCTGAGTGGTTAAAGCTTGTACATCCACGGTGCATGGATGCTAAAAATAACCACTGCATTTAGACAGCACTGTGAGCTGGTGTCACTCACAAACATGATGGGGCCTGATTCTACAGAGGTGTAATGAAATCACAGCATTCATTGAAGCAAACCTCCTGCAAGCAATTACCAATTCCTGTAGCCTCTTGGACTTCCTGCAAAAACCTCACCCCTGCAGACCATTAAAAATATCCCTCCCCGGAGTCTACAGGCAAAAAACATGTTCAAATCCCTACGTGCTGTATTGCTCCTTTTCTTCCTCATCTGTGCATTATTTAAGTGTTTTCCACTTGCCTTCAAGGTCAGCCATAACCCTTAGAGGTCCCTATTTGAGGTGACTTCTGTGGCCCAGGTACTGCTTGTCCAATTTTCCTGTGGAGGCTTTTGAACTTTTTTCCATCTGCATGCCTTGCCAACTTGTAATGGGAACTTCTTCCTGAACTGAGAGTGGGTCATTTTTCAGTGCCCATCTGCAGAATCATCAGCCTAGGCTGTTACTTTAGAAAGAATTAAAAGAGGAAAGGGAGAGAAAAATCTACCTTCTTCAGTGTATGACAGGCAGTAATCCCTATTAAGTTCCTCTATAATCTTTATTGCTTTTAGCGCTTGCTTTCCTCTGCTCTGCACTCCTTTTTTCCTTCTTTCAATATGAGCAAGCTAGGAGTCTTCATTCATGCTGACCTTGAGATGGCATATTTCATTTTGGGAGAGGCAGCATTAATCAGTGTGGCTGCATGAGTATCTCTAATGCCTCATGGAGAAGGCTTCCTGTGCTTCCAGTCTTGGCTCCTCTTGCGCCTCTCGGCCCCGTGGCCGCATTACATTACCCTTACTTACTGCACTGTAGTCTCCGTGCTGTCTGCGCTGACAGGATGCATCACGGCAATTTGATGACTGCAGTGCATTACCTAGACGGACTCCAGCCAGAGAGTCTCACTCATGCAGCAAGAAGCAGGCATGAGGCTAGTAAATGATGGGGACTGGGAAGCAGAAATGACATTAGCTGGGACACACAGGTACAGGGACAGATGAGAGACTCACTGTCATGCAAAGGCTATGCTTGGTCCCTTCTCTGTTACTGTAAGGGTTGTGCAGGCATTAATGGGGTCAGGCAACCATAAAACACAGGGTCAGAGGAGACCGTGTCTCCATTCCCCAGCTAAGATTTGAGAATCAGTGACTCAGTGGTGAGGGATGAAGGAATGTCGTTCTTGAGCCATTTATATGACTGCCAGACCATAGCTTGGAAGATGAGATTGCTTGGAGTTGGTTTTTTAGCTTTGCTGTCCTCCTCTAGGCATTTGTGAAGCATAAGGGTGTATGCTCAGAACACTGCCGATTGAGAACCTGTTTCCAGTGAGATATATATTTACAGTTTGCTGCTGCTCTTAGACCAGATTGGTTTCCTGTTTTCATCTGGCACTTCTGGCTTTGGATGTCCAAGTATGCTGCTCCTCTTTCACTATCCATTTGCCCTTGTGCTGAAGACCAGAAGGACACATTTTGAAGATCCTTAAATTTAAAAGTTAAAGTAGGTTGCAAATTGCTTCTCCTAACCCTATTATTAGGATTAACAGAGAGAGTTACCTATGAATCACGACAAATTGTTTTTATCTTTTCACAGAAGATGTATAGCTGTAGTTAGAGTTTAAGAGGTTGTGAAGTCACTGCAAGTATGCTGTCCCAGACAGAAGCAAAAGATGCCTGAATGTAAATTGGAGTAGGATATTCTATTATTAATAATGCTTCTATTTGTAAAAACATTGTACAGCCTTGTTGTAAAATATTTTGCTTTTAAGAAGAACAAACTTACCCACAGGGAACACAAAATATTTTAAATTTATGTATGAGATAGAAATATAATAACGACAATGTAATAGAGATGCACATGTCTGTTTACTATAGTATGTAACTGTACTAGTCTCAAAGCAGTGGACATGCAGTGAAGAAAACATGGGCTTGTGGGTTAGAGGGCTGGAAATTTGGGACTCTCTGAGCATTGATATGTATAGATGTAGTGTCTGATATGATCTGATTCAATAAAATTTCTCCAGCTGTGAGACTTCTGCTCCCCTCCAATCATCTTCACATTTGCTTGAATCACTTTAATTTCTGTAATTTTGAAGAAACCCTAGGATTTTTAATTTCCTTGAAAATGAAGGTTGTAAACACTCTCTGTAATCCTTTCCTCTATGCCTTGCTGCTTCTGAAAGCTGGGCAATTGGTACATAAAGGCTGCTGAGAAATAGGATGGAGAAACATGAGTGTTGTTTCAGTGCTTTTAGAGATAAGCATCTCAAATGCCCAGTGAACAAGTTTGATGCAACTGTTGCTCTAATGAATCCCCGAAATACTAAAGACTGTGAAGATGTGAGAAACAATAGACTTTAACTGTCATGTGCCTCAACATTCAGGGTGTATTCCTTCTTGGATCCCTGATAAATTAGCTAGCTAGCTATCCTTTATTTTATCTTGCCTAATACTAACTATAGCAGCCTAGACCCTGTAGGAACTGGGGATTTGCAGTGGGAGCTACACAAGGACAAAACTGGAAAACAAAACTTAGCAGCGTAATTAAAAGCAATCTGCTCCCATTTCGTTCAGCAAAACTGCCCATCAGAAGCACAGTCTGGGGAGTAAAGTAGGGCCGAGGGGGGCTGCATGAAGCCTGGTGCTTCTGGGGTAGGTGGCACTGAGGAGGTCCTGTAACAGCTGAGAGGGTTTTATGCTGGAGCTGGGACAGTTTACTGGCAGTAAAACCTTAAAAATGTTGTCAGGGGATCCCTGTGGAGCAGAACCCAGTGGTGCCCATGGCTGGGGTGAGTGGGTGCTGCCACAGCACGGGGCGGGCGCTGGTGGGGAGGGAGAGGTGTCTGGCACAGCCCGAGTCACCCACACTCGCCCTTTGTTGTCCCGCCTGGGCGCTGGCCTCTGAGGTGATCTGACAAGATTGCAGCGCAAGGAGGGCAGGCCTCCTGCCAGCAGCCAGAGATTTTGTGCTCTGCAGTTGCCAGTCCCAGTCCTGCTCCTGAGGGCAGATGGCTACTTGGCCCCAGTGGCTGTGTCAGCATCCCACATGTCCCACCAGCATAGGGCCCTGTCAAGTCTGTGGGCCAAGTGCCAGCCACCATCCCAGCCTTGCCTCACATCTGTGGTCATGGTGGCAGCAGCATCTGATGAGGGCCCTGGCTGGCCCATATTGCAGCCTCAAAGCTGGGAAGGATGTTGACTGTAGAGTCCCTCCACCACTGTCAGGCTTTTGACCCAGCAACACTGTCAGCCCTGCTCTCTCCAAGCCCCAGCCCGCAGCACCCCTCTCCTTCATTACTTGCCCATGACTGCAGCATCCTGAGGCTCCTGAAGGTGCCTGGTTATACAGCTGGGGCTGTGGTCATGTCCATTTGTCCCTGGAAACATTAACACTGTCCTTTATCCCTGCAAATACATGAACAGTAGCCCGTGCTGCAATCCAATATGCTTCTCTCACTGAGATAGCTGCTCATCCCAGCTCTTACTAATCCCTGTGCCCACAGTTGCTCGCTTCAGCGACTGCTGCATACACAGAGGGTGAGCTGCTCTCCTCCCCATGCCACTCACACTGATGTCACACTGGGCTGCTCCTGTATGCAGTGAGATGCCTGCCTTGATGCATCGAAGGACTCTCAGCACCTGTTGAAAGCACACAGGGATTTGTTGGCTTTGCATGGCCCCTGAGTGCTGCTGGGGGCAGAGGCCCAGGCAGGTCACCAACAGCTCTGTCAGGGCCATGCTGTATGGTCTCCTGAGGAAATTCAGCAAGGAAGCAGAGGAACAAGGCCACAAAATATTGGAGAACACACGTAGCCCTGAGAGTTGGAGCTCAGTGCATTGCCATGCGGGTTGGGTGGGAGCATGTGACCCGTTTCTTGTTCGCTCTATTTATTCACCCTAAACTATAAGCATTTAAAGATGTGAATATTCTGTTCTTCTGCAATGAGTGTGTTACAGATGCCTCACCTGTGCACTATGATGCCTTTGGTGCGGTAAGTGGGTACCAAAGGGGTCTGTACATCACATTGCATGGAGTGATATTTTCTTCCCAATACCTCTTGTTGACAAAAAAACCTGTTTTGGGGGGTGTTGAGAAGAGTAATAATTTGACTCTCTGCCTACATGGCTAAGAGTTAAATTCTGCTCCCTGGAGAAGCAAAATTTTCTTGCTGGTTGAAATCCACCCCTATGTGAAGGTGCAAGGAAATGTCTCACCATTTGGCTGAGCTGGCACCTAGAGGTGAAAGACCTGCTTGGTGAGTATAAAAAGAAGCTTATTGAGCTGTGGGACAGAATTTATTTCTCTGAATTTAAAGGTGAATCTGTGGTATTGAAGATATCAGGGACAATGATACATAGTTAGAAGTTCACAAAGTGAGAAAGAACACGAGAAACAGTAATTTAATTTAATGTATTTAATGTGAGGTATGACAATGTATTTCATTATCCACAAACACAGTCCACATAGGTTGGAAATCCCCTGGGGACGAGATAAATCAGGAGAGTAATTGTTTAAATGTCATCTGCGGGGACATTCACGAAGTGAGGCAGCTGGTAATTCCTGGGGAATGTAGCAAAAAGGAAAGGGTAAAGTTCTCAGGTTCTAAGTAGTTACTTGGTTTCACTTCCCAACTGATTGCACTGCTTTGAAGAAGGCAAGGTGTGAAGAGGATTAGTGGAGCAAAGTTCTGTGGAAGACAACATTTAAATGCCTTGAGTCAGCGCTAAAAAGTTCATTTGTCCTCCCTGATGAGCACTGCCAGGACTGCTGTGGAGAGCTCTATCATACCACCTCCTACTTGAATATGAAATAGTAGGTTTCAACAGGCAGCCTCTTTCTTCATGGGACGTTACTCCATTTCAACGGCATTATATTGCTATGTACTGTGGAATTTCTGAAATGTTCTGGGGGACAAGTGATGACTGCTTGGAGCTGATTGTGGATGGGCAGGAGGACAGCAGCTCTTTATGTTTGACTTCCTTTCTGGTACACTTCAGAATGCGGGGAAGTAGCAGGATTGCCTTTTTCCTGAAGTGCCCTCACAAGCTCCAAGCAGCAGGCTGCCTTCCCATGACACATGCTAAGGCAGGTTACAACAGGGTTTGTTGGTTATGTCACACAGTGTGATGTGGTGTGGTAACAGCGTGACAGCAAGACGAAATGCAAGACCCTGTGTCAAAGAGTCTGCTTTCAAAACTTAGCCTGCGCCTTACCATCCCACAATGCAAGATACTTTTCACCCAGATGTCATAAGCTCTCTTATTAGTCTGCTCTTCTCTTAAGATTTTATCTCTAGGACCCAAGGAAAAATCTAAAAGGGATTATGACAATGTAGTTTTGCTACTTGTCCCTCCTCTCCTCCACCCATTATAAAGAATAGAAATGCATTAAAACCTCTGAGTATATTGCTGAGCATTTCTGAACACTTTGCTTGTCCCAGTGCTGTTGCTCCAAATCCACTGGATTTAGAGAGGAAGCACAGGTCAAAATCTAGTGCTTATGAAAAAATGCCTCTAAATCCCCCAGGGAGAATAGCACAAAGTATTCTCCCTGTATTTACCTGTGTGCAAGATTGTGATGTTAATTATAATGCCCCAGGAAACATGGTAATTGTGTAATATGCTAGGGAATAGTACCCTTCAACCCAATAACCGCTTTCCATTTCATCTTGTTACCTCTTCCAGGCAGGATCCAGCGTTATATTTGTGTCTGAAGTGTAGGATATAATGATGCCTTGAACCTAATTGTCCTGCCTGACTACATGCATTTATATCCACACATTTAATGGATATAATAGCTTATTTACCAGTTTTTAATGACCTCATTTCTACTCAGCTCCATGACTTGCAAGGGTGATGTATGGAGACAACAGCATCAGTATTTCTTCTACTAAACAAACACAGGCAGTGTAGAAAGGTGCTGAGCTACTGTAGGTAGAAGTACACCAAAGATCCTCATGATCTGGAAGCATGGAGATAAGCTTGAAAGGCACATTTAAATGGCTAATTGTCAACTTAAGCTCTCAAAACATCTCTCTAATTTTTTGTATCTGAGGACTACCATTTCTTTCAGGAATGTCTCTGTTGCTTCATTACTTCTACATTTGCATTTCTGCATTACTCTGTGGAGAAAGGAGGTCATGGTGTGCTCTTCATTAATGGTATTCACAAGGTAGGTGCACTTCTATCTGTCTGTCTGTAATGGTCCAGTCTGGTTCAGAAAACAGCATAAGAAATAAAATCGCCCCATGTCTGAGAGGATGAGAATGCTGGGAAGCGCTTACGGCATGTGGGAAGCCAGGGCTCAGATCTGCTTTTGCTGGTGGTGGAGCACTGGGATATGCATGTAACTCCATGTCAGCTGGGACTTTGGGAATCATTATGAAAGCCTCTGGACGGTGGGCTTCTGTTTCACATTAAAAAAAACCAAACAACTGTTTGGAGCAGGGACTGGAATATGACACTACCAGATGTTGGTATGGTGCTCTTAGTACACCAGCCATTTAATTATAGTCAAGATGAATTCACAGAACAACTTCAGCATTGAAATCTCAGCCCTTGAGAAGAGCAAGCCAAGACATTAAACAAACTAATCTACTACAAATTAGGAGGTATATAAAGCTAGCAGGCACCAGGCTTTTACCAACAAAGTTCTGGCATTCCCTGACATCTCTGCTTCTAGGCATGTCTGCGTTGTTTCTGTTTCTGCTTCTGCTTTGCTTTGAGCAGAGGAGTGCCTACATCCCTCCATGATCCACAGTTCCTCCTGCTCATATTTGTCACTTAGGACCTGAGTAAGAAGACATCCCAGAACACACATATGAAATCAGAACTTCCCTCTAAAAGTTGCACCCAGATATTCCTGTGGTTAAGGCACTTAGCCAGAATGTGGAACATACAACCTCCATCTCTACCAGAGGAGGTCTGAGCCACATCTCCCACATGACTATCACAGTCAGTGAGTTAGGAGCTGTCTCAAGGTGGGATATTCCTCACCCTGCTGCTGCATGTGGTCCCTGAAGGATGGGGAGGGTGCCCGTCATGCTAGGGAGAATCCTCCGCAAGCAGTGGTCAGGGCCCTGACTGGATCGAGGCTGAGGTTTCAAGAACCGTGCTGGTTTGGGGGTGGGCATCGCCGGGATGGGTGTGAGCGTGGAGCGGGGTCTAACACATGGTGGCAGCGCAGAGCTGGCGCCGCCGAAGCGGCAGCCCCGGCGGTGGAGGCGGTGGGTCCGGGGGAATGTCCTCGGAGAAGGCCTTAGCACGCTGCTATCACAGGGCTGGAGGAGCTCATCTGGGCAGGATGGACTCAGCGAAGCCAACGTAAGAGTGCAGGTGCTCTGGTGATGGCCAGGCTTCCTCAAGCCAACTCTTTAGAGGAAATAACTGGAATAAGAGGGTGGACAAAATTCCTCATGCACAGATTAAACTTCTTATTTTCTTTGTAAGCATGCAGAGGGAATATTAGATGCCTTGTTATTCTTTTCCCATCAAATAGAAAAGTACATGCAGCTCCACATTCCTAAAAGCCTCTTGAGAGGTGGCAAAGGTGCCTAGGGAGGTTAGCTTTATTCTCCTAGAGCCACTCGTGGGTGGGAGCTACACTATAGTTTTGTTTTATTATCCACAAAGACCTCCGAGTTGGCTGAGCAAAGGCATCAGAAGTCCTAAAGAGGGAATTTCTCTGGGGAATGCACTGTGAAAGTACTTCTGTGATGTGGGCAATAAATAACCCTTTGGAGATCAAGTGACATTGTGCTTTCTAGTATGGGGTTTGCCCTTTTCATGCTCGGGAGACTTGGGAACCTCAGTTGCCAGAGGGAAGCTTGGCCATTTCACTGCTGCTAGACTTTCTGGGAAGATGTCGTTAGGACTGTCTAAGTGGCCAGCCATGCTGTCTTTTGTCTGAAAAAAGAGGTAAGTAAGATGATACATTTGCTGAAGAAGCAATTTCAGAATGT
The DNA here is from genome assembly GCA_013389985.1 of Dryoscopus gambensis. Classification (NCBI taxonomy): domain Eukaryota; kingdom Metazoa; phylum Chordata; class Aves; order Passeriformes; family Malaconotidae; genus Dryoscopus; species Dryoscopus gambensis. The sequence goes on from WEIT01034602.1 coordinate 85,107, forward strand.
CTTGATATAATGTTGAGTAGAGTGGTAGGCTGGCCCAATTCTTGGGTCAGGTTTTGGTTAGGGATGTAAGGAGGTAGCCACTTACAAATGCTTGTATGGAAGAAGGCTTCTTTAGGAATAGCTCAGTCTTGGTGGGGTGGAAGAATATAAACTGCAGTTTTGTTTTTACACTAGAGAGGACTGAAAATATTAAAAATTACATATATTTAAAGCATTATTCTTTGCTGACTGAGTGGAAAGAACTCATACTTCAATAAAATCACCAGGTTCTTTAATGACCAGGGAACCCAAGAACATAACTTACCAGCAAAATAACAAAAGGTGTGTTGCTTTTTTAAAAAAGGCTCAGTTTCTGCCTGTCATGCAGTATAATCCAAACAAAAATAGAAATCTTCTGTGCCAGTGCTCCCGAGATTAGATGTTATGGTATAAATTCTGTAAAATGTGGAAATATGAAGGGAAATATAGATTTAAACCACAATGCATTAATCTTAGTGGTGTCTATCATGGGAGAATCATCATACTCTGACCTTTTAAAATCCTGTGAGACAATGATCTTCTAAAAATTTTCCCCAAATGTTCCCACCAACTTGTTTCACAGCAGCCTCTGACCAGTTATTAGGTATCTCCTTGCGGAAGCAGGGGTTTATGCTAGATTAAATCTGGCAGACTAAAGCTCCATTCCTCCAAATCATCTTCATTTACAATCTGAACAGAAAAAAGAGAGATCTATGAAAACCAAGAGAAAGGCATCAACCATATATTTTAGAATCATTGGCAGGGTTTCCTACTGACTGCAACACTATCTGGTTATTAGTTTTACAGTGGCTTGAATTTGACCTCCATGCAGAAAATAAACTTCAAACAGGCACCACTTGAATGAGCAAATCTTAGTAAGTATAATTTTATTATTCCTCTGACTATCACAATCAAGGACATTAGTATAGAGGGCACACTTTGAAGAGGTTATTACTGAGCACTCATTGTTTGCCTAAATTCTCAGATCTTTTTCATGTAGTTATAGAGAGAGCATTTTCATGAGCTTGAGGACTTTTTCTTCTGTCTGCATTTACATTTCCAAGGAAACAAATAAGAAGGACTTTGAAGAGATGATTAGCCTATGAGCTAATTTATGGATTTTTCATAGTCTAGTTCCTTTAAGCCTCTTTCACGGAACTGATTTTCATTTGGAGTAAGACTGTAGGTTTTAGTCAATACAGACAGGATATTTTAAAATAGCTTAGCACTGGTTGCAGTGTTCTCCTCAAGCTTAATGGGAGCATTTGCTTCTAATTTTAATGAAAAACAACAGTGAGGGCTCCTGAAAATCCGATTTTTCCTGCTTGTTGTACCCTGAGTATTCACATAGGAGATTTATTTAAAGCTCTTTTTATGAAAGAACAGACCCTGTTTCATCAAAAGTAAGTTGGCACTAAGATATTTGATGGCAAAATCTAGGCCAGGATATTCAGGGAAAGTGCTTTGCACTGAGTGTGGGGAGAGAGAAGGGCTGTGCTGGGGTGATTGTGAGAATTCCCAATGCCTCAGTTTCCGCAGGTGAACATAGGCAGAAGTGCCCATGGGCTGACATATGGGATGTGTCACAGCCTCTGCTCATGTTGGCACTTCACAGGATTCTCAGATTTGCCTTTCTGGGGTATATTTGGCTATATTTAGCATCCTAGGAAGAGAGCAAGGACTGTACCTCCTATAGTATGCGTTTGGAGAAAGCTTGTCAGTGTTGTCTAGAAATGGGCTAGTGAATATTGCACACACAGTGGTGCAGCATTTCTTTGTCACAAAGGAGCTTTAAATTCAAGGCCATTCCATTCCCTTTGACACAGAAATTTCAGAAATCTGAACCCAAGAACTGTATGATTAGGTTGTTTTCTTTAAATCATTGTTTTAATGAGAAAAGGCTGGTTCAGGAGTGTCACTCCAAAAACAACTTAAGACTGACAATCCTGGGAGCACAGAGGTATGTTCTTCTGATATGGAATCAAACAGACGTGTCTCACTTAAAACATCTACATTCAGTTAATTTCTGCTGAACATAGAGCTTCATCCATTAAAACCTTGCCTGGGTCCCTGGCAGACTGCCCTGCCTTTGAGAACTTAACTGCATTCTGTGTTCAGTGAACATGGGGTGGTGCAACAAAATTTTTTCCCACCCAACTATTTGCAAGAATCTGAAACTTTTGGGGGATTTTAGACTGCCCCTTTCCTCTCTTGTTCCTTTCTTGGGAATACTAGCAAATCAGACAGTCAAGAACCCATTAGAGCAGCAAATCCAAACTGTTCCTTGTTCTTGATATCTTGAGCCTTATCATTTAACTTTGAATGCTGTATGTAGAATTTGGTATTCTAGAAAACTATGTGTAAAGATCAGAGGCTGTGAGAAAACTAGTCCCGGCCCACTGGATGGCCTTAAAGAATTTGTTTCCCATGTTCTCATCTGCAAAATAGGGAAACTATAGAGACTCTCTCCATTGTGCTGCACTCTGATAAAGCTCTCTGGCTTGCCTGGCAGCTCACTGCCCCATTTTAGCCCTGGGGTACTTTTACCCTCTTTTTCTCCTCTTGCAAATGGACAGCTCTAAGTCTCTGACACAGCAACAGCTGCTGCTCCTTATTCTGGTAGCAGCGCTTTGTCCTGCTGGCAGTGATATTAGCTTTTCCCTTTGGTTTGTCTTAGCAGATCCAGGAGGGGGAATTTGTGCTTGTTTGTCTGGCTAAAGGTAACACAATGGATCTGAAGCCTGTAAATGCCGAAGACCTCAAAAAATAAGAGAAAAGGTGAAAATAAACCCCATGATTTTAAGATTACCAAAATGTGGTGCAAAGAAAACATCCTTCATGGTTTTTGGTTTCCTTAAGTATCCTGGTGCATTGGAACCAAAAGTTATAATATGGTAAGTGAAACAAAGTCAGCCAAAGAGATAAATTGATGTGATGAATCTGGGACAGGATATGTCTGATTATCCTTTGCAACTTAACTGATGGAATTTGCTGTGTTTATGGCTGAGCCATTCTGTGATCTTACAGGAAATTACTTTCTCTACACACCATTCTTAATAGATTTTTAAATTCATGCTTGGTCTAGGAAAGTGGATTATACTACAAGAGATTATGCATTTTTTCCCAGCTTTCAAGGAGCAACTGTAATGATGGTTATTGTTGATGAGGGCATTACAGAGCATTCGTGTAGCAAACACCTTGAATAGCTTAGTGTTGAAAGCTTTAATTTTCCCTTTAATAAAAGTGAAACTAGTTAATACTAATTTTATACAATCACTTCCTAAGCTTCTTAGAAAGCATGCAGTCATGGATTTAGTCTGTGCCATGGGGGAATGCCATACATCATGAGGCTCAAAAACCCCCAGAGTTATTAGAGCTATGTGTAATATTTTACATCCTGTCTTGGATCCAGTTTATAAGTCCTTTGACTCACGGGCAATGATGACTTACCCTGGGATGGCTGCAGTGATTCCTGCCGCTGGCTGTCTGCCCCACCTCTATCTCGGAAGTGTTCATTTGTGCTGTGAAGGTGGCTCAGCTCTTTGGGAAGTAGCTGTTGAACCAGTACAGTTTTCAGACCAGTAATATTAACAGAAAAACTGGCACTGTCTTTGGTTCTCCTTAATACACCAGGCTGTAATTTACAGTGGTTCAATTACTGCCACACCAGCAGCTGAGCTGTCTCGAAGCAGGGGCAGGGCTCAAAGGTAAAGATGGGAACCCCTGCAGCTATCTGCTTCCATCCCTATTCATCAGTCAGATACTCAGACCTAGACTGGGGTTTGTAAACATGCATGGCCGTTCCTTGGTGTTTTCAACCAGCTCTTTTCTCAGATTCAGCTTGAGACCCCTCAAGGGGTTTATGGTCTCACTGCATCTATGGGTATTTCCACGGGCACAAGGCAGTTCTGACTTTGGGACAAGGACCCCTGTGGAGTTCTGGGGCCTTGGGAAGCATGAAATACACTTTCTTGCACAGGGCTGGTGCAGGACCAAAGCCCTGTGTGTGTCTCACTGAAACCTGCTTTTGAGGTTTCTGTGGTAACTTCTTCAAAAGCAAATGTCAGAGGGTAATATTGGGCTGGGATTTCACAATTCACTCTTACCTAAGATGCCCAGCCAAGGGGCAGAGTCAATACTGTGTTATTTAACCAGCTTAGAGGGACATACCAGCCATCTACTGGTTCATGGGAAAGCCTCCCCTCCTGTGGCCGTCTTGCTGTGGGTGCCAATAATCAACACCCGCGACTGCTGAAAATAACTCACATTTTTTCCCTGTAAGTCACTCATGGGTTGATGATCTTTTGTAAGCAGTCTTCTGCCTGCATTTGGTCTCAGCAGCATGACAGAGCATTGCATTTGCCATCCAGTCAGACAATAACTCACAACTGCTTTTAAAAAAAAGGGGGAAAAAAAGGGGGAATGAAGCCAATTTTGAGGGCTTCAACAGATCTTGCTTTTCATCGGACGTGTTCTTTTCACTCCTTTTCAGGTGCCATTGAGGGAGAATTTTTGAGAAGTGTGGCTCATGTTCTAGTTGTGTCCTTCAGAACAAAGATTGAAAATTGTTTATGTGGGAAGAGCAGGTCAGGGACATGGTCAGTTGTGGTAATTGGCCCTGTGAGCCCAATTACTGACCTCCCCAGGGCAAAGTCTGTCAGAGAAACATCCTCCTAGTCCTATGGACATGCTGCCTGTTTCAATCCTCCACTGGCTTTGAGCAAGGGCAGACCTGAGGGGGGATGAGAGGAGGGGTCAGGGGTGGGATACTTATGCCACTGGGATGGGTTGAGAGGGTATGTGCAAGTTGAAAGGTGTGTCTGGCAGAATAAGGGAGCAGGGCTTTTCTGGGGCTGGTTCCTGAGAGTGGTAGGAGCTGCTCTCATGTCCAGGCTGACACGCAGGGGTTGCAGGGATGGAGAAGGGACTGTGAGGTAACAACCATGATACTGAAACAAGACAAGCCGGGGGCTTAGAGAGTAAGGCACCCTGTCTCAGACTGTATTTAAATTTCCTGTGGAGCACTCCTGCTTCTTCCTACAGCCTCAGCTCTTCTTAACTTTGAAGCAGGACGCACACAAAAGCCTACCAAGAAGTTCCCATCCTTTTTGTTTTTGCTGTAGGAAGCAGGGCAGTCCTAGTTGCATATTCAGTAGTAATTTACATGGTTTTGGTTTGTTACGCAAGATTTGTGGAGTTTCTCTTCCCCTAACTTGAATGTCTTGCACAACTAGTCAGCATAGTGTGAATTGTCAGTGTGAATTGTCAGCCCTACAATCAGGACTACCAACTGCAGTTTGCCCTGACAAAGGAGACAGCAGAAACACAGTGGGGGTTGAGAACAGGCAACAAAAATAATTAAGCATGGACAGACATCCCTCAGGAAGAAACTGAAAAGAATAGGACTACTTTGTTAGAGAGTAGATGACTAAGAGTTATACAAATTAATGAATGGGAGAGAGAAAGTCGAAGGGGGGGGTGGTGGTGTTCTTATTTACCCTCTCCAGCTATAAAAGAACAAGGCAACATTCAATTAAAGGGAAAGAACAAAGTATCAGGTGCCAAAACCTACTTTGCTTAGGATGGGGTTGAGTTGCGTTTGAGAAGTCTTGCCTCACTGCAGAGCATAGATGGAGCCCCAAGGACTGCCCAGCTTGTAGTCTAGTCACTTAAGCTAATGAATCCAACATTAGGGTACTTAAGAAAATACTCGTCTACATGGAAAATGAGGGTCAAAATAGGAGATGATGTGCGTTTGAAAGTGTTAACATTTCTTTTTCTAAGTGCTGGTTTCATGAATGCAAGGTAAAAATTTCCATTCTGGACAAAGGTATGATTTTTGATCACCTTTCTGTACTGCAGCAGAGTGCATTTAATTGGTTCCAGCAGTACTCTTCTGCCACTATCTGACAGTTACATGGTCATTTAAGATAACATTTTCCTTTGTGTTAATTTTCTGCTATTAACCTCTTAGCATGCAACATCTGATTATTGGCTCCCTTGGTTTGTTAATTTGTTATATTGTGCTTAGTGTCATAGCTTGAAATTGGAGCTATGCTATATACTTCAGATATATGGGAATGCTCTGTTCCAGTGGTATAAAATGGTACTTAAAACTCATCTGAAGTGTTGGGTCACAGCAACCAATTAATCTTAAATGCAGCAGATGGTATCAGTGCTCTCTACTACCCAAATCAACTAGAACTGGAATTCTTTGAGCTATTCTACTGTGTCTTGCACAAACATGATCTGAAGCCTAAAGGCTCCAGTTAGGAAAGGGAATACAAAATTAGCTGCTCACCTTATTGAGATGATATTCAGCTACCACAGTAAATATGGGTGAGCTGGAAACAAACTGATTACTAATTACATGGGAAGATAAAGGACTTTGCAAAACTGGACTAGTGCCCAAACCAGCCTCAGTAATGAGAGAGGGGAGGTTTCCCTTGCTTGTGTAGTGGTCACACACTGACATATAATCACCACAGAAACTCGCTGCATGCTCCCAGGGCTTTAGCACAGCTCTTCTGAGACTAGAGGTCATGCCCCAAGTGGGTTACAAGTGGCGTCCTGACTCAACAGATACTAAACTGTTTGGATGAATATTTAGAGTCATGAGAATGTCAGAAACTGAATTATAACAGGGAAGCGTTTGAGAACTGCTGTGTAAAGAGCTTTGCCCTATAAGATGTTGCATACCTGGCATACCTGTCCTAGCAAAGTCAATGAAGACATACCTGTGCACTGAGTTGAGCAGGTGCTTAAGTGCTTTGCAGGGTCATTGTGAGCACACACAGCTGAGAACTGGGTCTCGGGTAGTTTCTGGTGCTTCGTCCCTGTCGTGGTTTAACCCCAGCCTGCAGCTGAGCACCACACAGACACTTACTCACTGCCCCCGCAGAGGGATAGGAGACAGAACTGAAAAGGTGAAAGTGACAAAACTTGTGGATTGGAGATATAGACAGTTTAATAGGCAAAGCAGAAGCTGCACATGCAAGCAAAGTAAAACAAAGCAAAACAAGGAATAAATTCACTGCTTCCATGGGCAGGCAGGTGCTCAGCCATCCCCAGGACAGCAGGGCTCCATCACGTGTAATGGGGACTTAGTGAGGCAAACACCTTCACTTCAAATGTCCTTCCCCCTTCCTTGTTTTCCCTCAGCTTTATATGCTGAGCATGATGCCATATTGTATCCCTTGGGATAGCCCTTTGGTCAGTTGGGGTCAGCTGCCCTGGATGTGTCTCCTCGCAACTCGTTGTGCACCCCAAGCCTCCTCACTGGTGGGGAGCAAACTGAGTAATGGTTATAAGAAACAACTGAAATGGGACTAGAAAGTTCAGTTGGAGTAAAAGAGTACAAGGAGCATTTTTTTCAGTCAATATTTGATGAGAAGGCTACTTTTGGGGGGAAGGACAGAGGTTTGGTGACTTATATGCTTATTTTCTCATGTTTGTAGGTACTTAAAAATGCCACTTACTTAATCCTTCAAAACATGAGACCTTTTCTGTTTGTTAGTATGCCCATGTTCAACTGAGCAGCAATCCTGTTTGTTGATCTGACTACTACTGCTTCCAGGTGTTGCTCCTGTATGTCTTATTGATCCAAAATTACTTTCATGTTACTAAAATTTCAGGTCCCAGCAATTTTCTAATGGATCTTCTACTTGGATCAGAACCCTTGTCATCAAGCTGGAAGGAGAGTTTACTGTGTCAACCAAAGGAGAAAAAAGTCCTACAGGATTATGTGATTTATTGCTCCTGGTTGCAAAATTAGTGTCTCTTTGATGATTTTTGTTATCTTGTGTACTGGGCATATGGCTCAGAAGTCCAACATATGAAAGACTTTAAGATGTACCTGGATTTAGATGCCAGCCCAAATTTTGTCAGTACAAACAGTGATGGCAAGCAGATGTATATTCTAGGATTTTCTCGGATATATTTTTTGAGTGTTTCAAATTCATAGCATGTTTCTATCTTCTGCCTATTGCATAAAAATCAAGACTTACTAGTAAAAAAAAAAAGAGGATAATTTATTAGCAAAATGTATTGCAGATCTTGTAATAAAAAGATCTTCATTATTACTGAAAAGCATGTTCAATGTTGAATCTTCAGATTCACCTTGTCTTTTTACCTAACCACTTTGTCACCTTGTTACCTTGTCCGCTCTCTGGCTTGGCACTGCCCTGCTTAAAGGTAATTGAAATCAAGGATCTGCCTAAAAATTTATTATTTTTCTTCAGTTGTGGTCACTGAATTGCAGTATAGCTGCTCAAGAAGGAGTCAAATGAAGGTAATGGGAGTTTTGTTTGCTTGTTTGCTTGTTTGTTTGTTTATTTTATTTTGTTTTTATTTTTGTTTTTATTTTTCATTTTGTTTTTGGTTTTGTTTTTTTGGTATGTGGATGATTTAAGATTATTACTTCAATTTAAACCTTTATCCATTATTATTATGAATCTCCCAGTCAAAGTTAACTCTTGAAAGCATCAGTCACATACTGTGAAGGAAGGTGTGATGATTTGTATCTCAGTTTATATACCTGCATCTCAGGTTAATAAACCATGTGTGAAAGCATTTGAATTGAGCAGTGTGAACACAAGCACCAGCATGGGAAAAGAGTCTTGATGGCCTTGATTCCAGCTTCAAGGTTTACCGCTGGGGATGTGTGAGTAATCCATCACTGGATCTAAGACACAGGGTACATGAATGTGTGTTTGACCTAGACAACTTTTATCTTTTACATTAGCTCAAAGGGAAGAAGAAATTGGGGTGAAATTGCTTACAAGTGTTTTCACTCTTTGTGAAATAGTGAGCCCATGGTGTTTAGATCAGATCTTGGAGTTTGACTTTTGGAGAGTGAAGAAATCCCACCCACGGGGACCAGTTGTCTGCCATGCAAACCTGACTCACAGATGTAGCAGGGTCAGCATTGTAACATTTCCTGAAAGCAAACATACTGTATTACATTCTGAAGATTTTGCTTATCTGGAATATTTCTCAGTGCTGTAGCAACTTATTGCAGGCCCACAGTAACAAACTGCTGTTTTCTGAGGAAATCTGAGCTTGTGCAATTCACTTCTAACAGACAGTGCATTCAAGGTTGAGACAGTGCAGACTTCCCATGCACCCAGGAAGCCTCTCCTGCAGCCCACTGAGTGTTAAAAGATGCTTATTAACTTCTTTTCTTTTCTGGGCATCTCTTGTAAACGGAATGATAAGGGTTGCACAAAATCATCTCTCTTGGCAGTATACAGGCCTCCTCCTTGAAATCCAGCTACTGCTGGCTGCATCTGTATCAGAACTGGAAAATCAAGACATAGAAACGAAACGTTAGGAATTATTTCCAGGCTCTTGATATTGCTCCAAAGCTTAAAGAAGTTCCAGCCTGAGGATCATCTTTGAATGTATCATTAGTAGTTGGCTTCATTAAATTCCCCTAGGTGAGCAGTTACATCATTTAAGCATTAAAACTCTTGGGTTTATGTCAGGCTTCTACTAAGCTAAGTAAAAGAGTTCATGTTAATGAGAAGCAGTCTTTCTCTAGAAGAATTTAGTCTAACAAGAGCAAGGGATTACAGAGCTGACAGAGGGAAATGGATTCCCATGAAGATGAAGGTCAGGCAGTAACATGGTGTCAGACCCAGGACAAGAACCAAGTTCCTAGTGTACTGGATCAGGCTGCTCTTAGCTTCTTCTGTCAACTGGATGGCTGGAAAGACGAGTTTGAAGGCGGCTGTTAAATGGAGAAAAGGGCAGTTATATGCTTCACTGATTTTACCAATAGAGATTCTTGAGAGACGGTTTTTCTAACAAGCAATGAAGTTTTATTAAAAATAGTGGAAAAGAGAAAAATGAATCATTTACAACGTTTTCAGCCTGGTGTTTAAGATGTTACAGTTTCAAAGCATGTGTTAAGTACAAAGCACATGTTGCCAACACTTGTGTTCACTGGCAAGTTTCTCGCAAAATCAGCTGACTTTGCAGGTTCTGGTGTCAAGTGTTGCAATGGTCAGAGTCTGTTTCATTTCTCTGTGAAATACTACTGAGGCCCTTTGGGCCAACTCCTTATGGGCTCACAGACATTGCATTGTGCAGTTCCACGCATCCTGCTGTCTCATGGCACCCTGACCCTGGGGTGTTCACCACCCAGACTTCCTTACCGTGCAAAGATGGGCAAGGACAGCTCAACAGTTAGGCCCCTTGAATGGGGTACCTTCCTCCAGGACAGTCCTGGTACAGACTTATGGGATTATTCTGTTAGAATCCTTGCCCACTGAGTAGAGGCACGTCTTCTCACTGGTACCGAGGTATTCACAGCGAGGTCTACCATTTAGGGCACAAGACTCTTGTTTTCTTGTTCTTCCACCTCTTGAGTTGGAAAAGGGCCTAAATGTAGGTATCCCCCATTCTAAAAGTAATCACCTAGGACTGGCTTAAAATGGAATTGTGATAAATATTAAATCACCTTCTCACCAATGGTTTTCTGTACAAGGCCTGGCCATGAGTTTGGGTCCATGTACAGAATATACCTAGAATATACTTATTGGTTTGGAACTTTGGAGACAAGTGGGGGAATATCGAGGTTCAATCCTGCCCAGACAGGATTCAAGCATTAGTTAAGATGCCATCAAAAACTTGATAGCGTCAGAAGGAAGAGGTTGCTTCTGGCATGAACTTGGTTGCCTGTAGCTCTAAATGTCAGCTGAGCAGCATTTTTGAAGATCTTAGTGATAGTAAGATGTCTTCTGAAGCCCTTTGGGAAGCAGGCCTTTTTAAAGTCATACCCTCCTTGTCCATTCTTGCCACATATTTAGTTCACCTAGCAAATAATTAACACAATTCTTGTTTCCTATTAGAAAACTCCAAAGCACAAAATGTTAGTCTTTATCTGAACTGAAATAATTCCCTTCACTACAGTTTAAAAGGCTGTAGAATGATTTTCTACAAAATTATCTAAAAGCTAAAACTGTATTTCAAATCCTCACCGGCTAATTATAGCATACTGCTCTTTTGATGGAGAAAAGTAGTTCTGCAAAAGGCAGGGCAACCATCTCCTCTGGACTGAGATCTGTTTCTTTTCACAAAGTGGGAATATGCTGGATAAGGGGAATAATCCTTTACTTTCTGTTTATTTCAGAAGTTTAATGTAGATTTATGGACAAAACTTTCTGACTATAAAGATTTTGAGGGATCAGGAAGATGCATGAGTCCTGTTTTCTTTCTTTTTGGGCAAGAAAGCTGATTTGTGTGTTCAGAATTCTGTGTGTTCTGTTGTCCTTCAAGGGAACAGGCGACTGTCTTTCCAGTGCCCTCTGCTTTGCACAATCCTTTACAGCAGTACACAGAAGAGGAACCATCATTTACTTGTGACAGTACCATATACTACCTCCACAGTGCACAGCTGTAAATGGTAGCACCTTGTCCAGGACAATGGTAGGTTGGACAGTCTATGTGGAGTGAGCTGGAGCTGAAGAAATGAACCTTTACTCCTGTCTTGGGTTGCAATATGTAACCAAAAATTTTATTCTATTTCATCTGTTAAAACCGGTTGAAAGATATTTTCATCTCTTGTAACTCCAGGGGAAAGAGGGCGGGTGCCTTCTGTTAATGAGTCAATTGTTAAAACCAGATGGGGCAGTGCTTCCTTATCTCATCCTCCACCCATCCTCCTCCAAGGGGATATCACCTGGGAATGAGCCATTAAGGCTCTCCTTGTGACCGATAACATCACATCACCCCATTGGGGAAGGCTCCACTCAGTGGGAGGAGCCAAAGTCTCTCTACCTGCATAAAATCTGCAACTCAGGACATCAGGGCAGCTGGTTTTTCCACTGGATTCCCCGAGGAAAACTGGACCCATCCTGTCACCACCGGACCCTTCTACAGGATCACCTCTACTCCAACGGAGCCGCATCTTCCACTCCAGGAGGACTTACTTTGGACTGCTCCCCACACCGTAACCAACAGGGTGTCAGGTCGTATTCTGACCCTGTCAGAGTTTCTGGGATCATTTGTTTGTTGTTGTTCTTGTTTTTTTTTCTCTGTACCACTATCTTTGTAGTTTGTAATTATTCTTAGTAAAGAACTGGTATTCCTATCCCTACATCTTTGCTTGAAAGCCCCATAATTTCAAAATTATAGCAATTCAGAGGTGGGGGGTTTACATTCTCCATTCCAAGGGAGGCTCTGATTTCCCCTGGCAGTCACCTGTCTTCTAAACCAAGACAACTCCATAAGGAGATATTAATAAAAATTAGGGCTCTGTTGGAAAGGAGCTGGTAGAGGAATGTAGTCTTTGAAAAAGTTAATGACCCATCTACCCCACAGGTGAACAGATCTGAAAAGTGTAGCAATGAGCCAGCCAAGCTGTTGCCTCATATCCCTGCTATTGTAGGATAACATCAGTCTATGATCCTGCAGAAGCTGAAAGTTGAGGGTGAATTCAACAGCTTGGAAACTGGACAAGGCCTCTAATGTGTCAATAAACACAGAAGAAATGTCAAATTACTGAGGTACACGGGAGACTGGCAAACCTACTGTAGCCTCTCCTTGTGGGTGAGGTACCCATCCTAGTTGGTGTGATGTTAGTCAAAGTGGAGGAAGAAAAGCACAACTTCTATAACAAAATATTCGGGAAAACTGCTGATTTAGGTTATCATTAAGGACTATTCACTAATTAGGATTTCTAATATCCAGTAGTGGTACTCCTGAGTGCTGCAAGATCTGCTCCAACCAGGCCCACTGAGGCTTAGGTCATAAAGGTGCAGGAAACATTTTCCCTACAAAGAGTTTGTCCAGCCCATTTTTCAACAGAAAGAGTAAGACCTATCCAACTTCTGTTTCCTAATGCAAGCCTTTCAGCTGATGGAAGCACTAGGATATACTAGGGAGGTTGTTGGTCACCATTTCATACATAGTTTCTTGCCCAATTAATACACCTTGTCCTTAACCACACAAACAAAATGCTGTACTTGTTGGAATAAATATGCAAATACAACCTGTCCACAAAAAAAGTCTCATTCTATTTCCTCTTTTTTTTCAAAGAAAGTGATACAAGAAAATTTCTTCTTACAATTCCAGCTATGTAGTGTTCAGCTGATTTGATGCAGATACCATGATTTTCATCCATATAAATGAGTAAAGAATCGGGCTCTGCCTGAGAGGTACATGTTCCTATAGCACCACATTACAAGAGTTCTTGATTACCTGGCCCTAACCCTGGAATGCAAGGAAGAGTCAAAATTTGGCAAAGGTTGTAGCCAGATGCAGTGTGCTTCTATGTTCACACCCTCCCTAATTACCACTCTTTAAAAAATAATAATAAAATGCAAATAACTTACACCTGGTATAGCTGGAAAGTCAAAGAAAAGAAGTAAAGAACGTGGAGGTTGTGGGAGTGCTGTTATTATTGTTATTATTACTATTATTATTATTATTATTAATCAGACAAATGCACACCTGTCTGAAAGTTCCTCAGACATTGCTTCTGTTGCTTTGGTAGGCCCTGTGAATACATTGAGGTAATGTCCTTTGGTTGGCTTACTTAATTGAACATGTGATGGGGGGTGGAGGAAGCTAGGCAGGGAAACATGCTACAGATAGAAGAGAAGAATTCCCACCCACGCAGTAGGCATGTACTGTAATAATGGAATAATTATGTGCAGTTTGTTTATAGCTGTCTTCCCCTAGCATTGACGCCTTGGGCTAGAAGTGAAGCAGGACGGGTCCTGCAATCAGTTTTCACAATCATGTTTTCGCTGCGATTTGTTTTTTATTCCCCATTAGAAAGCAGAGCATGTCTAGAGCAAATGCAGTGGCTTCAGCCCTTCAGGATACTGCAAATTTGCTCAGATTTGGGGAGGGATGGGAGTGACAGGTTTGGATTTGTACGAAGATCTGTGGATCCCAACATTTGTAATGATGGTTCTCACTCCACAATCCCGATCTGTTCTGAGTTGCTCAGAGCTGGATAACTTTTGGCCTGAGACATTTGCCAGCCTTTCAAATAATGAATGTTGGGTTGTGGACAAAAACCAAAGCCAGATGGCTTTGTGTGGTGAAGTAGCTAAGTAACTGTTACTGCAAAGGGCTGTACAGTGGGAATTTGTTCCTGGTGTTATTGAAGCAGGTTCGAAATTGCTCTTGTGGATTCTTCCTACTGCTTGTTAATAAAATTGATCATGCCCTGGTTTTGCATTTCAGCATGAAGTCACGCTGTGCTGATGGTAAAATGCCGATGATTTGCTTTCTGCTGCTCCTCTAAACGTATTAGCGGATGCTGTAGTCTTCATGCAGCTGCCATTTTGTGTTCGGTTCAGTTGCAATCTGCCATGAATGCATACACAGCATTTCAATTCCAGAGGCACTTAGGAAAACATTTCCAAGCAAGTGGAGTATCCACATGATGAACTTTATCTTTCTCTTGCAGCAGGCTGCATGCCATATCTGTGTAGTTAAGAAGAGAAATGGGAAGTATTCACAGAGTAACTGCAGGGTGGTCAATAAACAGACGCTGGACCAGGAAACAACTGGAGAACATGATAGTCACACCTGCTGCACTGGATCTGTCACACAGGTTGTGAACTTTGACAACAAATGGCTTATTTCATATGCATTTGTGCAGCACATCACATCATGAGGGGCTTGATCTGAGGTTTACTGTATATAACTGTGTCCTGGAAACTCAGAGCAGCCTGCAGATATCAACTAATGAAATGCCTCCACATTTATAAGCAGAGTTGATAAGAAGATATTCACGACATACTGGCTTTGGAAATGCCTTGGAAATTGAATAGAGCTTTAAGGGGTAAGAGAAGTAATAGTAATCATGAAATGACAATGAACAACATATAAGGCAGCTGTTACCACCACGTTACACATGCAGCAGACATCCCTTTCCTCAGGATGTTACAAGCTGGAGTGCTATTTTAATCAGCTAAAACTGTTGAGTGGAATGTAGAAAAGCATGATTTTGTTATCAAAACTGTTCTGAACAAGCTGGAGTGAAAAACCAGCTTAAAAAAAATTGTCAAAGATCTTATTTATAAAACAGTTTTGGCTTACATGATTTTTAGTTTTTTAAACAGTCCTGGTCAGTGCCTTAGCTTTGTAGGGAGACATTGGGCAGTGGAAAGCCTTCTGGGCTGCAGGCAGATGCCAGCACTGTCCAGATGCTGTGGACATTCCTGTTCCCTGAAGTGCTGCTCAAGTCATGTAGGAGGAATGAACCAGGCAATGGCTATGTCAGCCACCTTGACTCCAACTGGGAATTTCAATGGAACGAGTGCACTTCTGTACAATACTGATCTCACTTAACCAGCCCTTTCTGATGGGCAGGCTTTCTGCTGAAATGTGCTTGTTATATCCCATAGTTCTCTCCCTTGGATCCTACCATGGCTAAGGCTATATGGTCATTTGCAATGCCCATCTTCTCTTATTCCAACAGCATATGTAGGAAGTTATGTAAAGTAAATGGATGAATCAAGAAAAAATAGCAAAGTGCGGTGGGCTAACAGAGATTCAGGAGCTAACATTTCTCTGTTTGACTTACTATCAATGATTTAACGTGGGGCCTTGGGTAAGTCACTTCATATTTCTGTGACTCAGTTTCTGCTTCTGAAACAACTGTCTGCTGATCTCACTGGGGCAGTTTTAAAGCTTAGTTTACTTATATTTTATAGCACTTTGAAGATTTGTACTGCACTATATTATGGGAATCGTTGGGAGTCATAAAAGAAAGAGTCGGTGTTGCAAGAGGAGGTATGATAATGAAGCCTAAAGTCAGAGACTTAATGCCTCAGTTCTTTGCTGAATCAAAGCCTAAGACTGTGAGTTCTTTGAAACAGACTCTCCTCAATTAGAGGCCTGCTCAGAACATAATAGGGTTATGACATACCTGGGGCCTCTGAGTCCCTCTGTAACAAATGGTTAGGTACATAAGCTTGAAGATGGCACCAGCTGCAGGAATGCTACAGGTCCCTGTAGGGTCTATCTCTTTCTCTCACGGCTCTTAGGTTTTTTATTATCTTCAAATCTCTGTACCTTACTGCTTGTTCCATTCTGCAGGTCCTTAAAGCATTGTTCAAGCTATAAATAAAGAAGATAAAATTACAGGGTACTTCTATGCACACCAGCTAGGAAGCTGAATGGGCATGAAAGGGCTTCCTGGTTTCCTTCCAATTCAAAATGTTATTGAGTTACTATGTAATCAGATAAATGAGTTGTTAATCAAAGTGATGTCAGCTTGGGACATACTATAGAAAAATGATTCCGTTGTAATCAGAACTGTATAATTAAGCAATGAGGCATGACAGGGCTTGAATTATAGCACGATAATTTTCACCTCAGTGCTGCTGATGAGGGCTATGGCTGTCTGCCATCCAAGTACCCGATTATGTCTTGCTGTACAACAACTCCAGTGCTGAAACATCTGAGACAAACTAGAGTAAAAATTATTCTTTCATCTCACCACCCCCTGGTCTGCTCCAGGGTGAAGCATTTCTGTGATCAGCTGGGTCAGGCTGAGCCCTGTGTATCTGGGAGCAAGTTTGACTACGTGTCTGCTGTTAGAATATTTATGATGTGAATGCATTGTGCTTGGTATGAGTCTAATGTGACTTTACAGGGCCAACGATTCCATCCACAGGTACAGTTAAATTTCAGCAACATGCTTATTGTTACAGAAGAAGGCCACAAAAATGGTCCCTACCTAGCAATACGTAGCATTTCCTAGACTTAAACTCCATTCTCCTCTGAGAGGTTTCAATGAGGAATTAGCTTTCACATTCACAGTTCTCTATTTTTTCTTGCCCACCACCCTTGGGATAGAGAAAAAATTGACTTAAAGGTGAGCTTTGAGGAGACATTGGAATAACATGGGCTTTGGCAACCTCTTACATGAACAGTGGCATAGATGTGAGTTAAAACCACTTCATATAGAACAGTGACCAGAATTTGCAGTCATAGCTTGGGTGAAACGCCCATGGAAAGCACTGGGCATTTGTCTGAGTCAGCAGCTGAAAATTTGTTCCACAGGCTTAGTTTGGAGGTGAAAATGCCAGGGCTGAAAAGTTTCCTTTACTAATAGGGGAAAAAAATGTCACCTAAGAAATATAAAACTGTGCCACCTCATTTTTCCTCATGAAGTGCTGACTTTGCTGAGGAGGTGGGAAATGTTATGCAACTTACCCTTTCCCTCTACAAACTCTCTCCTGTCACGTCACCGTCAGCCTTGCCCTGCATGGGCATTGCTCATACTTCTGCTTTAGGAGTGTGAGTTTCTGGTAAGCTGAAGCACTTTATTAGTTTGCTTGTAGTTTGGGATTCCTGGGACTGAGAAAAACCCCAGGATATCCAAATAAAGCATTTTTGCACCTTCTCTAGAGCCTCTTCCAAAGTGTTGCATGTGATGGCAGTGCATGCAGTCTTGCAGGCACCTTTATCTCCGGAGGTGGAGCTGGGCAGCTTGCCCCAGTGCTGGCAGGCACAAGCAGACCAATGCAGCTGCCTCTGCCTCAGGACAGAGAAGGGCAGTGCTGGAATCATGTGGCCACTCAGAAACATCTGTGCTGGACACTTTGGTTCAGGTCCTTTGTGACGGCTGCAAAAGCATTTATGGACTGCAGTCAAGACCAGTGAAGCACATAATTTTCCCAGTGTTGCCTCTGATGCAAAAATGTTGGGCTCTTGGCAATACTGTCAGGAAACTCTATTCCTGAGGCTAAATGCATACAAAGTAAAGCTTCCCTTCTGACAAACAAAAAATATCCTGATCTTGGCTGCAGTAGCGAAAATGCTCCTGGCCTATTAAAATTATGTCATTGAAAGAAGTGTCTCTGTCATTGAAAAAAGGTCTGCTGGTGTACCTGTAAATCAGTTCAAGTGAAGAGTCCTCTGAAATATATCAGCTCATTTCAGCTGATATATATGCTCTTGAGGACGAATGAACTTTCGAGCTGCCAATGCTGCCATCTCTCGTAAGTCAAATCTCTTCTCCAGATACTTGAATCCCATGATGATAGTAAAAACTAGGGGTTTACAAGATACATCAGCATCAATTTTTTGAGAGCTTTCACCTTGGAAGGCAAGAAGTGTCCTTGGGTTGAGTGCCTGTCAAATGAGAACTGTTGCAACAGTGGAAGAGAGGAATATTTTTTGCTTTCATCTTTCAGTGCTGCATAAGAAGCTGGCTTGAGAGATCCTCCATTAACAAAAGAAGAGGTACAAAGAGGGCAGTCATGATACAAGCTTGCCTCTGCTTATGATTATACCCATATTTCCTTGAATATGGCCACCTGAGAAGCTAAAATTTTGGCAAGCTCAGATTCCTGTTCGATGTCCTTTCCCATAGTAAGGAAAGCATTCAGTCTGGGGAGAAACTGGAAGCTTCTCTGGACTGATAGCCTGCACAGGAACAAGGCTTTCAGTGTAGGATGTTCCAAAGGTTTGTGTCCCTGCTAGTTACTGTTCTTTACATCTGATGACTAAAGGGATCAAGGAAACTGGTGGTGGCAGATCCATAACCGGTGCAAGAGAAGGATGTTTTGTAACATAATTTTTGACACTTGGAACTTCCTGCCACATGATGCTCTTCAAACAAACTTGCAAGTCTCTGAAGGCTTGTGAATTTTCCTACACTATTCAAAGTATTGACCTTCAGAGAACAAGTTACATATCAGATATTAAGTAGATAGTGTTAGCAGAAGAAACAACACATATTGCTGACAGTTTCATACATGTTTGGATTTGTCTGGGACTGCCCTTCTAGTGTCAGCCCATTGTTAAGTAGCCAGCTGACAACTTGAGTTTGGCTCTGCATGGGGAGATAGTTTGATGAGTGGTTCTTGTATCCTCATTAACTGTATGCTGTGTGCAGATGCACTGAACTTCTGTGGCACAGGGATTTGAGATGTGATGCCCAGGGCTGATGAGGGGTGAATAGTTCTCGGATTATCCTCTGCTCTCCAGATGGCCTTTTTTTCCCCACTGCCACTTTGATTTTTCTGTCCTTGATTGACTGTTTTAGTTTGCTGCAAATATCCAGATTTGTCAGTAGGGTTGGAAAAGAAGAAATTATTCTTCTGCCAGATAAGAAGCAACATGGCACTTGTGGTACTCTCACAGCACTGTTTCTGAGGCACTGGAATTGCTAGCAGAAGCCAACAGTAGGCAGCATGGCTAATTTAACCCAGGCTGTGAACTGCATGAGAAGCACAAGTTTTCTACTGGAGGCAAGGAACGTCTCCAACACACTTGCATATTACTGTGTAACCTAGAAGGTAGGGAGGTCCTGAAATTGTCATCTTGAGAGAAAATTAGATCCAGAATTCTCCATCTGCTCTGAATTCCTAGCAGGAAAGTATTCAGTTGATGACACCAGTATAAGTCTTGACCTTACATTTCTTTTCCCCCTGGACTTTCACTGGATAGAAGATCAGACACAGGCTCCTTTGTACCTCTGTGAGGCATGCTGCTGGGACTGGGAAATGGGTCCCGTGGTTTGGGTTTTCCACTCAGATAAGATTACTAAATGATTGAGCTCTTTAAGTTCACAAAATTCACTTTTGTTAAAAAATTTAGCAGTGCCACCTGCAGGAAAGTGCTGGGAAACCCAATGCCTGTCCGGGGAGCTCAGGACCAACTGTCCTCTGCCTCCTCTGCAAGAGAAGATGTGGCTGTCAGAGTGGGGCTCCCCTGATGAGCTGGTTTCTCATTGACATCAAAGGGAGATCTGCATCTGCAGATAATGCAGAATACCTGAGAACAGAACTTTGTCCAGAAACCACTGTCTTTGATAGCTATTATCTTTTGATTTTAAAAGCCTCCTTTTTTCCCCCCAAAGAGCTTTCCCAAACATGATGTGTTGCATATATAAGCTCTGGTCCAACTCCCAGTGGAAATGATGGCAGCTTTCCATTGAGTGCGATCCAGACTTTAATGCCTTTCATGTATGCCAATGAAAACTCTTTACATTGCATACTACTGCTCTTTAAAGGCTCTCAAGTAGATAGACAGATTAGATTATTTAGCACTATACAATGCATCATAAGTGGTGCTGGTGAGTCACGAAATGGCATTCTTCCCTCTGACTCAGTGCAGAGTCAATGCCCGAGCATGTTGCTATGGGGCTCTGTGTTGTTGGAGGTGCTCTTTTTCAGGCAAGAAGTAAAAAAAAAAAGTTCTGACCCACTATTCTTGCTACAGACCCCGTTTGCCTGTGAGCGCCTTGGTTGAACTTTGCAAAATTTTTCACCCTAGCACAAGTTATCCTCAGCTTCCAATAGAAAACTATTGTTCTCTTTGCCAGGAGGGAGCAGGGTTTTGAGCTCTCTGGAACAAAATGTTTTAAAAACAAGAATGGGTTATTGCAAATACACTGTGGGGTTTAAATCCTTAATATTGAAGGAAAACCTACACCATCACTTACTGCACATTCATATTTTGCATTCTGGTTTTGTTTACCACTTCAATGACTGTTTTCAATTACTGTTCTCTGCATGAAACCACTTTACTCAGGCCTGCTGCATATGCAGAACTGACTTAGAAGATGACTACTCTGTTTTGCAGTGATTTTCAAGGTGTCAGACTGCTTTTTTGTTCCTTATCTACAAGGCACTCAATGCCTGGAGTGTGAGAGTCTCTTGTTTAAGCCCCATCCATCTTCCTGGTCAAAAGATTTCATTGCAGCTCTTCCTCCACTGTGCTGGGAAAGGAGTTTCACCTGGCTCTTTCATCTGCCTGGTCTCCTAACCACCAAGATGTAAATGACACGACTGTTGCAAAAAAACTTTCTCAAAACCTGATGTCTTGGCATGAATACTTCAATTTTGAAATTTTACTTTGTAGACAATGTACTGGTTAGCTCTGGTATGCAGAGAGGTTTGCTTAACAAATTACATAAGTAGCCCTGAGATATCCTCACGACTCCTGAGGAGAAGATCTACCCAGGCACAATTCAAGCGCACCTTGGGGCAGTTGTACTCTCTTGGTAATACGCCAGTAATTGAGATTACAAGGAGTTATTCTAGATTGGATATTGCAAGCTATGTGATCCATTCCTCTTTGGAAACAACTACTGAGATGGAGAGGGCTTCTTAGAGGCACAGTGTCACAGGTGAGATGGACAGCAGGGGGTGAGGTCAGAGGGAGCAGCAGGAGAAGCTCTTTCTTGAACATACTTGTTTCACAGTATGGGATTCCAGTGACTGCCTTTGCCCCTTGTAACATTTGTGCCAGTGTGACAAACCATTTGTTTTATTTTATCAGTTTTCAGTTCTTCATGTTGCAAATTTTTATGTGTTACATCCCCACAAATGTGAAAATAATGCTTTACCTGGGACAGGCATCTTAAGCATCTCCCTGTGCCGTGGCTATTTTTTGTAACTCCAGTTAGTGTCTGTTGATGCTTTGATGATAATCTGGAGCGCTCAGAATCCCAAACTTTTTTATTAAAAACCATTTAACCTAAACAGATTAAAGAAATGATGGCAAAATGCTCAGTACCAGAGATTAACTTGGAGAAACTACTTGCAGGGGGAGAAGCTGTATTTGGGACTGTGCTCACTGATCCTTTTACATAAAATTCACTGCAGCTGGAGGAGAGATTTCCTCATTCCTTTGGACTGTAAGCTCAGCTGTGTATATGCTTTCTCAGAACCTAATTGTTTTCATATGAACTCAGGGGGGGACACAGAGCTATTGAAATTATTTCAATTGCCCAGGGAAGCATTCAGAAGTTCCAAAGGAGAGTTTTGTTACAAGGCCACATAGCCATTAATACTTACCTCCTAGAAGTCCTCTTGCTTAAAAAGCCTGTAGAGAAGGCGGATTAATGCAGAGCAAGGAGATAGACAGTGTTCAATGCCAGAGTTACGCCATGCAGGGATTAACTTGCATTTATTATATAACAGAGCGCTTAACACAGGACGTTTCTCCACCTAGTCAGAGACTTTTAACTTCTAGTCCTTGGAACGAAGAATTGAAAAATAAGAGAAGCTGTGGGAAAGCGATAAACCTATGCTTGCAAGAGGCAGAACTGATTTGGGATTGAGGAAATTAGAGAACAGAGCCCGTGACAGAGCCAGGTACTGGATGGAGTTGCCGAGGCTCAAGGTTACCTGCAGAGCTGCTTGGTGTCCTCAGTGCCTTTTCATCACTGACCTTAGCGTTGCAGCTGCTAAATCACAAATACAGCTGGATGAATTTAGTACTGGGGAGACTCGGGTGTGCTGAGCTGAGCTCCTCTGGATTTATACCATGTTAGATGAGAACAGAATTTTGCCTTGAAGTCTGTGGTTTATGTGATATATGGCATATACTGCCAGTAATGAAAAAAAAATTCTCTAGTGCCTTCCTTTGAGTTATTTCTGATTTACACCCAAAGACATTAAACTTTCTCTATATTTATATTCTGGTAAATTAAAATGCTCTGGGATATGTGATCAGGAAGGAAAGTCCATAATTTCTGTTCCACAAGATCAGGCCTAAAATTGTTCAATATTTTGGTGTAAATTTTCTCCCTCTCTAAGTTGTTTGCAAACTATTCGGAGAAGAAAACATAAAGATGCTGCAGAGCAGATATGTGGTTACTAGACTGAAGGTTGCTCACTGTTCAGAAGGGGAGAAAAGTGCGTGAGTGTGAGATGACTCACATACATATCTCCAACAGATCAGGCGTAACTGCTCTGAAAAGCAAACTGCAAATGATTCTTCCCCATGTGCAGATTCTACCCCCAGTCTGCAAACACCTGCTGGTGACTTCACTGAGAGCCACATATTGGGAGGCAAGATTTATATCTCCAGACTTTATCAGGAAGAGAGTTTGTTACAGAAGCAGAAAAAGGATTGCCTCCTGCAAGAAAGCCCACACATCAATTCCTGTAATATCTAGACTTCATTTTGGCTCAGTCTTTTAAATTTGCACTCTCCCAGATAGATGAAGACATGACTTAGAGACAAAAATACTATCAGATGAATGAGACAGTTATTAATCCAGGAAAAATGAAAATACAGGAGGGAGGGCATATGCAGGAAGCACAGGGTCAATTCAGTCCATTGCTGGAAAGGGGACGTCACAGGTGCACAGGTGGGCATCTCCTGAGGATGTGCTGGTGATAAAAACATTGCTGTTGTGCTGTGCCATGGTTCATGCTCTTTCCTTAGGGAGTATCTGTAGCCATAAGAGCAATGCAATCAAAGACCATGATTGCTCTGCCCTGAAACCTGGGATGTCCTAGGGCTGAAAGCCTACAGTCCTTTCACCTGCAGCTGAAGAGCCAATCTGTCACCCTCCAGCTGCTGCAGGCTTGCTTCCATGCACCGGGAATATACCTGTACACCTGCTATGCTGTGCAGTTTCTTGCTGAATTAGGGAGCTGGGCACTCTCTGCTGGCTAGTCACTGAGGCTGTTTCTCAGATTCAGCATTAGAAAACAGGTGCAAATCTGTGAATGAAGCCTAATCTTCCAGGCCAGGGGACAAAAGGGTTTTATATGAAGGCAAGTTTGTTGCTTTTAAAAGAGGCAATTGCATTGCCCTAGCAGAAATGAAAAAGAGTTCTCACAGTTTTTTTCCACAATTACTATGAGTAATGTTTTCAGTCGCTTGGTTTGTGTTGTGCATAATGAAATATAAATAGTGTGTGGATTGCTTTGTCATAGAAAATATTTATTAATAGCAGATTTGCAATCATCATCTTGCCTTTGATTTGAGCAGGTTTTTTCTTTTCATAAGGTTCTTTCAGGCTGCTGAGCTGTGACTGATGTGTGTTTATTTCAGTTGAGTCATCAGTATCATTAATCCTATCTTATTTACAAATGTTTGTCATTTTATGGCGTTTAACTGGTAGGGTGACTCACCTCTGAGAGAAGTGAGAACATGAATACAACAAGCTTTTTTCCTTCTTCCCCTTGGGCTTGGGATAGGAACAGAGAGTGACCTTTAAGGCACATCCTGAGTCATGAAGTTATCGTATTTACCTCTTCTGCTGCAAGATTAATAATTACAATCATCCCTGCATACAAGGAAAAGAAGCTTGAGCTTTTGTCCACACTTTCGCTTGTCTCTTCATAGCTTTTATGATGGGAGACATTTTCAACGGGCCACCAGCAAAAGGAAGCTCTTGGTGCCTCCCTCTCTTGCACAGGAGCAGTAGAGCAGAAACTGAGGAAGAGCTGGGGAGGAAGGCTCTTCAGAGGAGCCATCCTGCCGGCCTGGCTTGAACTTTGTGAAACTTGCTCAGGGCACTATGAAACATTTGCATTTGCTTTACAGCTGAAGTGTGGGAACTGTCTTAGCAGAACCTCAGCCAAACCTGCTTCTTCACAACTAGAAACAACTCTTTCCTCTTCATATCTGCCTGATGTTAATTACTGCAGCTCACTGCTTGCATTGCAACAACCTGCAGAGAAAGTGTGGCCCTTTGGTAACAGTGCTGCACAAACAGCTGAGAGTGGCACGAGTCAGTCCCACCTCTCTGTAACTGCTCTTGAGAAGGGCATTACAGGAAGAGACACAGAAAAGGGCTTAAACATCTAAAAGTCAAGTGGCAAGACAGATTAGAGCAGAATCCAAAGCTGTCTTTAATGTATCAGAAGGGTTGAAAAAAGGGACTTAGCATCTCCATAGAATCTCCTTCCTGGGGACACTTTCCATGTACAGAAGTACCCTCACGGCTATGCTGTCCTCCTAGATGAGGACTGACAGAAAAGCTGATGACCCCAGAGAGCTGGTATATTAAGCAGGGAATTGCCCAGAGTCAGTGTATGCAGCATGCAGCTGCCTATGGCTCATTAGTCAGGGCAGCTGAGAACAGGGGTGGGTGGTAAATCTCAAGCCCCAGAAGCCTTAATTCAAGCACCTCTCTGTAACCCTGTGCCTACTTAGAAACACTTGCTCCAAAATGAGGGGGGGTGGCAGGGACAAAAGAGGAAAGTTGGGAAATGCACAGCCCTTCTAATTTTTGACTATGATTCTCACTTTTCTGATCAGAAAAGGACTTTGAGGATATCACCTAACCAGTCCAGCAGCTATGGAGAAGCTGCTCTCTCCTGAACCTTCAGTCTTTCATATCTGCAAACAGTAATTCCTTGAAAAATGTCCAGAATATCGCAATCCAGGCTGCTATATGGGCATAGCACCCTTGTTTTCCTTTAAAGTCTTGTCACTGTGCAGAAAATAATCTTATTCTTGTTGGCTCAGAAAGAGCATAAAGCAGCAATGGTTTTGTTTAGAACTGTCTCAAGATTGAAACCCAGCCTGTTCTTTGCAAGCAAACTTCCAAACAATTAAGGTAGAAGTGCACCTGTACGTCTGTTCCAGAGTGAGTGTTTGTGTTTCAATGTGTAACCTTGTAGGGGAGAAACAGAGCTTTTAATTTCTGATAGTAGAAGAAATAATTCAGCTTTCAGCTTCCCACTTATTGGCTGAGAATGTAAATCATTAGGCTGTTGCTCTGGAAGAAGAGCATCAGGTGCTACAGTTTTCCCTGAAGAACCTGATCCTGTCTGTGAAAGAGCTGTGATTGAACACCTGGATTCTGGGTTTAAGTTTGAACAAGGTTTGAAGTAGCTGAACCTCACAAAACTTGGCATTTTGTCAAAAAATGTGGGGTCATGACCTGAGATGGTTATGTGGCAGCTGAACAGGGATGTTCATGTTCACAACTTTGAACTGAGCTTACAATTATTTCTAATGTGGGTGCTGGATCCAGAATAAAAGTAGTATTTGATGATGTGCCCAAAACCATGCAGGTGGGAGACAGAATAGTTTTCCAGTGCCTTAGCTGAGTGCTATGACCCCACAGACCTTTACTTAAGAGATGTTTTCTAAGAGTAGGCTATTGCAATTATATTTCACTGCAAACCTTTGTCCTGTAGATTATTTCAACGTGTAAGTTCAGTGACTTAGTCCTGGGTCCTGAGTTCATCTTATCGAACAGCCACACCTCGTTGCTATACTTTTCAGGGAAAGCTCTTGGATAAGAGGTTCCTTTTCATCAGTGCCTACCTGCTTCCTTTTAAATCTGTGTATTTATAGGGCTGGCATCTTAAAAAGATTTGTCTCTAATGTGCTTGTCAAGGGACTGATAACTTGGCATATTTAAGTAATCATAATCCTAATGTTGCCAAATGGAACTTTCTAATTCTGGAACAAAACTTTTTTTTTTTTTTTTTTTTTAAATTTTCATAGCAGACAGGGTTGTAATTTCCTTCTTTCTTAATTTTGCCGTCCAGGTTTACCCAAGGGTTTGATAAACCAAAGCTTCAATGAACCATAATTGTATTCTGCCCAGATATGACTAACATTTACAGGTTTCTAAATACCTTCAGATGTGTGGAGGATACATAAGAAGAAGAAAGGATAGGTGAAATTATTTCGTTTAATCTAATTACTTAGGGTGTTTTTCAAAATGTGGCTGTCTGTTGAAAACGTTCCCTGTTACTCACAGTTGCCTCACACAGGGACAACAATTTTCTTTGAACATTTTATCAAAGTTCACTTAAAGCAACACGATAAACTGACTCATCCATAACTGCTTGGAGAAGTTTTTATTTTAAGCTGGTTTAAAACTGGATGTATTTCAGAGCTGGATGGGGTTATTAAATAAAACCTTTGCCATGCTGATGTGATGAGCCGACTAGCTGAGTGTTACTACCCTTTTATTATCGTGCGGGAAATAAAATCGCATGCCTGGATTCAGAGGGCATGAGTCACGGCTCGCCTGTGCACGAGCACAGAGCCGGCTCTGTTCTGGGGTGTTTGCTAAAGACCTGCCTGGGTGGCTGCAAGCACTCGGTGCATGGGCCACAGGGGCAGGTACTTCTGGCTGACGCAGAGCCTGACTAGAAGCTCTCAAGGCAGGCAAAACTGAGGAGGGCTCAATGTTTTTCTCATTCCTCTGCTCTGTGTGACAGGTTGATGCAAAGGAGAGAGCACTGCCATCACTACTCCCCTCAGGCTGCTACCTCAGCAAGTGGGAGAGATGAATATGTTTGGTGAGATGCTGAGGGCTCACACCTTGTATGTCTAAGCTTTTTGTTCTTCCTTTGCAACAAGAGAAGGATGCATCTACGATAAGTTTTTTTTTATGATTAATTGACTTAGCTTAGCTCAAGACTAATATTTGTCAGGGTTAGTCCGGATGTCTGTTTTCCTAGCCCTGTTCAGCCTCTGCAAATACCCACTCTCTCCTTTATTGCCTTTCACCTGGTATATTCCACAACAGTCCCAGTAATCAATCACAGGGCCAAATTATCCTAATGTGCCTTCTTTTCTGACTTATTAAAGCCTAATTAGTTCATAACAACATAGAGACTAGAGGTAATTTGGAAACTTGGAGGAGAAAAGCCAGCAATAATTGAACTGCAATAATGCGGCTTCAGCAGAACCCAAGTCCACAGCTGTGTTTACGCTGCCAATTTTTAGGAAACCCGGATGCAACTGCCCAAAGGGTGTAAGTAAGTAAAGGACAGTGGTGTTGCTCTGGGGCAGGTTAAACAACTTTGTGTTAGAGGATGCTACGGGCTTTTCCTGGTGCTTCCATGTGCTGCCAATATGCTGTGCGGTGTAGCCACCTTTATTGGCCTGTTAAAGGTGTGTGATAGTGTTGCGATATGGCCAAAGCTCTCAGGTCTTGGTTAAGCACCTGTAGTGCCTGCTGAGGTTGGTAGGTAGAAAAAATGGTAAAGGGAGCCTATTAGGTATGAATTAAGATGTGGTAAGAGAAAACTACTGGGTGCTATTTGCCATTGTGCCAGAGGAAGGAAAGATGTTCTTTGGCTGATGTTAAATCAAGGGATTTTGATAGCTGTTAATACAGTACTAAACTGATTTGAGAAATACTTGTTGGAGCTGAAGAGATGGTAGTGTCACATAAGGCAGGAATTAGAACACAGATAAAAACAGGGTGGTAGGAATAAATATCTTCTTCCCATTTTATCAGCTGTTTGTCACCTGGATAATGGTGGGACAAAGAAATACAACTCAGAATCTTGTCCTGAAGAGACAGTTCTCTAGGACCAGAGTGATTGCTAGCTGTCACTGACAGTAGTACAGACTTGTCAAACATGGCTCCTGAGTGGTACAGCTTTCATTTAGCTTTTCAGTATTAACAGGCTGTCCCACATGGTGCATATTGAGTACCTGGCTGGTTATAGACATGTGGAAACCTTTACATCTCTAAATTATTTAGATTTCTGTTGGTGCACATAGTAGTTGGATGAAGATCGAGCAAGCCTTCCACTTGAAGTTTGTGATCTGGCAGTTGTTTTGGGCTCTCACAAGTCATTTCAATATGAGGATTGCAGAATCAGCTGTACAGATAGATTTGCTAAACTTTGCTTTCAGCAGGGCATTGACCTTGTTTTTGTAATAGCTCTCAGTTTTTGCAATCCCAATGCTGTAAAATAAATAAAAATGAATAATGGAGAGACTCAAAGTAGTATGGGAAACATAAACAAAGCAAGCAGTAGCAATATGTGGCTGACTCATCCCCTCTGTTATCATCCAGATGTTGTTACAGATTTCAGTTTCTCTTGCAGAATATCTCTGTTGCACTAGACAAAGTTTGGGAGATCGAGTTTTTTTCCTTAGTGTCATTAACTTTCTTTTCTTCAGAAACTGGTGCTGATATACCAGGAATGCAGTGGCTGGGGTAGCTTGGGTGAGATCTCAAAAATGCTGATGATGCCAAGCTCTTGCTTTGGCAGCCCTCATTGCTTTGGATATCTCTGCTGTTCATACCTGGCTTCTTTTGTGCCATGTATACTTGGAAGCTGGGGAATTCTACCCCCCAAAAGTGGTATGTGACCTTCCTGCTTACACCACAAAGATGTATCTAATCTACTGAAACTTTCTAGGAATGACAAGGCTCTGTCTAGATTGCTATGCTAGTGTAAATACTTTCTGCATCAAGAGCACAGCAGGGTTTATGTGAGGTACCTTCTGATTGCTGCTCTTTGAAACAGGACTCAAATGTAGACAAAACCATAGCAAATCCCCCTTAAAAGTGCCATTCATCCCTGTACCATGGTAGAGGGACAAATCTAAGTGCAGAGCACTGGTTAAAAGTTTTGCTTCTTACCGTTATAGAGAAAGTACTCAATTGTAAACTATAAGCTGTTTCTCCTTTTGTATTCCCACCCAACTTTTCTGATTGTTAAACTTACTTGAAAAAGAGCCAGACTTAGCTTGCCCTTTCACGTGTGTTAGGCAAAACCACAAACAACAACTATGCCAAAACTTGCCTGGAACAAGTTCATTAGCACAGCCTAATGAGACTTGACATACAACCAGAAAAACAGGAAAATATTTTAGCAGTTGAGAATCCTTATTAGAGGAACTTGCCTCTCTATTTTCTTTTTTTTTCCTTTTTTCCCCCAAACTTTTAAATTTTTCAATTTTTTTTTCTTCCTCCCTTGGGGTTAACATCAGTAAAACACATTATTTTTCAAGAGCACTAAATGAGATGGGGAGATCAAGGGCTGGTGCTGAAGGCACTCGTGCATCTCAGCTGGCTCAGGATCTGCCATGTTCTCCCCATCTGGGCTGCACAAGGGGCTCTTCCAGAGTGTGATTCAGAGCATCTAATTTAGCCTTCCCTGGAGAGCAGTTCAGAGGTGTCTGCCTCTTTGATGAGAGAATTAAAAGTCTGAGGGCAATGAGTGGTTAATCTAAGGGGAATTCTTACCACACGCTGAGGTGCCAGAGGCATTTTAATAATGAGACTTGAAACCCTTGGCTCACGGTAACCAGACTCTTCGTTCTGTCAGGGTGAGCATCCCCAAACCCTTGATTCCCTAGTGTAGACCTGCTCCTTATTGACTTAGGGCTGTTCTGGCAGGGGCACTGGGCGTTTTTCCAAGGGCCTCTGATCAAAATATTTTCACACATATAAAGCGCGTGTTTCCATAGGCAGACTAGCTCTTTGCACAAAGGACATAGTAATTTCAGCGTCACACAGCCTCAGCTCCGGCCCTAGTATGTTGCTGGGAATATTGCCTACTATAAAAGGGCTGGATCCTTCCAGATTCTGGCCACAGATTAGAGGATGGTTTAAGGTCAACACCTTTTTGGGCTAGTATAAATGTTCTCCTCTTCTGACTCATACATCAAATGGTTGTTTTTACGCACAGCTATCTTCTCTCCTTCTGAATGCAATATTTTCCGTGTCCAGTGGTATGACTGTAAGAACGGGCCTTTACTAATATTAAGCTACTTATTTCTTTCCATGAGGTAGCCAGAGCCAAAGACCAAATAGCGGGAGCCCTAGAGCCTGCCCTTGGCCAGAGAAACTCGGTATTAGGAATTCATCTAGCTCAGCCGTACATCGCTTCTATTTTTGCAAACAGCAGGGGGAGCTCAGATCCTGCCTGACTCCCAATGAAGCCGAGAAAGTAGACTTAGTTGAAATTCTTTTTATTTTAACCAGGCGTAAAACCCCAACCACTTGTGAGGATCTTCTAACAAAACTACATGTTTTCCCCAGTATGCCACAGGGAGACAATTAGAGCATGTAGAACAGATAATACAGTAATTAACACAAACAGTTCTGTTACAGGAGCATTGCTGGAATAGTTTTTGTGACCTTCGAAATGTTTGTATTTAATCTTTCTACTTTTATGGAAGAAAGTCAAAGGCAATTTTAACACTTGTTTCATGGAATCAGCCCCCATCAGGTTCTGAACTTGGGAAAGGCTAAAATCATTCTTATTTAGAGGAAAAGTAATACCTGGGAATGATAGACCAAATCCATCCTTGAACCTGGCTGTTCAGAAGTGACTTTGGCTTGAAGGTATTTAGCAGCATAAGGCTAATTTGTTCTCTGAGTTCTGCATGAGTACCAATTAATCCACTTTGCATCCCCA
Organism: Dryoscopus gambensis; assembly: GCA_013389985.1. NCBI lineage: Eukaryota > Metazoa > Chordata > Aves > Passeriformes > Malaconotidae > Dryoscopus > Dryoscopus gambensis. The sequence goes on from WEIT01034602.1 coordinate 115,985, forward strand.
CACTTCTGTAGGTAAATGAGCACAGCCAGGCTTTGGTGCCTGAGAAATCTGAACACACAGATGGCAGTGACTGATCCAAGATCACACTGTCAGGACAGGATTGGGGGATTAGGATCTGGCTTCTCCGTGTTTCCCTCAGAAAGGCTGGAGCAGTTGCTGTCAAGCTCTTTCATCCAGGATCCAAAATTCATTGGTAATTGCTTCCACACAACACTCTGAGATTCCTCAGCCTGTCAGATCTCTGCACAGGCAGGTGGGGAGGCTTGCTGGGGGTTGGCAGAGGATGACAGGGGCATTGAGGAGGTTTTGGATGGGTGCACTTTTGGGGAAGATAGGAAGCATGTTAATCCTACTCCCCGGATCTGCTCCAGTGGGGAACCCTGTGGGAAAGTGATGATTTTGCTGTCCTTACATCCTGACACTGGATGTAACATTGGGGATACTCTCCTGTATCCCTAGTGAATGTCCTCTGATTTGGAAATTTTCAAGTGAACTGAGCAGTCCCTAAGTCTGTAGGATTATGGCTGTTTAGGGCTGTGTGGACAAGGAGAGTTTGTTGCCAGGCTTGTAGGAGGGAAACATATAATCCACAGAGCCAAGAAAAGGAGAGAACAGTCCTAGATGTCAAGCCCTAGTCATAATCTTCTCATTATTTGCAAAATTTCCTTGTAAGATATCTTTGTGATATTCTTTTCCGTGACTGTATCATCATGAGTGTCTTTGGTAACAGACTGTACAGGCTCACTACAGCATCCAATGCAAACAATGCCAATGCAGTCCCCAAGGGGGGGAAAATAAACTCCTGACTAACCAGGAAATGCAATAATAAAGCCAAACCCTTTTCTTTTTCTATTACTCTTCATCATCTGTTCAACTAATATTCTGTTATTATTTAGTAAGAACTGTAATTTCTTAGAAAACTTAAATCTCAATTTTTTTTTTTTTTAATCTTTAGACCTGGCCCAGCTTTTACCTTTTGAAAGCCAGCTTGGGAATTCTGCCTGCATTACAAAATTTGTATTAAACCTATGGGTGGATAAAGGAACAGTAGTCGGAGCAGAGAAAAGATACGGGATGTTGATGATGAATCCATTATTCCTTGTAAAACTCAGAGCTACTCATTACGCTGTCAGAGACTGGGGATACATAAAATATAGCTAGATCAAGGACTTCAGCCTTTCAGGTGGGTAGGAGATGAAAGCTGGAAGAAGCAAATTTTGGTAGAAGAAGCTGAACTGAGAAGGCCAAAGCTGGATGACAATCCACCTGCCTGCATGCTGAACTTTAAACCAGTTTTGGAATGCCTCAGAAAGAAGAAAGGCTAAAGAGGGATGAGCAGTTGTCTCCCCAGAGCAGAGGACAGCAGGAGCCAGCTGGCCTGCTTGTGTGAAAAGTAGCTTAAATGGCTTGTGAGAGTGAAATGTGCACTTTTGCTGTCTGAAACAAATGTGTCCTTACACGCATTTGCTGCATGCAGCCTCCCTATCGAATGTAGCAAACACCAGACTGCTGTCTGTGAATAGGTAATGGTGCTTCCCCACCACTTCAAAGTCTGTATTTCACTATTTTTTTTTTACCATGATGTTGAAAGAGATGATTTTTCTCCTTTAAAAACCACAGCCACTGAGAAATTATTGAAGGGTGCTGTTTTTGAAACTGCCAGGGGGTGATCCTGCCTCTCCAAGCTTTGCTGTGACTTTTGCCTGGGAACCAAGCACTGGTCTGGATCCTCACTCCTGATTAAGACTCATAATTGCAAGCACAAGTGTCTGAGAAAGCATGATGGAAGAGTCAGCACCTGATGTTTTGTTGGGACAAGGAGACAGCAGTCTCCTCATAGGTTTGTGTGCTTCATCGCCCAGTGGTGGATGGCACCAGAACCAAGGCAACTTCATTCTTGGATTGCACCTTGCTCATTGGCCATCCCAACTGGCAAACCCTATATTTGGGTCACATCTGACTCACTTGCACAACACTGCTGACAAATATCTGGGTCTTTCCTGTGCCAAAGCAGTGAGACAGCAAAGTCTTACTGTCTTAGAGGAGTCACATGGAGACAGCTAAGGAGGATATGGGGGAGTGGGAACCAGCTTCAAAAAGAGTCATGCTAGGCCGTCTTTTTGCTTTTCATTTAATGGCAAGGGAGCTTTAGACCTGTTGAATCTTAAGTATATAAATAAGTAATTTATATGAAAGAGAAACTGAATAAAAGAATGAGACAAGGAACACTGGTCATTGACAAGGGGTCAGGAAATGAAGCTGGGCAGAAGAAAGGCATCTTGTGCACGGTGGGAAAAGACTGCAAAGGGTTCTTGGCCTCAGGGAGGTGACATGTCCCACTAGCCCTTCAGAGGGTGGCACAGTGCCACCACCTGCGCCTGACTCGGGAGGTTGCTGACACCTCTCGTACCCTGTGCTGGTTTCTCCAGGGTGCCAGCTGCCAAACCGGTGTTGCTGGGAGGAGGAGGAGCCCTGGGGCCACAGGGAACTCGTTGCCTCCCTCGTCTGTGTGTGGTCTCTCCTACATAAGCCTGGCCCCGAAGGCTTTTGTGGAAAAGGGCAGTCCCTGCTAGGACATGTTTCTGCTTCTTTATCAGTTGCTGTGGCTGTTGCTGGTTGCTTTATTGTGAGCAGACGCCGTTCGCTCAGCTTATTGACTGGAAATTGCACACAGCTGCAGCAGGGAAAAGCGAGCCTGAATTATCTTACCTGCAAAGGCTATTTAAATGAAAACTTCAAACTCTCCTTTATCCTCCCATAACACTATTTAATTTATAACTGAGTCTCAGATTCAGAAAGCTTTTGAAACATGCTAATAGATAGTGGTGAATTAAGATTTGGACAAAACTGATCCTTCCTCAGTGTTGCTTTGCAGTTACATGCCACACATGTGCCAAGCAATATGGGATTATGGAGCAACTGATGCTGTGGAGCCTGCTGCTGTCAAAGAAGTACTCCTTTTCATGAACTTCATCAAACATATCAGGTCTATTAACCTCTCCACCTTCCCCTTAAGTCATATCACTATCATTAAAATAGCACTTCCAAAATGTGTGACTGCAGAGAATGGTTCACCGTTAATTTAGGAAAAAGCTACAGTCAAAATCTGAACCTGGCTGAAAACTCTTTTAATTAACCTCAATACATTTTGGAGTTGAGGTATTCAAGCAGAAGAGAACTGAACCTATCCAGAACATAGTTTCTCAAACTATGATAGAAGACCTGTTTTATGGTTTGGTTAAGGTAACTTTTCTCATTAAAATCTTTAACTCAGACTCTCGTTACTACATCAGCTCTAGAACTACATCTGTGGTTTCCTTTCTTCATTTCTTTTCTTTTTTTTTTTCTAAGAGAAAAGTGGAGCTTGATTTTGTGGAGGCAGTGGAGCAGACAGTGCCTAACTTTCCATAATTAAGTCAAGGGTCTCTAAGACACGAGGTTCAGGCAATCAGTGGAGAGCAATACATTCCTCCAGAGGGGAGTTTATGCGTATGTGTATTAGGTCTCTTCTCTGGAAGCACAAGGGCTCACCCAGAGGATGAGCACAGGGAGTGAGCAGCCTCCTGCAGTGGGGATCTGACAATCCTCTGCCTGCCATTTCTGTAAATAGGCTTAAAAAAATTTTGGAACCTACAATTTTACATCCTGGTTTTTAGCATATAGTGTTTTCATTCAAAGTGAAGCATTGTGCTGGCAGTCTTTGGTTTTAATGGGTCTGCTTAGTGAGCCTGTTGCAGTTTAAGCTCAGCACCTCCTTCTAAGCAGAAGCAGAAGTAGAAGTAACAGTGACCTTAAGGCCAAGCAACTAATAGAAGACATTTTACTTAAACTGGACTTTCCTGGGCATTGCAGTAATAATTTCTGTCAGGTAACATTCATGTTGAAGTACTCACTCACAGCTGTGTAATCATGGCAAATTCTGCCTGTCCAGTGGAAAAGCTGGAAACAGAACTTAAAAAGGTTGAGCCACTTTTCCAAGAAAATGACAATCTACTCTGTTATGAAATCAGGTCTCAGCTCACATTTGTATTCCAGACAACAGGTTAATGCATCACTGAAATGTCAAAGGACACAATGTTTTTAGTATTGACAAGAAGAGAATTACCAGTACTACTACTAAGTGGGAAACCTTTGTGTTTAAGCTGTGGCGTGTTTAGATGCATGTAGAAACGGCCTTAAGGGACCTGACAAATAAAAAAGAGCAGGAGAATATTAACACAAAGGCTTATGCAAAGTAGTTAGGGAAAGTATTAACTTTTACTTCTTCCCTAGAGTAGACACAGACATTTAAAAGGAATTCTGACCTGAAGTTGGTAAACAGATAAATCCTTTTCATCTTACTGTTTATGAGAAAGAGAAGAAGGCCTGTTGGAGTAGCCTGGCAAAATTACAAGGATTCAGACTCTTGGCCAGTGTCCCCTATGGGACTCCCTTTCTCCTCACTGAGTATATCAGACGGATGTACTGCATGCACTGAAGCAGCCCCAGAAGGAGCTGTAGAATGCTCTGCTCAAAATAGCTCATGGAAAATACTGAGATGGCTCATTGCTGAAAATTTCACTAATGTGCTTGTGCAGACTACTATGCAAATATATTTAGTTCATTAATCTGTTTCCTTAGAAATTGATTCTGCCTTACGGGGTATGCTGGATTGTGGCCTGCTGCAAGTGCTTCAAAGAGTAGCACAGACCTTGACAAAAATAAGCGTAATTATAGCATATGTAGAGTTCTTGCTTTTCAAATGCCATGCATTTGGAGATATATCTAGACCAGCACAGAGGAGAGGATTAAGAAAAGGCCACAATATGAAGCTACAGGAGTTTTCTAGGATGAGAAAATCTCAGCCTTTACATACACCACAGCAACTCTACCAGCATCACCTAGAGTTTTCTGCCTGCAACAGTAACAAAAAAACCTGTGAATAACTACACAGGCAGGCTGCAATGAAGAGAAAAACTGGACTTCGCAATTAAAAATCTCCTTTCTAAGTAACTGTGCAATGAATGCAAGAGAAGAATCGTGATGTTTGAAGCTTTTTGTCCAGTAGACAATAAAATACAGCATCATAAAACTAGAGAAATTCAAACTGCTTTTTTGGAGGGGGTGAAGAAAATCAGCTCTAAATTGTAGAATTGTAGTGGAGGAAATGAGTACTGGGGTTCCTCTTGGGAAATCAGTTGCTGCAATTTCTCAGGGAGATGTTAAGGTGAGGTTTGTGATAGGAGAACAGACACCATAAAACGCCCTCCTTGGGGAAGTGGTAATGCCTTTTGGATCAAAGGCCTGATGATCCTTCATCAGCACCACATTTCCTGTGCCTCCCTTTGCCTGTTCCCTCCCCCAGCTCCATCCAGGTCAGCACTGGGCCAGGAGTGGAGCTGTGAAGGCAAAGCTGCTGCAGTCTGCTTTTCTGAAGAAAAAACAGGGCTTTTGGATATGGCATATTCTGAACCTTGGGACTCTGTAAAGGCAGGTCTAGTTTAGTGGTCCTTCCCAGGATGAAGATGAGCATCTGTTACATTCCCTGCTCTCTTATTAGTACAAGTATTTCAAGCACTGTCCCTCTGGTTTGTAACATCTACTACAACATATTGAAATTCTAGACATTTAGAAAAGTGATCAGAAATATCAGATTATTTCAGCCACACACAGAACCAGAAATTACTGGGGACATTTTTAGAATATCTGTGATCACTGGATTTTCAGCCAGTTTTCTGTTTCAGTGCGATTAACGCATTATAACAGGAGACTGGAACAAGGAGAATTCCGGTTTGTTGAACTGGGGGAAAGACAATTTTATGTGTTTTTATCCTACAGCATCCCACATAAAAGCTTCTGGCTCCTTGAGCTGTGTATGAATTGTGCACAGAAGAACTCAATGCACCTCTTCCGAAGTGGAAGGGGTGTCATTCATAGTGCAAAATGTGTGAGCCCCTCATCCCTCCACGTTGTGTAATGTTTTCTCACATTTCAGTAGGTAATGAGCCATGAAGCTTGAGGCCAAAGGTTCCCAGCACTGATTAAGGCTGGTTAACTCCCCAAACCCATGGCCCTGGGGTTGTGATTCCACTTTCAGTGGCCAAAACATTCTAGGGAAAAAAAAGGCAATTAAAATAATTTTTGTGTTTTTTTAAACAACCACCAAGCCATTAGAGAGGTTTTAGGAAACCATTGTGAGGGAAGGCTGAACAACAGTAACATTTAAGAAATGGGAAGTTGGCAGGCTGCTTTTTTAACTTAAATGAAACAAAATCAGCTTTAAGCAGTGTAATGTACATAGGAGCTCAACACATCAATAGCAGAAGAATATACAGGTATTATGTGAAAAATGGGGCACATTTTCTGCATCTTTAGTAGAAGAGGTAAGACAAGTATGTGTTTGTTTTTCAGCTTTGTGATCAGTACATTCATCTCTCTAGAAGCTGCTGTGCAGCTCAAGTCCCTGTGTCCTCATCTTCCTTAGATCCGATGATTGCAGTCATTGCACCAGATATCATTTTAAATCCCTCACCTTTAGATTTTTACTTTTAGGCTGACTGCATGAAGAGGTGATCATGTTCCAGGCTGGTTTCCATTTAAGGAACTTATCTGCAAGGAATGGATGGGTGTTATTGGAAGATTACATGGCAGGTGGAGGAAGACATGCATTTCTATTTCCATGAAATCATAGATATGAGGAACATATCACTAAAACAGTTCAGTGGGGAATGTGATTGGAGCACAACAAGGAGAAGAATGGTCTGGTGGATCTTCATTCAGTATCAAGACAGAAGCAGCATCACTTGGACAGGAGAGTGGAGGTTGGGAGGGCCATCAGTCTGCTCTTTTGGTGAGAGGAAGGTACAGCACATCTGCCTATGTACATACACATATGTGTGCACCCAACAAGAATAGCAGAACTGAACAACTGCCTTTTTTCCATGCAAGGCCCAGGTGGTTTTCAGTTGGCCTTGACAACAATCCTTGACTTTAGCTTTCCTAATCTGAGCCGCAAAATTCTGTCTTTGGCAGGGAAACACAGCCTTGAACCAGTTCAGAATTTCTGTCAGCAGCTCCAGCAGTCTGTGCTATCAGCCCTGGGCAGGGAGCTGGCAAGAGGCCAGGGCTGCAGTGCTTTGAGCTCTGCTCCCAGTTGCAATGTCTGGATTGAGTTCAAAGTTGGGCAAAATGCCTTTGCATCTGTGAATATGAGCTCTTTGCTTTTTTTTTCTATAGCCAGGCTGTGGTTCTACATAAAAGATATTGCAAGTTTGATCCACAGTCCCATCTGTTGCTACAATCAATTATTGCCATTGCACAAAGACTGAGGTGGGTTTATTAGGAACCAGCTCAAAACCCTCGCCTGATCTGTTCTGGACATCTGTGTAGGAGGTACTTATGGGGCAGCAGAAGTCAAGTGCTATTTCCTTGAATGGACCCAGCTGAACATTTGTTCCCATTGCTGTCACCAAAACTGGAGACTCTCAGCATCTACAAGGATGTGTCCCAGAATAGACTCCAGTTGGTGTGAAATATTTTTGTATTTCTCAATAAGGATGATGGTATTACTTGGATCTGATCTTGTGAAACAGAGGAAGACACCAACCTGTCAGGCTGATCATCTGATTGCCATTCAGATACTTGCACTGGCAGAGTAGTTAGGGAAATTAAAGGCTAAATCTCCTTTCTGCTCTACATTGCAAGTAACAAGATCTTTGCCTTTTTTCCTAAAAGTCCAAATGATTTGCCTTTCAGGACGCTCTCTGGAAACCTAATGGAATGATCTTACAGTCCCATTTGACGTAGGTTTGTCACTATCCCTGCTTATTCAAAAGGTTCTTTGTTTTGTAGCAGCTATATAATAAGCACTGAGATTTCGCAAACTGAGGTTTGTGGAAATCACCTTATGTAATGCTTGTGTGTTGTCTAGCATTCTTGTATGTTGAAGAGCTGTGAATTTTGCCTCTTCCATGAATTCTGCTTCTGTATCTTGCACAAGTGATATCAGGCTTCAAGGTCTGTCATTCAAGCAGGTTACTTCATTTAAAATGCTGTTAAGAGACATCATTGGAACAAAAAGGAATTATCAATCCTCTCTGATAAACTATTGCCTCTCCATTGATTTTTCCAGCTGGGGTGATGATTTGAATCTTTCCTTTTGTCCCATGACAGTTAAAAATCCAGATATCTCTGTTCAAGAATGAATTTTCCTTTTTTTAGTGCTGTTTTTTTAAAGAAACTGTTAGGTTTTAACTTTGTTCTCACACAGTTGCATGCAAACTTGAAAACAGATTAGAAAGAAACAGAAATATCAAAATAACATAAAGAAATTGGGATCTCCTAAAATCTATTGACAGAGAAGTTGCTTTGAACAGTAAGTCTTCCTAGCATTTGGATTTCTTTCTCTGCAAGGTCCTTAAATTCTTGAATGAAATATGAAAATCCCCCAAGATTTTCTTTTATATTAATACATAGTCAAAACCTTCCTTAATGTAAATCTCAGAATGAATTCTGTGCTATGCTTTGACTCAATGACTCTCTGTTAATCTGGAGAAGGTGAGAGTGATCTATAGGTTATAAAACTGTACATTAAATAGCTCTCAGAAGACCTTTGCTTACAGCCTGATATATATTGCTTTTACTTGGCTTTCTCTCTTTAGCTGATTTCTTCTTCCTTATAACTTTAATCTGTTGCTCTTGTGGCTTTTCTTTTATACTGAATTAAATTTGTGAGACTGTTGAGCACAGGGTGGATGGAGACCTCATACTGAATTCCAGCAAGTGCTGCAGAGACCATGAACGCCACAGATGGCAAGATCTGATATGTGGCACTACCTAAAGAACCAAGCCTGTTCCCTTTGTGCTGGATTCCCACTGATGTCCAGAGGATGGTGCTACTTGTCTTGTTAAGAATTTCTTCTCTGAGTAAGAACTGCAGAAAATCTCTCTGGTATCATGGCATTATCTCCTCAGCATCATCTGTTTGTCAAAACCAGGCAGGACTCTCATTCCCAGAAATAAGAAGTGAATTACAGCAAATATTGTCATCTGTCTGTTCTGATTCATTAAAGATGAGTTTCACTGATTTTGGTGGGAAGTCTGCATTAGGAATAAAATTCAAACACGAACATGCCATCGTAGTGGAAATTTTATTTCAATATAATTTTGTCTTTGTTTCTCACAGGCCAGGATTCTTATGAGAATGTGTTTACTATAATATGCTGTGGCAAGGGACAGCACCATCTCAGGGCAGCCTGGTCCAGATGCATCTTCTCTTGACCTCAGTGTGGTCTTGAAGGCTGCTATTTATAGTGTAGGATGGGGTGATATGGAATTAGCTAATAACAAGTTGTAGAAGATTTGGGAAAATATTTTTTTTGATGGGAAAATGTTTCTTTCACAAAAACTGGTTTTGGTAAACACATGCAATTTGGAAATTATAAAAGCTTTGGTAAATTGTTAAGATTCCACTTCATACTGGATGCAATCTGTGAAATGAAGAACTAGCAAGCCAGCTTTGTCACCCCTCTGGAGTCTACTGGTAAGTGATGTCAAGGAGAAAACTGGAAAATAAGTTTCTGCCTTTCTCTGACTTCAGACATCAGCTGTTGCTAAATACAACCAAATTCTGTGGCTAAAGGCAGATTGGACACATGAGGCTCTTAAACTTCTGATGTTTGCAGTGGAGACCAGCTGTGGCCTAAATCTGTCTGTCTGCTCCACCAGGCTTGGGAACATGCTGCATTTGGAAATATGGAAAATGGAATGGATGCGTATTTCAACATATACACTGTCAGTGGAAAGCACCTTCCTGCCTGGAGCACCTTTATCTGAGGGACTGTTTGGCCCATGGACATACCTGAGCAGGTTTCTCAGGGTGGTGAGCTGTGGTGGGGGAGTAGGAGCACGGGATGCCAGTGGCTCCTAGCTCCCTCCTGCCAGACTTGGAAGCCTGGTGCTTCAGCAGGGTAACTTTGGACTTCATAACAGTCTTTAAGTTCCTTCAGCATTAGTTGTTCTTAGCTGGAAACCCCATGACTGCATTTTGGACTCCTTTCTTTCACTCACATTATTTTCCTGAAAATCCTTAGGAACCACCAAGCTGTCCTGGAGCTGCAGTGAGATCAGAGGTGAATGCAGTCATTGTGTCCCTTAGCTTCTCCTCCATCCTTGGTCATTCTCTGCATACAGTTTTCTCTTTCCCTCCAGTTTCAGGAACATATGTAAATAATTAACTTACAAATTATACAAGCTTATCACACTATATCCCAACAGATGGAGAAACGCATTAAGCTGATTTGTTCAGGCAGCCACATGCTAGACGCAGACCCAGAAAAAACAAGGAAATGAGGAGTTACCACTCTTAACAGCATGTAACTGATCTCATGGTTGCGACTGCTGCCTGTAACATTACAGCCCATTTACTGTAATCTTAACTCTGTCCCACCCAGCCCTTTCACCACACTCCTTCCCCTATCAAATAGCAGTTGCAAAAGTTTATTTCTAGTGCAACAGGGTGATGTGCTTGCAGTATGTATCCAAATCATGCATAGCCCAGCTGGGTCATGTCACCCTGGCAATTGTGCTGAGATGTGGGCATTGGTGCAGTCTTGCACCCAGGAGCTGTTTTAGAAGCACTGAGGCAAGGGCAGTGCAACTTGTCTGCTTGACATCTTGGCTTGGTGAACTCCTATAAAAACCTTGCCCCCTAATCATAGTGGTAGATGTGAGACAAAGGTGTTTTAATGCTGGGAAATGCTCTCGCACTGTGGTGTGCAGTGGGTGTCACTTGGTGGGTGTCACTTGGGTTAGGAAGAGCTGCCAACTAGAATAGAAAAAAAATGGGTTTAGTTTTTTTCAAACCAGCTTGCACAGAGTAGCTCTTGCTAGAGCAACAGATTTATTGAAGCTTTATGGGACTTTAATGACAATAAACCCATTTGCTGCTCTATGTGATATAAGCAATGGCCAGGTGAGAAGGGTACAGTTCTTGTGCAGCATTAACATTTCTGTTCATTTCATTTGCCAAGGGAAATCAGTGGATCACTCACGTAATCTGATCAGTCGTGTAAATTTGAAACCTATCTCACTTGATGGGGAATACAAGCGTAATGCAACACTTGAAAACTGAGAAATTACTGCTTTTTAACAAAAGGATGCTATGTTGCTGGGCATCCACTACTCTTTGTGGAAATTTTGCCAGGATGTCACAGCAGTATCATGCAGATACTCAGCAGCTTTTCACTTGCTGACTTTTGGATCAGCTGCAGAGTAGTCACAGCAGATCACAGCTCAGGTGAATTTTCCATGCCTCTTACTGTGGGCTGCATAAGCTGCTGTAACTCTGCTACTGTGCTAAGCTGATCCAGACCATGCTTGGGTACCCAGAACATAGGTAAGTGCTGAGGGGAATGCAGTCCTTAAACCAAAGCTGAGGATCTTATACCTGATCAGCACAACTGCTCTGCACTTAGATTGAGTTCTGGGATGTTTGCTTTGTCTAAAGAGTTTTGTGTCTTTGTTTTAGGGGCAAAGCTGAATTTGTGGATACCTGTCTCACAAAAGAAACTTTTTTTTTTAATGGAATGGTCTTTCCATGGAATTAGCTTTTCTGCTCTCTTTTCCCTGCTGGAATGGTCCATGTCCCTCACAAGCGATGTCCTGGCAGGAGAGCTGATGGGACTCTGGAAGCACTTTCTGTGGGAACATATGTGCTGTGTGTGCAGGCTGTCTTCTTGTTGCAGCGTGGTAGATGAGGGGGGCCGCGACGCCCCAAATAGCGTCTGCACAGGGGCCGGAGCCACTCTGGCAGAGCCACTGCGCTTCTGGCCGACGAGCTCGCATGCACCAATAGCCCTCGTTCTGCCCCGTTTGTCGAGCCTCCATTTCTGGGGGGCTCTCCAGAGGAAGCAGCTCAGGAGGGGTCAGACTCCCATAGGGGTGAAGCAGGCAGCACCAGCTTTAGTCAGAGAAGCAGCTGGCACGCACACACGCTGCAGGCAACAAAAGAGCCAAGGAAGGATCTTTAGCATGGTATTCCAAGAAGAGGTTTTACTTCCCTGTACCACCTCATCATGTAGAGAACCACAGGCCAAAGACGAAATGGGGGAAGGGTTTTGGGTTTATATAAGGGTTTCACAGGATATCAGGCTGCAAGGCGGGACAGAGACAGGACCAGGGCAAAGGGACCAATAAGGAGGGGCTAGGTTACAAGGGCAAATGGGAAAACAGGGAAGGGATAAAGAGACAGGGGGAACAACAAATCAATCAAAGGAACAGAACTGGGAGCAAACTGCGTTTTAGGAGAAGCCTGTCACTCAAGCCTGGGGGAGAATTCCCTGTCACAGCCCCCAATGGGCTGCGTGACCCCAACACTTCTGAAATAGGAAAGCTGCTTATCAAAGTCTTCTCTTGGCCCTAGATGACTGCTTTTAGCTTCTGGGTCTCTTTGGGTCTCTCCAGAGTTTCTTTCCCAAGGGTTTTCACCCTGACCACCTGTGAGAAATACTTGTGCAGTGTCTCCTTTTTGTCTTTCTCACTTTACTTTGAGTGCTATATAAATTTTAGACAAGTATTGCCAGATAACTATCTGATCCCTTGATGCTGATTCACCCAGACATTTGCTGTTTCCAGTTCCACAGCTTTTGTACTCATTTGACATACTTACCTGTCCTCCAGACTGCTTTTCTGATAATAAAGCTTTCCTACAGCAGTGCCATTGCTGAAACTCTCCTTTGACATCCAAGGGCCATGTGGAAGGATGTTGAACTGGTCTTTACCCCACTTTCCTCTGCTGCTGTTTTCTGCTAGCTGTCCTGTTTTCACACCTCCATCCCAGCATGCAGCACTTCAGGTGCATCCCTGAAACCTTCCAAAATTATCTTCCCCCCCGCCCCCCCAGCTCCACCTTTGGAAATTGAAGTCTGGGTTTTCTGGCTTGAAATTTCTCTGAGTCCCGTGCAACAGTACAAATGTGAGCCCACCGAGCACAGCCTTACAGCCAGGAGGTGTCACAGCGGCCCCACGGAGCCAGCCCTGCCTGCATCCAGCCTACATCTTGCCTGCATCCTGCCTGTGGCCCTACCTGTGGGGGTAAAAGCCCTGCTGATGCCCACACACACATGCTGTGTGGAGTGCAAGGGCCTCGACTGAGCTTTACAGGGAAGGGCTGTGTTATTTCATAGAATCATGGAGCCACATAACCGTAGAACGGTTTGGGTTGGAAGGCACCTTTAAAGGTCATCTAGTCCACCATCCCTGTCACAGGCAGGGACATCTTCCACTAGACCAGGCTGCTCAAACTCTATCCAAACTGGCCTTGAATGTTTCTGGGAATGGGTCACATACCACATCTCTGGGCAACCTGTTCCACTGTTTTGCCACCTTCATTATAAAAAACCTCTTTCTTATATCTAATCTGGCTCAACCTTCCTTCAGTTTAAAATCATTACGCCTTGTCCTATTGGAACAGGATATTGGCATTTGCTGTAATTAGTACACGTTGTGCTGGGCTGAAATGCCACTGAAATAAGTGCTGTTGCTGGGCATTTCTGCTCTGCTGTTGTCTGTCAGGGTTGTAGTGAGGTGGTTCACTGTGTCATCCCACATTGGACCATGCTCAGCCCTCCTTCTCAGTGAGACCCACCCTCGTGGCTCACCTGTGCAATGCCTGGGTTTTGCTGTTACTATTTATGTTACCCTGTCATTACTCTGTGCAACTGGGACAGTGGCTTTATTGGGATATATTCCAGGCAACATTTTGAATATAAATATTTATGGGTAGAATTTTCAAATATTATCTAGGAGCACAAATCCTGCTGAATGTCAGTGTGATTCATATTCCTACAAGAACATTGGGAAATGCAGCTCCACACGTTAATAATGACAAAAACTTGTCTGTTGCTGTGGTTTGAGAATATGGCAGACTAATAGGAGTTCCCTGTAAAAACACCTTAACCTTAGCTAGGGTTGAATGCAGGGCTATATTTAGCTGGGAATAAAGTAGATTTTTGAATTCTGAATTCTGAAGTTGCAAAGTGGCATTTAGAAAAGAAAGAAAAAAAAAGTATTATTATTCCTAGCTTTTATTCAGTATAAAACCCTACTGCTTTTGAGATTTTTTCCAAAGCTTTCTTTTGAGTGCAAGATACTACTACTTTTTTAAGCCTTTAAGCTGTCTTTTCAAATGGTCTCATGATTGCTATTCCCATAGGAAGAAAAACATTTGCAAATAAAAAAAAGTATGAGTGACAGTTGCTCACAATGTCTGTATCCACAGCAAAATGCAGAAAGAAAGAAAGAAAGAAAATGAAAGAAAGAAAAGTATTTTTCCTGACTCACTGTTTAAATGATAAAATGTCCATTAATAGGCTCATATTATAGAATTATAATTCTAACCTTTTCAAAGGGTTTCCATCATTGCAGATCTTGCAGCTGGTCCAATTACAGTATGGCATAAACATTTGCTGTAGAGTTTGATTTAATTATAGGAAGAATTTCTGTAAGGTCAGTGCTGTGATACAGAACTTATGTTCTGCAGGTATTCACTTTAATTACGGTTTTGCTTCTGAGGCTGGGCCTGACTGATCTTCATGTGTTTTGTGGATGCCCTCCTGTGCTATACTAGTGCTAGACGGATTACTCACTGCTTAGAAATACTAAGTCTGGCATCCAGTGTTATCTCTGGGACAGCTCCATGCTCACATTTTTGGTGTGTTTTTGTTCCCCCAGTGGATGAGACCTCCTGTATGTGGTCATAAAATGGGCTGGAGGTGGGAGTAGCATGTTGTACAGGTTTCACATGCGTAGTAAGACTCAAATAGATGTCATATTCCAGGTGCTCCTCCCTCCTGCACTGAGACTGTTCCCACTGCAGATGCTTGGTGGATTTGAGTCACTGACAGTCTCGTGTCACGGGGCCAGGATGCTGGAGAGAAACCATAGCACTGTCCTGTTCATGCACGGGGTAAGAATATGTCAGGAGTGAGCTCTGGGGATCTTGGTGCCTGGTGGGTGAGATTTTGGCAGATCTATGCTTTGATTCGTCCCCTCTGTCCTGTAACTACTTTGCAAAACCACCCACTCCTCTGCTAAGGTTGGTTTTGATAAGCCCCTTTTAGATCCTAATGAAGACTTTGCATCAGATTGACTCCACAGCATTACCTACAAATTTTTACCTCCTTTCAGTTGTCTTTCTCTTTGTAGGGGCTTCCCATTACAGAACTTGTTATTTGGCCCAATCCAGAATAATTCTTTCCAAAAAGTGTTAGAAGTGCACCAAAAATGCAGGGAGTGGAATGGGTTTGTATGGAACAAATTGTGGTAGACAAGCCCAATTTTCTTTTTTTTCCCCATCCTTTTTTTTCTCTTTTCTTTCCTCTATAATTACAAAAATTGATGGTCTCAGGAGCAGAAAAGTTAGGATCACTGATGTGTCAATATAGCACATGTGTTCTAGAGACAAATGAAGGAGAGCGGTGGGGGGAAGGGATCCAGAGGACATGAATGGTGCTAAGGGGAGGGAAGTTGTGTCGTCTCCTCCACCCTGTGCACTGGCAGTGATAATGGGTGAATGCAAACCTCTCTCTTTGCATCTCAGCTGTTCTCCTCC
>WEIT01034603.1:860-13824 GCA_013389985.1 Dryoscopus gambensis
TACTGGATACACTCAAAAAGTTTCTTTTCAATTAAAAATAAAACTTTACTAAGTATTTTAAGACTGAGCTGTACCTTATACTAAAATGATAATCAATTAAGATCATAGCTTTTGGTCTAAGAGTACAATCAATTTCTTAGTGATAGGTGAGACAAAATCATCCTATTCATCTCAGAAAATAATGTATTTCAGTGGTAAATGTCTTCTAGAATTATTCAGTGAAGATAGTAATAATTATCATATAATATTTCTGTTACATCAAATTTCACTGAAATATACTCTTTGCATAAACCAAATTTATCATCCCTTAGTTATCCTGGAAAATGTTATTTGCCTGAATGAACACAAGACAGAATTTTTTCACCTGCCAAAGGATCCAAATTTTTAAAGATCTTNCTTAACTAAGCTCTCTTGTGCAAGAACACTCTGCTCATCTGTGTTTATGCCAGATTTTGATAAGGACTCTTGAGTACTCCTGCAATTTAAATAATTAAATAATTAATAATTTAAATTATGCTAATAGTAGAGCTTTGAATGCCCAGGGAAGGGAACGCTGATATTCAATTTAATGTTGATGTGATTAGCAATCGTGCCTTCTGAAAACAACTGTAAAATGAAAAATAAAATCAATGTCAGTCTTTTGGCAAAAGAGTTTGTGATCTTTTTCATAATTTCTTCCCTTTCCTGGAAAAAAACTCCCCAAATACTTATTTCTTATAAGGCTGCATTTTATTCTGATACAGCAGCTGCATGCAGGATGAGAAATGGGTTTATCGTCTGGCACTACAAACTGGCAAAAAATGTCTATTTTTATTTACTATTTGACTTGCACTTTAATGTGTCATTTAGTGCTTAGAACCAAAATATTTGCTCATCTAATTTGATTTGGCAGTTGCAGACAGTACAGATTATGTAAGGAAATAGAAAGTTAGAGTATTGCCAGTTTGGTAAACACTTTTGATGAGAAGTTTCAAAACCTTAATGAATTAATAATGTCAGAAACACAAAACACTTCTAAATCCAAAAACATGAAATTGAAACTTTAGGCTATGGCAATTGACAAACTACACTTTGTAATAAGTAAGAGAATCAATGTAGCATTTTTCTCCTTTGAGAGCTTCCACGGAGAAAAAATATCTGCAGTTATTGTCATGGATTAAATATTTATTTAAAGCAGAGTACTGGAATCAGTCTCTTTTCAAATTGTCCTAAAACCACTGGGTATACTGAGCTATTAAAATTGTTACAGTGAGTTTTAGTTGATTTCAGAGAAGCTATTCACTCTGCTAGAGAACTTACTGCTTTGCTAACATTTTGGAATTAAGTTTTTTGCCAACCTGCTCATTAATTTCTAAGCTTTCACGCACCTTTTTCTTAAATAAGCAAATATTGGTTAGAATTTTCAATAGAAAAAGGGCATTTTCCTGTAACTGCTGCAGAGTACCCAGCTGACAAGCTAATTATTAGTGGAAATAAATATTCCTGGAATTTTAGAGGTCGCAAATGAGTTTGTCACTGCAACCTTCTTCTGTTTGCTCCAGAATGATAACGGATGATCAAAGAGCTTATTTTAAACAACTGCAACAACAAAAACCCCCCAACAAACTATATTTCTCTCTTATTATTAATAATCTTCTTCATATCATACACATCATTTAAAGGAATATCTTTGCAATAAAACCACTATTTAATAGTACTTACCAAAGTTTTGTTTTGTTCAATCAAAGAACTAGAACTCATAGACCTATCTTCCTAAAAATTTCTCCTTCTTTCTGATTAATTTTAGAATAAATGAATTCACAGGAAAGTTGAATTCTCTAACTCAGGATGTTGCTTATACACCCTCCTTGATATCCAGTCCAAAGCCATACTCTCCTGAATGCTTTGGTCCTCCTTCCTTAACACTGCAACCTGTGAACTCATCTGTGAAGGTGCTGGCAATGTACCAGAATAAACGGGGACCTTCAGCGTGCTTTGTCTCAGTCTTGACCTACAAAGACCATTAAGTTTCCAAATTATGTGTTTCAACCTGTTCTCCATGAAGTATTAAATTATTATCCATTATTAACATTTTTCCAGCCCTGATAGTCAACATTTATGGACATCAAGGTCTGGACAGGAATGTCGAGATGACCTATGTTTTACAACATAACCATCCAGAAAGAGAAGAGAAAATTTGGGGGTAAAAATTATTATCACATAGGAAGAAGGAGATAAAATTCCTTACAGAGGATCAAAATTAAATACTTGCCGGATTGCAAAACTGGTTGTATGAAGGTTTACTGAGCTCTAGGGATAAGATATAATTAAAAGACTCTGCCAGGATTAAAAAAATAAAATAAACTGACTGAGAAGGCAGGTTTGATAACCATCTATAAAACCTAACCATGCAGCGGTAAACAAAAAGTCACAATTTCCCCATAGAGCATGGTAAACAAAAAGTCATAATCTCCCCACAGGCCACCCTCACAACTTGACATTCAGGAAACAGTGGCACAAAGTCTTACACATCTTCAGGGGAGAAACAAAACCAGACAAACAACACTCCCAGAAATGGTCAATCTCATTTAACTTTAGTCAGCTAAAATCAGTAGTAGGTAGACATTTGTGGGTATTCATATTATATCATCACAGGGAAATGTCTGAAGTGGTGCAGAAGCTGAACACCTTGTCTGGAGCAGTAAACTGTCATAACTCCCAAGGCTCAGCAAATGTGTGTATGTGTATCTCTGCGTGTGTCTGGATACGTATCTGGATACGTAAATTTGTGGATAGCCACCCTTGTGTGTCATTTATTATACACAGTGTTGATTCAGGAAAAGGTGTAAAAATGTTGAAAATTTCTGATCTCCACAGAGCATTTCTCTTGACAGAAAAGTCTGGTCAGTGCTGAGGAAGAGAGTGCATCTTGCATGTGGAATTTGCAGCTGATGCCCTGGGGAACTACGAGATTATTGTTCTTATTACAGTGCCATCTGGGACTACTATGCTTGGAGCTGAAGCCTTCTGTGGCAAGTAACATGCAAACAGCCAGAAGGTGTCTGCCATACACAAAATAAGGAAAATATAGTTAAAAAAGGGAGGGCACAGGGAGAGGAAAGTGACGTAATACCGCATCAGTAGCCAAAACATCTATTTTTGCATTACAGCAAAGGAGAGGCTTCCCAAGGTGAGAGACATAATAACTTGTTGGATGCTCATAGGTAACCATCTCCCAGCATATGGGAGATCCTGAAAGTGTGAAGGTATTTTGAAATCCAAGTAGCTAAGAGATACACTTTGATGAGGTCAGAATGTGGCCCTAAAGGAAGGAAGAATGAGATCTCCTGGGAGATAATATCTAACATGAGCATAAGCTGTGCTGAGCTTTGACAGTAACAACACATATTTCATGAAGTTCCTTCAACTGGACAGACTATGTTCAAACACATTTAAACAAATGTGTTTATTGCCACATAGTTATAATTATTTCTTGTCTTTCAATTACTGAAAATCTTCTACATAGCCAACACCTTGAAAGCATTTCAGCTTATTTGTGACTTGTATAATCACTAGTTAGCTACCATGCTCTGAAATTTGTTTTGGGGAAATAGAGAAATAGTTACATAAATGAAGGATGATTAACTGGGCCAGCTCCAATAGCTTCATTATAAACCAAGAGTGAAAACATTAAAGTTTCTTTAAAACTTACTGAATATCTGTTCTGGCCTTCAGAGTTTCTTTATAGAAAGCCTGACAGCCTAAGAATCCATTTAATGGCCTTGAATTTGAAGCTGCTCCATCACTGCTACATTTTGCACCATTTAATCAGTTGTTCCCCCAAGAACATCCTACTACACAAATGACACAAGGTAATTCAAAGCTGTTAGATAAGGGGATCCAAGGCATTAAAAGCTTGGGGCTGAATTTTTAAAACACACCTCTCCTCTGTGTTGGGTAATTTTGACACACAGCCATGCACATCTGAAAAAAGGGAATACAACAGAGACCCTTCGGAAAACTGTTAAGTATTGTTCCTGCAGGGTGAGCTTCTGATTTTATCTCTGTAAGTAGAGCAGTAGATTAGCATAGAATGTCTAATATCAAATGGAATATAAGGAATTACTTGCTCCACTACCAATGGCTTTAGTACAACAGACACAGACTATTGATTTCTAATAAAATCATAAACAGAAGTCATTCTGTTGCCTTTCTTCCTTTTATTTTTCTCTGAATTCTTTACCCTTTATTAATGACAGAGGGAAAACAGTCAGAGGTATAAGATTGGATTTCTGCAAAATGTTAAAACAGAGTCAATTTTTTAAAATTTATTTTTAAAAATTCTTCTGTGTTAAAATTGTATGAAATATGTACAATGTAAATAAAGGGGCCGTGGCTGAAATAGCACTGTCCAGCTTGCAGATTGCCATTCTCTAAATCTGAACTTCCATGGCTCTTTTAAGAGTGCTGTGTGTGTGCTGCTGAAATGTGTAAAGTTTGATGAAATATTATTTAATTGACAAGATTTTGATTAATAAAACTGAAATGTCAAGTTATATAAGATTAATAAGTGACTTACCTTTCACTGGCATTATCAACAGTAGTTCAAACAGTGAAAGCATTGGAATTTGTTTTAGGTAGTATTTGTCCTCATTTTAAAATGAAAAGCAAATTAAATTAATATTATCTTGTGTAGTGTAGTTATTTTTCACAGCTAAGCAAGGAAGGAAGGTGAAATAAGGGATTTAGCAAAGGTGATGAAGACATGCTTGGCTCTGGTGTGAACAGAATATGTAACTTTACCTAGGTTTGCTGTATCTGAGGTTCGAGGAAGTAGGTGAGGTCTGCGGACTTGCTGTTCATCATAGAGCAGAATAAAATGTACCTTTTGAAGACCTGGTGCAGTTCACTGTATGTTCACAACAGCAAAATCGCAAGCAGCTGTATGAGTCAAGGACCTGCTGTCTGCCAACACAGATACAGCACCAGACATGCTCCAGCCCACCCAAAGAGTGTCACTGTGGTTTGCAGCTCCTATAAGAGCCAAAATTTCTGACTGGCAGGAGGGAATTGCTACACACAAAGGTCATATTCAAGACTGGATGTATTTCAAGACAAGGACACTGTACCTGGTAGCATGATCAAATTCTCCCTGCTTAACACTTTGTAGAGTCCAGAAGACCTGCACAGGGACCCCTCTGACGCAGGCTGCAGGTTGCCTGCAGTCCACGCCGCGCCTGGCTGTCGGAGGTGTCCCAGAAGGGGCCCTTGTTACAGCCGTGGCTGGCAGGGATCTGCTACAAAAGTAACAGAATCAGGGCTGGCTCTCTCTCACAGGGAGCAGGCTGCAAACTGATGTGAAAATAGCGTCGATAAAGGCAAGGGACAGAGTGAGAAGCGTCTGCTGCAACTCAACAAGCAAAGACCCTGGCTGCAGATTCCAGCCCCTTTTTGTCTGGGGCATAAAAGGGGCGGGATAAAAGGATTACAGCCAATGGAGTTCTGTAAATTGTGAAGTGACAGGGGGAACATCCAATGGGACAAACTCAGGGGAGAGTTCTAGTTGAATGAACAAATGAAGAACTGAACTTAACAGAACTTTCCAGAGATCATACATATTCCATACGGGATATGCATAAACATAAGGGTATACATAAAATTGGGTGGGAGAACCTTGAACCTTTAACAGAACAACATGCAAAAAGCAGTTCCCGGGCAGGCACAGGTACTCGCAGTGTCCAGGATGTTAGATTGCAGAGCCCGTGTGCTGCTCACCCACCAGGAATTGGTTGGTGTGGGAGCAGCTGCCACAGCCACATGCACTGCAACACCCCTCCTTGGTGCTCTGCCATCATCTGGCTGTGATGTTGCTGTGGGGGTTGGGTATACACTGTAAGGTATTGAGGAGTCGAGAAGTGGACATGAACAGTGCCATGGAAAATGAGCTGTTATTTAAAATTTACTTATTCTTTTACCTTGTATTTATAGGTTTGATGTTAAATCTCCAGAAGCAAAATAAAGTTATGAAATATAGGCCAAATAGCAGAAGACTGTACTAGACTAAAATCTCACATTTTACCTCATTAAAAATGTTAAATTATACAAACAACAAATGCTGAAATAATCAATTTGATTATAAAGTCGTATAGATCAATGTCTTACTTGCCATTTAGTATGACTTACTGATTTGATATCATTGTCTTCACAGGCAGTTCTTAACATTCATCTAATTATAAATAAACACACACTGTGGCAAAAATATATACTTCTGCATATTCTTTGTAACATTAGTATGGCAAATTGCTGGGTGGGGGATTTCTAAGGCAGCAGAAAAAATGGTTTCTATGGCAGCATTTGTTTGCTACTGGTAGATACTTGAACAAGATTTGGCTGTGAAGTAATAGCAGGTATATGAATTACAAGACCGATATCATTTTCTATACAGCAGTGGCACCAGAATGGGTAAGTATTGAACTGGTAAAAACAAAAAGATTCAAAGAGCCAACGTGGCCCTAACATCGCTAGGCTTCATCCATTTCTGAACACAGCCAGGTGCCTTGTATCGTTTAACCAACTGGGAAAAGACCTTGCACTGCTGCTGGTTTGACTTTGTACTTACACAGCAGCAGCATCGCATAGTGTTGTCCAATGTTTTCGCATATAGAAACTTCCACTGCCATTTTGATTGTATTGATGTGTTTGATGTGCACCTAGAGCAGACTAGAAGTGCTAATGAAGAAATGGTGTTATTAGAGCATTTTTCTAGTATTTACTCAGACCTGAGGTTCCTTAAATCTCAAAAATCTTCTGGAAAACTATAAATTGCATTGCTTACATGTGTAACAGCAGTGGAGCATTACTTGTAGGCTTGATGTTTTCTTGATGATAGAGAAAAACAATAAAATAGGGCTTACTTTTTGCAGCCCACAAAATGTAGGGGACGCAAATGCGTTAATAGCATGATAGGACCCCACTGAATGTGTGTGTGCACCCACTCCTTGTTCTTCTCCAGGGCATGTTAAGAGCTGGTTGCTCTGGCACGCTGGCAACTGCTGCATAGAGCACTGTTGTAGGTCACATTTTGGCTTTGGAAATTATTTTATACTTAAAGGTCTCAGGCTTGGTCATTCATCAAAGTTCAGATGCGCCTTGTGAGTTTGGTGAGCATTGTGGAACAGACAGGAAAAATGTGCTTCAGCAATGTATTTTTTAAAAGGTAAATATTGCTGAACAGAAGAAAGAAGATGGAGTTACAATGCCATAATTTTTGTAAACTTTATCACCTCAAACCCAGTCTAATCTGTATGAGGAGACAAGTACTTCAGTCTCTGTATGTGCTGATACAAGCACTTCCAGTATTTTCTAAGGTACTAAAGAAAGAAACAATAGCAATCACTGCATGTTATCATGTATTTTATACTAAAACCAACAGAAATCAGCTAGTGTGCAGAATAGGCAGCTTTATTTTGAAAAATACAGCAACATGGAAGCATTCAGTTTATTGAGCCTGTCTCTCCACTGTCCTTTCGCATCTGTCCTTCTTTCCTCATCATCAGCAGTGAGGCCAATAAAGACAGCGCCAGAAACATTGATAGTAACTTTGAGAGCAAACCCCAAGCAACAGAAGAGATACTGCCAGTGAGATTTTTTTGGTTGGAACTTTTTGTTTTCTGACATGCGGATTTTTGATTGCAATCTTTATATTAAAATGATCTTCATGTCATTGTGCAGTAGCAAGTACAGTTCTACAAGTACAAGAGCCTTTTACCAGCAAGACCAGGGAGTCTTGCTCCCTCTAACTCCCACCAGTGTAATGCTCAACCCAGTGGTGTAAGGGAGATAGAGATCACACTGTGAGCAGTCTAGATAAATTCTCCTCACATGTTTTTACAATTAAGTCTACTTTGCTGGATTTATGAACCAGAAAGTTCTTTAAAGGGCTCTCCCTAGCTGCATGCCAGTTTTGCAGTCTGCTGTTGAAAATATACTTACACAAAGCTGCTTGCCCAGATTGGCTAAAGAGATCTGTGAAAGTATAAAAATTGGAACCTAACAGTAAGGAAATGCTCATAAGAAGCATCTGAAGAAGAATTGTCCCAGTCATGATGTAGTGGGAGAGTATTCCTGTCTTGGAATCGTCTGGAAGGAAAAATGAGAAAGGTAGAAAAAATGCTTGAAAGTCCTAGGATCACAAAAGATTAAATTAAATAGCTTGAAAATATTTGGAAGGTTAATAGAATGACTGAGTCAGTAATAGTCCATTTCTTTGGTCCTTTCAGTAAATTTCAGTCACTCCTTCTTTAAAATTAGATTTTTTGTATTATCTCCAGATTTAGCAAATCTCTAGCTATTTTATGATTATATTACCCTCTGTTTGCTAATTGTACTTTTTTTTCCCCCAAGATGTGGCATTTACCCTTTTTTAGTTTCCAGTAGAATTTTTTACATTGAAAATTTGTTCTTGCCTGTTGGTATTCATTTGTGGTGTTTTACATAATCTTTTTAATGTTCTACAAAAGGGTATATGTAGTATTTCTGAAGATATGAGAAATGAGGCAGGCCCACTAATGAATTATTGTAAAAGTTAGTTAGAATTGTGTTTGCCATAGACCACAGGAAGGCTCAGACAAAAGATTTTTCAGTGTTTAAAGCCTTTTGGAGAACCAGTTTTGGAAATGTGGAAGCCAGTGTTACTTCACAGCTTGCAAGCCTGAATTCTGAATATATACCCCTATTGAAGCATGGAATGAAGAAATCTTCAGCTTCTCAGACTGTTTTCAACTGCATGGAACAGAACATTTGCTTTTGGGCAGAGGTTCTAGGAAGGAGAAGTTATTTTTTTTCAGAACACAGTTACATAACTCTAGTGAAGAACACTAGAGATAGCATGTCTAGTATTAATCTCTATGGTATTAAATCTATCTATCTATCTATCTATCTATCTTATCAACATTTTACATTTTCAAAAGTAGACTCCTCTTTTTTTGTAGTATGTCAGTCTTCATGAAAAAGAGGAACCCTTTTAGAATGTATTTGAACAAAATATTAAACACTATCTGACTGAGAACAGAAATTTAAAAAATCTAACTGATGCACTTCTTTCTTATTATTGTAGAAGGAAATTTGACAATGTTGTTTTGCACAGTTAAGGTGGCTAAGACTTCAGCAGTCCATGTAGACTTCTTCAGGAGTAATGCATATGAAATCGATTTTATCTAGACTATTGTACATAGTAACTCAAAATTGCCTGCCCAAAGTGTAATCACTCTTTTCATTTCTGCACTGCTTGCAAGTATTCATAGGGGAAAATTGCAGGTATGCTGTGTGATTATATAGCACACACTGAACTCTGGCATCCCTCGAACAGTCCAAAAGACCTCCATGAAATATCAGCAAAAGCTATCATTTTTTAAAAGTCCATTATCTTCTTTTAACCAAAATATCCCATGGCTAGAGTATAGCCACACAAACAAATTTATCCTTATAGATAAAAATTTCTGAAGAGCCCCTTTTTAGTATCATTTACTTTACTGTAATAGTACCAGCACATTACAAGCACCTACTCCTCTTGTATTAACAGGAGGAATTCTGGACGTTCTTACTTTCTGGTGAAAAACGTCTTGCAGAACCAGGTTTTCACATTATCTGAACACTGATGGGGTCACACTGGTCACTCTCTATTTAATCTAATATAAAAGAGAATTACATGTGGTGGACTAGCTGCAGAATAAGTGTCATCCCTCACCCACAGTTTGGTTGACAGTTCCATTGTCCCTAGGGAGAAGGGCTGTCAAGGGACATCCCACCTGGGAAGAGATGCTTGGTCTCTAGTGATGTTGGAAAATTCAAAGTAATAAATGACCTATAAATTAGGATTTAAAGAAGATTTTTAAATGGTGTGGGTTTTTTTTCTCTATTCACTGGATACTCAGAGAAGTTAAAAGGACAGTGCAAGAACAAATTTTTACTAACATGCTTTACTAGGAATACAGGCACCTGCAACTTAACACAGAAAAGGATTTGAAGTTTTTAAAGTTTGGGAGTCAAAAAATGAAAGGGTCTCCAAATTCATGTCCTAATCTGATAGGCTTGACCTCTTTCCCATATCAGCTACAAGTGCCAGCAGAAAAGATTTGAAAAGGTTTCAGTTTTCCCTTTGTTGTAAGCACTGGATCAACATTCCCAAATCATATTCATCTGCAGACTGAAACATCTAGAAACATTTCTTCCCTAGAAATAGGCAATTGACAGGATTCAGCTGCCTGACCTTCCTCATCTTGGTAGCATTTTCCAGTGCCCAAGGATATTCCATCTGCTTGCCAGGTAGCTCTTCTAGAAAGCTGTGAGTCTTGAGTGGAGTCCAGTGCACCAAATAACCCTGTGTGGATGCAATGATAGCACAGGAATCTCAAAAGGAACTAAAAATCTCACATTAAGCCTTTAACCAACACAGGTCATGTAGTCTAGAGAACAGCTCATGTTGCTCTGAAGTGGATCCTGAGTGCAGAACTTCTCACAGTCCATGCTCTGCTGACAAGATACTAAATGCACTTACCCTTGAGAGCATCTAAGGTAAAAGCTACTGCACAGGTGGGAGAGAGGCTCTAAAGTCGACAGATGCTCTGACAGAGCAGGACTAAGCACATACCAGGTAGTAGTGAATGTGTGTGGGCAGCAGAACCAAACCTCAGCACTCAACTCACTGTCATAGGAGAGTCTGGACAGTGCACCTTTAGATACCTGTCCTTAGGTGTCATAGTCATGAAATTAATACCTTTCCAAAGGCCTGCACTAATGACTACACAAGTTTGTGCTCAGTATGACTATCTTGTTAAAGTCATCTTCTGTTACTCAGCTGCATGTAATGCTTTGGCAGTCCATGGGAGCAATCATTCTTACAGTGCTCTCTGCGTCACTGCTCTTAGGAAAACTTTTCTTGGAACTGGTAATGAGAACACCCTCCAGGATAATGGAGAACTGAGTGTGGAAATGTTCCGTGGGTGCCAGAGGTCAGCATCTGTTTTCTAGCTTTTCTTGCCCTGGTATTGAATCTGTAGTTGGATCTCTTTGTGCCTAAACTGAGCAAGCTAATGGAACCATGCAAGCTTACTGCTGTGCAAATAGCAGGCAACTACAGACTGATAATGTACTGTAGTGTGCTTCTTTGTGGCCTCAGAAAAATCTAAGGATACAATTCAAGGCTGATCATGGCATTTTATTAGTAGATTTTTTATAAATAGGTAGGTGTTCTTATAACTAAATTAAAGTCTGTGCTGTATCACCTACCCATGGTATGTGTGGTACATCATTACTTACATCAGAATTCATTCTGGGCAAAACTACACCTAGCGAAAACTCACTCCTACAACTGGGGTAAAACTAGTTTTATATTACCAACCAAATGTCTACCACAGCACTCCTCCAAGCAAGAAAAAAAATGCAGGGATGAATGGGAAACAGCAAAAATTCTCATTTACTATAGGTTAGTGTTGTACACAGAGTACATGAAAAGGGCATGGACTGTTGGAGTGAGTCTAGAGGAGGGACACAGAGGTGGTCAGAGCACTGGGCACTTCTGTGAAGACAGTGAGAGAGTTGGGGTGGTTCAGCCTGGAGAAGGCTCCAGGGACACCTTACAGCACCTTCCAGTACCTAAAGGGGACTACAAGAAAGCATGTAATGGTAGGAAAAGGGGCAATGGCTTTAAACTGAAAGAGGATAGGTTTAAAATAGAAAATAGGTAGAAATTCTTTACAGCGAGTATGATGAGACACTGGAGCAGGTCATCTTGAGGAATTGTAGATGTCTGTCCCTGAAAGAGTGCAGGTTGGATGGGACTTTGAGCAGCCTGGTCTAGTGGAAGGTGTCCCTGCCCACACAAGGGAGTTGGAACAGTATGATCTCTAAGGTCACATCCAATCCAAAACATTATGTGATACAATGATGCTATCATACAGCATATCTAGCATACACTAACTTTGCATGCTGTAAAGCAAACCAAGGACAAGAAGCATGATTTGTTTAATGAGGATTCTGCCTCTAAATGGTTCTCTGTATTGAATCACTTCAAAATCCGCCTGAATCACTTCAAAATCCACCTGGCAGTACAAATTTCCTGACTGCCTCCAAGCCAGGTTGCCAGCTTTGGACTGCAGGAAAGCACTTGCCCATACCAAGCCAAAGTGTCCTTCACATACAGACATCCTGTTCTGGGGAGATTAAACCCCAAGAAAAATCTTGCAAACATTTCTAAAAATAACATCTGGCTTCTTATTCTTCTCTGCCAAAACAAATTACTAGTATTTTCCCTATATAAAGACTCCAGCAGCATTGCTATTGGGAACTCAGCTGCTCTGAATCTGAAAAACCACCCAATAAATCCAATAAAAAACCACAGAGGAGCAAAAAAGCAGGTATTATTCTAATACACTTCAGGCACATGGCCAGACAACTTTCATGTAGTTACAGGGAGATGGACAAGATGACCTAGACTATATGTCTTTTCTTCTCTATCAAAAATTGCTATGGTTCTATAATTACATCAAACAAAATCATGCTTTCTTCAGCCTGCAAGTGGTGCCAAATGTTATCAGTATGGAAAGGCAGGACATTTAAACCACTCAAGCAGGTGAAGTCAGTCACTGATATTATTTTCCTGAATGCTGATAAGGGCTGTTCAGCTAATCCAGTTCGTAGACTGCTTTGCTATATTGTAATGATATTTGCACCCCTGGAAGACAGCCNTATTGTGCAAGTCGGCAATGGCACTTGAGTGCAAGAGGGAAAAAATTTACTTTGGGGGCTCGCATTCTTTTCTCTGCTATTTTAAAGCTACAGGCTGCTAATGGGCTGTCCTTCACTTCTACACAGAGGAACCCTAGTGTTTGACCCCATCTTCTTGATGACAGGATGAATGCAGGTTGATGGGTGGGCCATGGAATGAGTTTTTATTAACATAACTCAGCAAGCTTTTGTTCCTATTTTT
>WEIT01034603.1:23689-36451 GCA_013389985.1 Dryoscopus gambensis
TGAGTTGTGTGATAACTATTATTACACTCATATCAAATGCTGTATTTCTTACACAACTACTGCATGATCAATATCATTATTGCAAAGTGCTTTTAGCTAGCTCAGATATGAAAGACACTACATATAAGTGAAGTTCCCTTATGTTCTATAGAAGAAAACTTTAGGTCAAAATGTACAAAGATCTTAAAAAACGTCAAGTACATTTGATCTGGAAAGAGGTGACAGACAAAGAAATACATCACACAATCCATTAAATGCAGTGCTAGAACATGCATTGTACTCTAAAAATCGCAAGTGGAAAAGCAAGAATGGTAAGACATAAATGGAGGACTAACTCTTCAGATTAATTGATAATACCTCACTCATCAGAAAAGGAGTAAAAGAAATGATCACCTCAGAGGAGGAAAGAGAAAGTAGTATGAATCAGTGAACAAATTGAAGGAATTGACTTTGAATAGAAGGCAGACAAAAATGTCACAATCAGATTCACTGAAGGGCTCGCATTTGTGCAGAAAAGCAGGACTATAAGGAAAAAGTGAATGATGTTTTTTTTCTTCTTCTTCTTCTCCTTAACAGGAACAATTCTGTCCAACTTAAAACAACCATTTCTATTCTATCTACATTTTTCCAGTCATATTGACATGTAAATTCAGTGAACCCTTTAGTAGGGTGTAGATTTAGAGTGGTTACACCAATCACCATATCTGCAGAGTAGCTGGAAATATATTGAGATCCTCTATAGTTTTTTATCTTTTTAATCTTATGCATGAAGCTCTTAGAATTTGCTTTTAAATGCCTAGAATATAACCCTAACTGTAAGAAAACCACATCCGTTTACAGTTACCCCAGAGACTGATTCATTGTCTACCACCAGTAATTATGACAGTTTTGATGCCACGTTCTCAAGATGTCCTTGAGCCATATTTCTTCATCTTAGGGCTGTTGCTCTAGATACTGAATTGCAACAGGTTTTTTTTTTCTTTAGTATCAGCGTTTGTATTTTTAAATTGTTCTTTAATGACTTTATGCTTGGAAATTCTTTCAAACCAATAAGTCAAATGCTAATGCTAGCATTAATATAGGGCAGAGATTAACAATGAGGCTCAGAGATAAAAATCAAGCAGCAACACATTAATCCTTAAGCAGATTTAGTGTAACATTAGATTTTCCTAAATCTTCAAATCAAATTTAGTCAACCAAATTGCATCATATATTACCCCTCATAAATATATTGTACTTCATCTTAAAATGACACCTGCAACTTCAATGTGAAAATTATCCTTATGTCTCTTCCATTGATGCTGAGAAACTTTATGGATTCCAGCCTAAATATACTGAAGACTTTTTATATATCATTTGGTCTTTATGCCTGAGTATATTTCCCAGTCTATTTGTAAGTTGTGTATTTGCTGTATTCAATTTTTATTTTTCCTAACCTGCATCTCACTAGTTGGTTAATACATGGGACCAGATCCTTTATCACCTACTTTTACAACTGGGAGTTTCCCTGACTCAGGTGCAGGACCTTACATTTGGCATTGTTGAACCTCATGAGGTTTTCGTGCATCCACTTGTTGAGCTTTTCCAATTCTCTCTGGATGGCATCCCATCCCTCAGGCATGTCAACCACACCACTCAGCTTTTTGTCATCTGCAAACTTCCTGTAGGTGCACTTGATCCCACTATGCCATCGATGATGTTATTGAACAGCACTGGTCCTAATATGGACCTGTGAGGACACTACTCATCACTGATCTCCATTTTATCCACTGATTTTCTCAAATGAACTTTCTTTCCACTTATGTTATTTCCACTCTATTTCTTAATATCCTCTTTAAGCTGGCTGTTTATCCCAGAACTCTTATTTCTCTACCGCATGCAATTCCAGGCAGTTTTTTCTCAATTAAATAAATTATATTTTGATAATTACTTTGTCATGGTTTAACCCCAGTTTAAAGCTAAACTACTATGAAGAAGATTAACTCTATCCCAGCAAAAACCAGCACACATTTCCTTTTAGATATATCCCTTTGCAATATTAAACTATCTAAACTCTCAAATTTGATTAATTACATATTTCTCTAAAAATTAAACTGAATACATACACTTTTGTATGTAACTTACCGTTAGGTACCTAATTACCTTTGCAGGTCAACTCTTGAACCCATTTACAGAAAATCCAATATATGCAGCTCCCTCAGTTCCACCAGTTTCTGAAAATGAGGAGAAAAATGTTGAATCATATTGGGATGTTTGAAAAATGCCCCCTATATCCACAACAAAGAATTTTAGTGGTTATATTCTCCACTTATAATGTTGAAAATTTGTATAGAAAATCTCAAAGTTCAATTCTTTTATAGTTACCAGACACAGCAATGTGTCTTAGAAAATAAAAGATTTTCCGAAGATCTGAATAGATCTACTTGTGTTCTTCGAATTCTTTTGTCCTATAAGGTTCGTTACAATCAGCAATGATGATTTTGATAGTAAATAGATTAGGAATTGGTTTACATGTCCTATTAGTCCCACCAGGTTTGTACTCTGAGAGGCATGTAGGACCTGCTAAAAGCATTGCACTTCTCAGCATTCTAGTAGCAAATGGATGTGCATATAATTGCAAATTTGCAGTAATCGTCTGAGTGTGAGAAATATGAAGATGTATGTATTTGCAGAAGTTAGGTGTTTCCTTCTATGAGTCAGCTGAGAATGACAGCATTTACTGCCTTTGAAGGAAAAATCCTTTGCACTAGGTTACTCTGTAATTCCTCACTGTAGAGCTCACAGTGGCAGAAACTATGCATAGAGTTTTCAAGGTGGAGAATGGCAGAACATATGTGAGATAAATGAAAATGTTCTGTACTGCCAGCTATTGCAGCAGAACAACTAACTTGCTTTTTATTCTATCTCCACAGCTAAACTTGCCTTGGAAAGTCTTTAAGTAAGAGAATAGTCTTCTCCAGGGAGAAAAAAAAAAGAGAGCTTTCAGGGACAAGTTCATTAATTTCAACCAGCCTGATGTTCAGTTACATATCCTAATATCAGGACATTTTTGTGGTACTCAAGTTTCACACTGCACACAAGTACTTTGATTACTTCCTGCATTCTATCACCTGCCTGCTGAGTTTTAAGGATCTTTTAAAATCTATCTCACTCTAGCTGCAGAAGAAAATATATAAGGACGTAAAAATTATGTGCAGCTATCCCTAAAACTGGTGAATGAGGAAGATGTGGTAAACGAGTACTCAAAATGAAGGTTCTAAAATTGCAGTTTCTACACATCTATGCACAGGTCCTGACTATCCAGAGATGTTCTGTACCGACCTGGGAAATTCTATACATTTCCCTCAAAAATGTTATTTACATGTGCTCACATTAATGATCCAATGAAAATATGAATTACAGATTGCGATCTTGTTTGCCTAATTTGGGCACGTAACTTACTTTTAAACCTCTTACCACTCTTCTGCTCAAAGATCTCTCAAGTACATCTAAGCCTTTCTCAAATTGTGGGAAGCAAACTGTCTCAAAGGCTACATCTATGCTTTAGTCTTCCCCAAAAAGCACATACACCCCAGGGTAAACTGTCCACATGTCCATACTTGCCCTAAATCTCCTCAAGTCTGTCTGGTGCTGTCAGGTGTAATTATTATGTTTGTTTTGATTTCAGTCTGCATGAAGAAGTGTAAGGGCTACATTAAATGACTGCTGGGGTAGTTTTTTATGTCGTGATAATGCATGTGTTTTTATGGCATAAAAGTGTTGCTTTCTTTAAAAAATCATTTGGGTTTTCCTAAGACTCTACAGGGCTTGGAGAGGTTGGTGGTGTCTCGTCTTTACTGCCTGTACAGTGTGGTCTCTGCACCGAATGCTATTCTGGAACTGCAATCGTTTTTATCTCAAAGGGAACTCTGAAATGAAAGAGCCTGAGAATGAGCTATCACACATGAATTGGGAATGATAGAGGGTCAGATTCTAGAAGCCAAGTTATTTGCTAGTGTAGATGTACCAAATAGTATTTTACAGCTGACATTTCACCAATACTGAATCAAGTGGAAAAATTACCCTCAGCATCCTACTTATAACATTACTATTAACATGTCAGAATGTGAGTTGCTTTGACTTTGTTGACTTTCATTTAGTTTCTTTTCCACTCTAACTCTTGGAACTTTTTCCTTGCATTTGCATTTACTCAGCTATTCACGATCCTGTATTGATGAATGTGATTTCCCCCTCCAAAGTGCAGCACTTGACACACATCTTACTGAATTTTATCTTGCTGATTTAAGACCATATCTGAAGATTATTACAGTAATTTTGAATCTTGATCCTGGTCCCTAAAGCATTTGTATGCCCTGTGCTGTTAATGAGTATCATTCATAGATTTCACACATAATCACAATTCATTTTTTCATCTAAATCACTAATGAAAATATGTTTAAAAGTCTTAGATGTGGACCACAATCTGTAGCTAATTCATGTGCTTATATTTGTCCTATTTCTCCTTTAACCTCTAGTCTGAGAACCTCCAAGAAGCACTGCAGTAGTGGCATAAGTATTTAATACTTACATTCATATGTTGCAGACCGTTCTCCTGCAACCTTCCCGAAGACAGCAGGGGCCCATGGAAAGAATAAGGGAATGCTCTTTTCTTGATGTTTCAGAGAGATGTTTTATTTTCCAGGCCGCATAGCTGGTAGTCCAGCACACAGACTGAAGAATCATATGAGAACCAGAAGTTCCCGGGGCGGGGGGAATGCAAATGACCAATAGGAGCACAGAACTTGGGTACCTGTGAGCAGGGAGCAGGGGAAATGACGTGACCAGGCCATGCTTTCCCCCCAGGGGAAGTGGCAGGGGAGAGCCCCAACATTCATATCTAATCTGGTTCACAAAATTATGTTTAAGTTACCAAACTTAAGCCAAATTGCTTATGTCCCCAAAGAGGGAGAAGTCTGTCACTGAGCTCTGCATTAATGTGAGTTAGCTGTTGTGTCACTAATTTTGCATTCCAATTTAGAAACAGGTAATCAAAAGTGGGCTTATGATGCCATATTTTTCTCATGTTCTGTTATAAGCACCCTGCATTTACTCCACTATATTTATAGAAAGCTATGGGTTTGTAGAAAATTGCACCTGAAAGTTTTATTGTATCAAGTGACCTACTTTTCACCTTAGTCCATTTGAACATAGCAGATCTATTTACTATCAGTTACTGAGACAAGAAATGTGGTATTGTTTTGTCTAGATCAGCATCCTTTAATGGCCATGCAGTCTATTAAATATCTACTACAGGCTCTGGATTTAATAAATGATTTCTAATTGACTAGGTGTCAGTGGCAACATTCAAGAAAACTCAGTTACATGGGATTTTTCATTGATTTTCCCTATATTAGAAAACGAAATGTCAGCTACCATTAATTGCATTTTCCCAATAAGAAGCATACCGCAAAAATAGCTGCTAAGTGAAAGCACTTCTAGCCTAACATGCAATAGAAGTATTTTTTTTTAATTAATCCAGTATATAAACAATTATTACAGTTATGTGCCTCTGTGGGTCAAATTGATGTGAATGCAATTACAATCTATAACACAGAACACTTTTGCAGGCTTCTAGAAAAAACGCATTCAGATACATATTGTGTACTTGTTTATCCTTATACACCACACTGCATCCAGCACCACAGAAGTTGGTTAACCCACAGTTTCTAGTTCTTACCTACAAGGATGGCATCACCCCAGACATCAGCTTGCACCACTGTTGTCCATGACTCAAAGACAGAAGTGCTAAATTATATTGTCTTATAAGTATACATATGTCTACCCAGGCTGTGTGTACTAAGGATGATGTGATCCAGAATAAAGTTTATGAGACTGTGACACTTTTATTCATTACCATTGAAGGATCCACAGTTCAAAATGCATTGGTACATCTTTCCTGCTTGCCTGTGTCTGTATTGGTGTAATCAGGCCTTCATGATCATGTATGTTTTCTAAAGGTGTAATTCTACAGATTTTCTTCCATGTTATTGCATTTATCATGCCAGAATTGACCATCAGTCTGTATAATCCTAGTGGGATGATATTAGAAGTCTGGGTGTGAAAATTCATTTGACTATGCACAATTTACAGTAGTTCTAGAAGTTCTTATGTCTTTGTAGGGAAAGAAAAATCCATGACCTTTCTAAGGTATGTGATGTGGCATTCAATTTCCCTGCATCTGATCGATAAGCAAGCAGAAAGTTATATCTTTTGCCATGGTAGACAAGCATAATTAAGCAATAAGGCAATGGAGGTAGTTGTGATTATCTTAGGATACACCTGGGAGCTGCCTTGTTGCTATTTTAAAACATCTTTATGTGAAGGGAACTGTATTAATTTCTGCTGAGAAAGATAAAGTTGGCAGTTTGGAATGCTCATGAGCAGCAGTTTCAGTCGTGCTTTACAGACAGTAATGTGGTGTGCTCACCCCAAACAATTAGACTTCTCCTTCAGCAGAAGCAAAGATGGAGCAGATTGTAAACATTTAATTGACAGTTCAGACCAAGCAAATAAAAAAAAAAAAAAGGCAGCACAACCCCTCCCCAAAACAATTATGCTTTGGCTGGCTTCCAGTGAGTGCAAAACTTACATTTTTACCAATTTAGAATAAAAATATGTTGCCTCCAACACTTGACTTTCAGGGAAGACATCTCTGCATAATTAATACTATTGCATCCACATTCTAATTTATGCATTTTAATTATATCAAAGGCCTGGTGAATAATTAATGCTAGCAAAACAATGGGTTTGAAGCATAAGCTGAAAAGTAGCACTTTTTAATGGGCTCTGTAAATTTAAATAACTAATGAAAACTATTTAACTCTTTGATTGTGAGAATATTTCTCCTGATACAATCAAGTATTAACTACTGTAATTGAGTAGCCTCTCAACTGGAGAAATGTTAGCTCAGGCTGGTTGTTTTCTGATGTACTACCTGACCCACCTGAGCTATATGCGTGCAGGAAAGAGATTTATTTGGATGTTTCCCCTCTGGGAGGGACTGGCATGTCATTGGTATCTATAAGATGTAAAACCAAAATTCTGGGCACAGTGTTCCCCTTTGACCTCCTGTCTTCAAGTAGGTCAGTTCATGCAAGTTTCATAGGGAGACTTAGAATTGAATCTAAAGAAATACAATGTAGAATTTATTATCTTTGAGTTCAGCAATCTAAGAATTAAGGATGTAGGCCAGGTTAGTAGTTTAGAGTCTTGCAGTGGTCAGAGAGAGATAGAACCTCTGGAGAATTTAATCTCATCCTAAAATGGGTTTTTGAAATAGATGGGATTAATAACCATTTGGCAGTGTCTAGCATTTTTCTGTTTCTTACAGAGGAAGTTTAGGATACTGTCCTACCCATACA
The DNA here is from genome assembly GCA_013389985.1 of Dryoscopus gambensis. Classification (NCBI taxonomy): domain Eukaryota; kingdom Metazoa; phylum Chordata; class Aves; order Passeriformes; family Malaconotidae; genus Dryoscopus; species Dryoscopus gambensis. Next base: position 31,090 of record WEIT01034603.1, read on the forward strand.
CCTAACTTCTAGATAGCCGAGTTTACATGAAGTTCATCTCACTAGCAAAGGCAGACTCTAAAACTATGATGCAAAAAAGAGCTACCCATACCAATCTGAGGGTGTAAAGACCAGGGCAAAGCAGAAAGGCTCACAGCACAGAGCTTTGCAAAGTTATGTGTGTCACATTGACAAACAGCATCCAGTTGCTTGGCCAAGTCTCAGACTTGCATTGTGTCACTCACTGAGAAAGTCCTTCCCCCTTTGAAGGGCTCAAAATGTACATTTGTGTTTATCTGCCATAACCAAACACCAGCCTCCACCCTGCTCTGGTCCCTGGAGCAGGGGCTGAGAGCTGGCTGTCCTGGCTTTGGTGTACTCTGAGTTTGTCACTCTAGGAGTGGTGAAAGCATGTGGACAGCAGACAATCAACAATGACTGCATAGCATGGAAAGCCTGCCAGCAGAAAGTACTCATTTCTTTAGGACAGTAAAACAATACAGCAAATGATGAATTACTGCAATCCCTGGCAATATATTACATACACTCAAGAAATATCAACTTGTCAATAGGAATATAAAATGAATAGCTTCTACCAACTTTTTTGTTCTTGTTTTCCATGTCAGAAGTTTGCACCTTAATGCAAAATGTTTAAGGAAGTGTCATAATAATAACAACAGTATAATGAAGGACTTTTAAAAGAAATAAGATTGACAAAGGCCGCTGCCAATTTTGCATATCAGGCCCTTTATTTAAGTGCATTCATTTGACATCAACAACTTTTCACTCCCATGTTTGAAGTTTTCTCTTTTTACCTAATATTATGTATTGAAATGAAATTACTTGATTCCTCATAGCAATCACTTGTGTCACTGGGGAGGTATGGAGGGCAACTATGTAGGAACTAAGCGTGTTTTCCCTGTTTTCAGCTTTGTTTGCATGAGCCTGGACACGAGCTAGTGCTCTCCTCAGTGGCTGTGGTCTGTGTCAGGCAGACGAGAGTTACCTTCAGTTTGGGTAGGCTGGATGGTGTGTCCCCTCCTGCAGATGTTGGGAAGGACAGGAAGGAACGGAAAATGCTCTTGCAGAGCTGGTTCTGCTCCAGGGAAATCTCAGCTAGCCATAGCAATCTGCTGCCTGGCCCCACTGAATATTTCATAGAAGGTAGAAAGTGGAACACAAAAGAAAATCTGCTGTAGTATCAGGTTAAACCATTTTATTTCTTGTGAGCAATAGTACCTGAAAGAGCAGACAGATGTTGGGGCAGTCTGGGGCTGGTGTCAGAGTTAACACTGGTGGTTTACTTGTTCTTCACTGCTCAGCTTTCCTGCCCAGGAGCTAGGCAGTATCCTGATGCTATTCTTCTGCACCCTATTCCTCTCTACTTTTCTTGCTGCAGAACCTACAATGAGTAGTAAGAACAATTCCCCGAGAAACACAGCTCTTTACTAAATCCAATTTAAGACCAAAACCTCCTTAGCACAACTTAGCATGTTTAGGATGGAGTCTGGTGTTTTAGCTGTCCAGTGCTTGTACTGTGGATGATGAAAAGAGCTGCTGAAGCAGGAGTTCACGATCTCAGGTGAAGTGTCTCCCTTTGCTTCTGCCTCTGCAGGACTACGCGGAGAAGGAGAAAGCTGCAGCCAAGGCCCTGGAGGATGTGAAGGCGAACTTCTACTGTGAACTGTGTGACAAGCAGTACCACAAACACCAGGAATTTGACAACCACATCAATTCTTACGACCACGCTCACAAGCAGGTAAACCTGACAAATGTCTTTCATATTACAATGGTCTCTCTTCCTTCCTCATTGATTGTGAGAGGTTTCTAAATTCACTCAAGTAGAAGACAATTCTTCACTTGATGTTTTCAACTTTAACATGCTCCTTTCCATTAAAATAAAATGGAAAAAACTCATCTATCACAATATTCTTAAGCTACTCTGACTGAAAGACTTCCATCTGTAGTTTTACATACATGCTTAATACCAATGTCCACACTTAATTTGATATATTTAAATGTGGAACTCCTTAAAAACCACAGGCAGGGGGAAAGACCACTTCCTCAAATAACCAGGTCCCTCTTTTGGATGCAGAAGGCATATGGCCATGCTGTGTGAAGCTGGTTGTGCTGTTTCAAGGGCAGAAAAGAGTTTGGTTTTCTGTTTGTTTTTAAAGTACCTGTTTCTGGAGTTAAAGTCTATGTTTCATAATGTTTCTCAGGGTGAAATACATTTTGCCTTGCATGCAGAACATGATATAAAATAATCCTAATTAGATGTTGGATTCCTGGAAAAAGATAATAATTACTAATTTTTAATCATTGTTTTTGTATCAGTTTTATCACATGTGTATGTGGTAGGTATATTCCACCCAAATGTGCCTACTAACTTTCTTTCCTGCATCCTGATTTTCCTCCAATTTTAGCAAAATCCATATTTCAGTTGGCAATATGGAAGGAAAATGCACTTAATTCATACAAACACTTCAGGATTTAAAGAAAACAGTTTGTGAAGTTCAGGAATGAACATTTCTGAACCTCTGAAGTGACAGATAGTATCTGCTGACCTGGCATGCTAAGCACATATAACTAGATTCCATAGGTGTATTTTTATCTCCTGTATTTCTGCTACTGCTTGCATTTAAGTGCTCACATATTGCGTGCATGCAAGTGCCAGGGAATTTTTGTCCTCTGTGTGATCACACTTGTGAGTTCACAGAGGTCAGGGGCTACCTCACAAATATGTGAAACCATTAGAAGTTGCAGGTATTTCTGACAGAGGATTAGAAATAATAATGTTGAATAAAATGAGCAATGCTAAAGGCAAAACTCGTTGCTCTCCCTGAATGCAATCTTATTGTCTTCTGCAGTATCACAGAGGAGGTAAATCACCCTGGAATTTTCTGTGTGCATCTATCACAGCACTTCATTATAAAACTGCCTAAGGTCTGCCCACTCATCATGCTGAACCATCCTGCTGAGTTCCAGCACCCTAGTCAGTTACCCATGAGTAATAATGGGACTCTTTTGTCCCATCACTCCCAAACCAGAGTTATGCATTTATGTATTAAATCAAAAGCAATTCCTCTCATCACTATTCCATTAATTAATCCAAAAAAATTTTATAATAATACAAAACAAATGCTTTTCCAGATCCTAAACATGTGACCCTAATCCCTATAAATCCCCATTTGCTGAACAAAGGACTTTTTTACCCTTCAGCTGTTTTTTTAAGTCATCAGAAATGCATCTGAACTCAAATGGAGCCATTTGTGCTCTTTCCTCTTCGCACACTCCCCCTGCAAAAAGTAGTTTATGCTAAATCAAACAGCCTGCTTCATGCACCAGTTATGATTGGATTGTTGGGCAGGGGAGGTTTTGGCAGGTTTCTGTTATAAAAGGGCTTGTTTAAGCAATAAAACTCTTCTAAATTTTCAGATAAATTTACTTCTTTAAAAGCTGCCAGATATAGTGCTGGCAACTAAGTCTGTACAGAAATGGACAACACATCCAGAATATCAACTGGCAGTGCAAGCTCACCTCATCCTGCCCTTTCAGATGTAGTTCAGAAGCTCAGTTAGTGCAGGATTAGCTGGCTACCCTCCTGATGTGACAGGGTAATTCAGTCTCTTCTCCTCTCTCACTTCTTACCTGGTCAGTCAAGTCTGAGAACAGCATTAGTTTGCCTCTCAGAATAGCGTGGATGTACCCTTTTCTCTGACTTTTAAAATCAGTCACAGAAAAGCCTCTATTCTTCATGCTTTTATCAGAGTAATGTTTCAAAAAAAAAAAAGTTAATTCACGGTTTCCTGTGGGTTTAGTTAGCTTAGTTTCAAAATGTTTATTGTGGGAGGGACATTAGCCACCACACGAGCTTCTTCCTCTGAAGGTATGTTTTCCATTTCCCAGCAGTAATTTGAGGGTACCTTTAGTAATCTGCATGGATATGTTCTAAACATCATTCTTCTAATGGAGAGTAGAGTAAAATAAGACACTCTTTGAATCTCAGTAACAATACAGTGTAGTCCTCCCATGTGATTTCCCATTTAAATGCTACTACTTCATGATTTTTATTAAAGTGGTAATGATGTTTAGAGACTACAGAAAGGCAGGAAAAAAGGATATTGCACTGAGAACTTAATCATAAGTCTTTTGTTTGTCTTCCAGAGGAAACAGATTTTATTCAGAGAATTATGGCTTTAATCTCCAAATATTATGGTTTCATAAAAATTAATTTTGTGATCCATTTTCTTATAGATGATTTCAACCAGTTGTTATAGCAGGAAGTGCTGAGTCCTGGACCTAGAAGTTGGCATACCAGCCATGGTCCTCCCTGTCCTCGGAGGCTGCAAAATGTTATGATGACACTGTGGCCTTGTTTGCATAACTGGCCTTTCTGGTGTCTTTCTGTGTTAGATTATTCTGAAGCAGTATACTCAGACAGACTTTCATTCTCTCTCTCTCTCTCTGCTTGCTACATACCTTCATACTCATAGATTTAAAAGTATTATGTATGTGTGCATATATAGGCATAAAATTTTGACAGACCATCAGAGATCAATGCCTACATCTTCATTATCTTCTAACACTGTAATGACCCTGGAGAGTTCTAATATTTTTTTATCTGGTTTTGTGTAACATTGTCTGACTGTTAAGCAATTCTTATTCCTTTGGTTGTCTTGTCAACATTAGTCTCCACATCTTTCCTGACTCACTACAAGAATTTTTCACTGATAGTATCTGCTATTGGAAATTAATTTCTTTTAGTGCAGGACTGGATAAATTGAACACAGAAAATGTGTCTAATTGTAAGTTTGCACTCCCACCCAGCTTTACCTGAGCTCTCTGTTGTTAAACCTGATACTAAACAAGGCTGGAGCAGGAGTGTGAGTGACTTTCCTGGAGAAACTTTCATCATGCAGCCCTGTGCATACATGTCTCATTGGTCCACCACATATCAGCTAACCCACTTGAAATCACAGATTTTTCCTTTGTGGTTTTTCCTGTGACTTTATAAAGTCTGGGGCAGCAGCCACAGGGAGTAGCCCATTTGAAAAATCTGCAGTTTGTCTCCTCAAGCTTCAAGGTGAATGATGCTTGCTCTCGCTTGCTCACTGTATTCTCTGCAGCAAAAGTTAACTGCAACAGAATGGAGTACCTTGGCTCTGCCAAAGCTATCTGAACACTGAAAAGCAGAAAGGTCCTGGTTTGAATTCATTCAAAAGTGATCAGAATATAGATAACCAAGATAGGCTGCTATTGGCAAATGTAATATATGTGGACGTCGGCTAAGCTGAAAATAACATGTAAGTGTAGTTCTTTTTAACCATGTGTGTGTCTTTAAAATGAAGCCAAACTTGAACAGAGATGTCTATTTGGTTGA
>WEIT01034606.1:346-10907 GCA_013389985.1 Dryoscopus gambensis
AATGTCTATCCCCTAAGATAGAATGTATACAATTTTTAAAAAATATTGTGAAACCATCACTGCTTCCATTCATCCAAGCAAAAAAATTTTAGATCAAGCATTTCACAGCAGGAGGAAAAATCTGCCAAGTGACAACTAACAATAAAGATCAGCTTCCTAAGTCAAATTCAAAATCAATAGCATTTTGTTATCCTAACGCATACAAGACACAAGTAATTTGTGCATGTAACAGGTCATAAATGACACATTATGCATTTTTACCCCTTGGGGATATCAGTCAGAGTTTATGATGTGTGAGAGAATAGAAAGGTACTGTCTCATCTTGAAAAATCTGATTATTACCACAGCATGTCTTCAAGGACATCCTAGTGGCAGATATTTGCCGCTATAATACAAGCAATTAAAGCTGAATGTGTGTATACAGATATAGACTTATAATTACCAGACAAAGGATCATTCCTCTAGGTCTGTTGCTACGTAAAAATAGTTCCTTCCTATTCAGTATGCCTAACTTTTCATACTCAGACTACCATGTGTCTTTGGTGAAGGAAATAGCAGCCAATGACTTATCAATCAGAGCAATGCTACAGAGACAAAGCTCAAGTATGCTAGACGGTTATCTACAGCAAGCTTTTGGCCGGTGATGTAGTCAAGTCAGATTTCCCCTTAAAAACTCAGGATGTTACACAATAAAATCACTGTCATTACATTCATTAAAGTGTGAGTGAACAGCTATTGATTCAAATTTGACTGGAAGTCAAGCTAGTAAAATACCGTTATACTTCTGGAGGTTCCGGGTGCTTGCAGTGTGATTCAGGGGCCTAAGAAAGATCTCCAGTGTGGTTTTTAATGCTTTACATTATCAAAGATTTCCTCACAGGACTGGCAGGCAAAATATGCAGGACAGTAACTTTGGAACTGCCTAAAAAAAACCCCAGATGGGATGTCCGAAAGCAAATTAAATTAAATTTTTATGTCCCTATATAAAAAAAATTGGCTGGAGGATTTTATCTGAAGACTCCTGAGAAAGACATTGTTTGCTGCTACGTAATCCCATGTAGGGTGGATTGTATATGGATACCATCACCATTTGATGACTCCAAAAAGAAGAGGAAATAACACCGAGATGACTACCCTCTCTCTACAAGCATTCTATTATTGCAGTGCCCAAACTGTTATCTTCATGCTTTTCTCTGCCTGTTTCTTGCTTTAGGGTGTCTAATGCTCTGTTCATTTTTGTGCATCTCCTACCAGTGCTAACTTTCTCCCCAAACCTTCAGTGATGGTATTTACAGAGCTAGACAATAGAGGAAAAGGGGATGTAGGTACAAGGTTTCCATCACTTCAGCCAGCAGTGATTCTCCTTTTTCTCAGAAAAATGCCAAAGTTAGGCAGAGCTCCTGCCCAAGAGGTCAGTGGGGCTTCAGGTGCCCAGTAGGGGAATGAGAAAGACAGGAATTTTTGCTGCTTTGAAATCACCCGATGGAGCCTATTGAGTTCTACATTTACAATTAGCAGAGGTCATTCAGTAGCAGGTTAAAATCAGATTGCTGAACTTTTCTAGATATCCTTTCCATCCATATAATAAACCTTTCCTCTCTCAAGACAAATTTTAGTATCCATATTACAGCCAGCCTGAATCCAAGTCAGTTTACTTTTGATGAGCACTGCAGTGGATCAGAAGATTCATGAACGGATCAGTTGTCCCTGCTTTGGGAGAGGCAACATCCATCACAGGAGTTGAGGGTGCAGCTGAAGGCTGCTACAATTTCAGCCATCCAATTTTAATCCACTGCCACATGTCTGCTAGAGCCTCTTGGCAGTCTGGGTTGTGATTGCTATTGATTTTCAATGAGGATGGGAACTTAAAAAAGTTATATATACATTTCTATAAAAAGATTACTCCAGGGATATATACCTCTGACTGCACATCAGGTCGCAAATGTCACCTTTACATCAACGGATTGATTTGCTAAATTCCAAACAGCTAAAACTCCAAGATTCTTACTATTCCTCTGGTTTCAGAGTTGTCACTTAGAATACAATCTGAAGACCCATAAGGTCTCATAAGTATAAATAAACCCTGACAATTGGCGACAACTTTGAGGAGAACACCGTGTGACTTTCAGAGTCCAGAGTGAGCCTGTAGCCATGTCAGCTTCGGTAAAATACGCTTCGTATTTGTGGGCTGAGGTATAATCTCCTTAAGGCTTAATAAGCATAGAAGTCCAGGGTTAAGAATGGGTACTTGATTTTACAGTTCAACTGCTATACCTTCTACTAATCTGGTAGAAAAATGAAACAAAACAAAACAAAGCCTCCAAAACTAATAAATAAGCCTATTCCATTCAGACTTATTCAGGTGTAAAAGAGTAATTTTCTGCATTTATATTACTTCATAACTATTTTATGTATAACAACCCTATTCTGCCAGTAGGACAAAAAAATTAGGTAAAATATTTAATGTGCAATGCCTTTTTAAGGCTAGGCATATTAAAAGCAGAGGGCTAGTCACAACAGTGAAAAAAGAGGTTGTTCACTTTTAAATAATAATATTGTTGCTAGGGCAATGCAACTGGGATGTGAGAAACCTCAGTGCAGTCTGCTCTAAATGAGAGAGCTGGCAGATTTTGACTTGTCTGTTCTACTCCCCAGATGAGCACTCCAATAAATAGGCGATAGAGTATTCTGGATTCAGGTCATTAATGGCTCCTGTTTGAACTATTCCACTTCACTTAGAATATTTAAATACTAATTAAGGAAGCAGAAAAGAGAAAAAAAAGCTGTATAAAGTGACAGTGTATGTTAAGCACCAGCTCAAGCCTTGGTCTTGAACCTGGTGACCTTATCAATTGACCACTGTTGCGATCGGGCAGGCAGGAGTCTCAGCCTACAGTAAGGAGGGTACTTCAGGGAGACGAGGACAAGGGATTAGAACCCTTCAGTGAAGAACTGGGCAATGGATATAAGATAATCTGCTGTATGTTTTTCAAGATCAGCACATCACCCTTAGTGAGTCCACCGACCTGCAGGCATCACAATAATCATTCTTTCCCCATGTGGGGAAAATTATTTCTTCTTAAAGAAAGGATTACTCCTACACCTGTTGTTCAGGTGATACTTATGCCTGACTGTGACATCCTCCTGCTTCGATGTCTCTGCTAGGGTTTCTTCTCCCTTGGCTTATATGAACAGAAAGGAAAACACAGAATTAATTCCACACTTAAAAATTAGTACCTTAAGATAAAATATTAGGAATAATATTTTTTCCTGAAGCAACCTAATGACTTTTTTCATGTTTTTGTCTTGTTTATATATTTATGTGAAAACAAAATGAGGAACAGAGAGAAGAGAGACCCTACGGACCCACTGTACGCACTGAACAGAAAGCCTCTATCATCTTATCTGGCTAGCACCAGGGGCCAAAAATGCAGATACAGGACAATAAACAACAGAGTGCAGAATATTTCAGAGGAGAAAGAGCAAGATCACTGCAGCTGGTCAAAACCTTTTAGTCTCCTCCAAATACTGCTAAAGTATGCAATTACAGTGGATTTAAAACCATTGTCTGTGGAAGATCTCCATCCCTGGTAAACTTCAATAAGTTAGAAACTTAGCTGGATCGACTAATATGGACCGTGACATACATGGAAATATACAGGCAAGACTCTTTCTAACACAGAGAAGGAGATAGAAGCAGGGAAAGACAACATAAACAGGCAAATAGAGCTTATCTTTGAAAGCTCCTCTCTCTCACTATTATCTGCAACAGACTGTGAGTAGGACAAGGATCTACAGTGCAGCCCAAAAATGGGTGATGGGCACCTAGTGTAGATCTTCTGAGTATGGAGAAGCTTCTGCAAGCTTTTGAGCAGAAATGTGACAATTTTAAGAAAAGCTAGTTTATTTAGAGATGCAGCATAAATCTTCTCTTGAGATGACTGACATTCAGTAATTTCTTCTCTTTTGTATTGAATGATATCCCCGTACATGTGAATGAATGCATGCCACTGGAATAGCTAAATAGAAAAATAAATAAATGGAGTTTCACAACTGATACCAGAATTCACATACTTTTAAATTCATCACACAATGTACTGAAGTGTTGCTTTACTGTTTATACGATTAAAGTGCAAAGAAAAAATCTCTCAACATATATCATATGTATATTCATAAACTTCTCAGACTTTAAGGTAGTCTTTCTGAAGAGTAGAGGCTTAGAAAGCTGTGTCTGGGACTGTATATGAGAGAACATATTCAGATTTATTGCTGACTGATAGTTACAAAAATGTAATATTCTTTATGAAATGTGGAAAACAGAGCTGGAGATTATGCAGCAACCAATTCTACATGACAAAAGACATAGAATAGAGATTATGGAATATGGAGCAGGTGGTGTATGAAAATTAGCAGAATGATTGGATTCAGAAAAGGCACTTATAATTATTATGATGGTTGCTGCTATGTACTTTTTTAATTTCCTTTTCTGTTATTATATCTGTATTGGTTTTATTTTTGATCAATACAGAACATCAGATAATTTAAAGAAGTAAATAGTATTAATCTTTCTATTCATTGTCCAAGAAATTATGTACACCAATCTTTTCATTTCATCGATTTTAATAAGCAGCTTTTAGAAGAAAAGATACATTCTATCAACCCATTTCATTATCTAGTCCAAAGAAACTGTGTTCTTCATACAGTATCAGTAAATAATACTAATAGCACTACTACTTCTAAATACTTGTGATATATATTTTGGGATTGTAATAATTGAGGTTTCTTAAAGTACTATGGTGGGTCGACCCTGGCTGGATGCCAGGTGCTCACCAAAGCCATATTAATTCCCTCCTTTCCTGGACAGGGGTGAGAAAATATAACAAAATGCTCGTGGGTTGAGATAAGAACTGGGAGAAAGCAGGCTCCAGTTACTGTCATGGGCAAACCAGACTGGACTTAGGGAAATTAGTTGGATCAATCAGAACATAATTAAGTAATTAGAAATAGAATCCAAATATTTCAATCCCTCTCTTAAATGCACTTCAAATTTTTTCTACCTCCTCCTTGGAGTGGTGAAGGGGGACAGGGAATGGGGATTGCAGTCAGTTGTTCATTACATGTTGTATCTGCGGCATTTTTTCCTCAGAGGTAGGACTCCTCACACTCTTCCCCTGCTCCAGCATGGAGTGTCTCCCATAGGACACATTCCTCCAGAAACTTCTGTAACTTGAGGCTTTTCAGGGGGCTGTAGTTCCTCACAAACTGCTCCAGTGTGGGTCCCTTCTGTGGGGAGCAGTCCTTCAGGAAAAGGTTGCTCAAGCATTGATTCCCCAGAGGGTCACATTCCTGCCAGGAGAGTGCTCCAGCATGGGCTTCCCACGGGGTCACAGCCTCCTGTGGGCACACACCTCTGCTTTGGAGTCCTCCAGGGGCTGCAGGTGAGTATCTACTCCCCTGTAGGACTGCAGGGAGCCAGCCTGTCTTACCATGGGCTGCCCTATAGGCTACAGGTGCCTGGAGCACTTTCTCCTTCACTGATCTTGGGGTCTGCAGAGCTGCTCCTCTCACTTATTCTCTCTCCTGTCTCTAGTTGAAGGTTTTTTTTATTTCCCCTTTTTAAAAGTATTTTATCTCAGAGGCACTACTCTCATCATGATGGAATCAGACGGTGCCAGTGGTGGGTCCATCTTGGGGCCATCAGATATTGCCTCTGTCAAACATGGGGGAAGCTTCTGGTAGCTTTGCCCAGGAAACACCCCTGTAGCCTCCCCCACTACCAAAATCTTTCCATGCAAACTCAGTACAGACAGCATGGTACTACCATGTGCTATGTGGAAAAAAGGTAAAGGATCTCTGAGGAAAATAGTTTAACTAATACTAACTAGAAACCTTCACATCTGTATGATAAGAAAATTACTTTCCAGTCATGTACAGGCAGGTTGCTGGAAGGACTGGGCAACTGCATGTAAGGAAAAAGACTTTTGAATATGGAGATATAATCTCTGACTCAGGAATTTTCTTTATTTCATATCCCTTAATGCTGAGAAAGTATATTGGCAGGGCAGAGTCTAAGCATTTAATTCTCAAACTTAAAACCTTTTCTTCAGCCAGTAGCTGCTGAAAAGGACAAGATACTTTCAAACCTTCATTTTTCAGCTGCTAAAATCATTTGAAAGCATGTATCTGATTTTCTTTTTTCCTGTGGACAGCTACAAAGATTGCCTCAAAAATACCTTTGTGTATATAAAAGATGGGTTGTACCTCATGTAAGAAGTTGGCATATGTGGTTAACTCCTTGCCATGCAGATTCAAATTATAGAGTTGGACCTTTCCTGTACAAAAGTAGTCAGAATCCCCTAAAGGCAACCTGGACTTCACCTCCCTCCTGATCAGGGAGGGAAATTCAAGCAGTAGCAACTGAGGATGGTTTGTCTAGAAAATCTCAGAGAATGGAATGGAGGAGTAGGGAAGAAAGTCTGGGAAGCACAGCTGGGAAAATCAATTTGCTCTAGCAACCAGTGTAACTGTTAAAAAAGATCGCCAGAAGATTTTGAAAAGGAATTAAGTATAACTTCAAAAAGGTCTCTTTGCTCCAATCAGATTTCCCCTGCAGAAAAGAAAATTGATTTTTCAGGAATGCATCACTGAGTCCTGTTGAAGAAATATTAATACTAGCTATTGCTTGTTCTGGAATAGGCCAAGGTATGAAATGTAGAATTAGATAAATTACATATGAGGAATCTACCTATTTGTACAGATGTCTTGAAGCAATCTGAGAACTTCAAGGAGGGGAAGTGAAAACCAGTTTCAGCCAGACCTAAATTACACTGTGCTTTAAAATACAATCAGCAGTAAAATAAGTTAACTCCTTCTCAGCTGATATACTTCTAACCTTTGGCTTCAGGGGGCCTGGTTAGGTCAGCAGATATCTGAATGATTTAGGTGCCCACATCCCACTGAAAGTTCATACGAGATGAACTCTAAATCACTTCAAAAGTTGAACTTCAGAGATTTGGAGCTGAATTTTCATGTTTCCTTACATGTTTGAATTTCCTACTCTAGTAGAGCATTGGTTGACACTTCAAATTAAGCAGAAGAAATATTGTCTCATAACTTAGCAAGGAAGTGTAAAAATGTCTTCACTCCAAAATTGCTTATAAAGAACATTAGGCTGATATGGACTTTAACCTTCTGCTCTGGGAGACTTTTTTCCTGCGTGCATCTGCATTTCAGCAAGCTTTTACATTATTCTGATTATTCAAGTACCTCAGACACAGAAGGCATTAGTAGTAGTTAAAAGATCTTCTGTGCTGTTAGTCTTATATGACTGATTGTATTGTGAACCTATCTGCAATAATCTGCAAAAACCTGAACTTATTTTAGAAATAATAGTAAGGGAAGACCTAAGGACCAGCTTTAAAAGATCACGGGTTTTACTGGGAAATTTTACAGATCATTTTACTTACAACTATATCACTTTTTGCAGTCATTTCTTGAAAATTTAGCAGACCACAGGAGTGAAAAAAAATAAAAATAGAATAAATTATTTTATAAAATAAAATCTGGAGGATGTGCAATTGATAAGAACAAGAGAAATGTCATTTACTGCAGTTTAAACTAGATACTAAGATATGGCAAAGGGACATGGAGCTGCTTCCTTTCCAAAAGGCACCAGACTTCACCTTTTCATGATCTGAAGCTTAAAAATTCACATTTTTCTCTTTGAAGTATCTCTTCAGTTTGATATGATTTTTACATAGTCTTAGAAATGTTATTTTAAAAAAAAATCAAATATTTCATTTCCAACTTCTCAGTATGCAGATGAGATAAGAATGCAACTGAATTCCGAACACTCAGTCCTAAGATACTAGCAGGCTGAAAAATCCATTATTTGTTTGGTTCCACATCTGAATTTTTTTATTGATCGTTAGTAATACCTTCCCTTCTTTGGAAATAAATTGGTGCTCTGAAACAGTAAAAAGTTTTACCTTCTCATTCATCTCAGCAATCTGACATTTCAGAAAGAGATGCCAAAGGGATATTTAGACACACTTCTGAGTTGATATAAGCTGAGAGGTACATCTTATCTTTTAAAATGTCAAAATGAAGGTTGGAGAAAAACGATTGCCATTTATCTCTAAATAGCAGTAGACCTTCTGAAGCAAGAGCACTGTATGCAGTCCTCTTGTTATTAGTTTTTGAAAACTCAGCTCTACACATCCTTGAAATGTTCAGAAGGGATTAGAAAAAAAAATATTGACTTATTTTTGATTGTTAAAATGATGATAATCCTAATAAATATTGAAAGTTACTAGAATAAATAGTAGGTTACACACACACCTATCTTCACTCTGGACAAGTCTACCAGTACAAAGAAACTCTGTAAAGACAATTCCAGATCTGTGATTCCTCTGATGGAACTACTATTTTCTCTCAAATAAGTGTATGGAGGAATGGTTAACAAGATTATTTGCTTGATTTCTTTTATTCCAAGCTAACCTGACCATGAAGGTTGGACCAACTTTATATGTCTTAATGGACTCACATGTACAGACTCTGAAAACCAAAGTAGTTCTAACAATAATTTCCTATAATCTCTGCAAGTTATGGTGCAAGCAGTATCTCCTATTGCACATCTGACAAGTCTTCCATATGGAGCTACCCAGTTACTACAGCACTCAAATATGGAGTTCACCACGTGCGCAGTTTCAATGTATATGCTCATAAGTCATACTGGAGAAACTTGGTCTCAGGTGATTTACCAGACACAGAACATGAAGGTGTTTTAGCAAACAGAAATTGCAATACTGAGTTTTGCAGTACATACATATTTATTGAAAAAAACTTTGTTAAAAATTGGAGCAACAAATTCTTATCTGACGGAAGGGGAAAACTAAAATAAGTGCTTGTGGCAAGTTAGTCATCTACGTCACTGTTAGATCTCACCTGTAAATGACAACGTGCAACTACATTATAGGTCATACTGTCTGTGAGAGAGAAAACTGAAAGCAAGCTGCTAAAGAAAACTGTTACGAGGCTTACAAAATAGTATAACCCATCTCCTGAGAGACAGTAGTTAGCTATAGTAAACAGATGAACCATGGTCTATCTTCTGTCAGGGAGTTTTTTCTAATAAATATGAGTACTCCATCTGTATGCTTACAGAATAGCTAGAGGCCAGACCACTACATAGGCACCTAAGATAATAAGGAAATGAGGTTCTCTGAAACTTGCTTTTAAAGTTATGTTCCATTAAAATGTAAACGCAAAATTCTTTCTGATATACTCATTTTATTCAGTGTGTGTTCCCATAAGAAAAGAATTCTAGGAAACAGTGGCAATCATTATAGAAATGGGTCATCTGAAAGCTTAACGTTTGGTGGGGTTTTTTTCCCTCTTCTTCTGTTTTTGGTGTGAAAGAATCCTTCGGAAAATATTCTTTCAGTTTTAAAGCACAAGAGGGATCTTGAACTGACACGGACTAATAGAATTTAGTGTTTAGTTAAAAATTATTGGTGTGTTTCATCATTTTCTTTTTTGCAATAACAATTCCTAAAATCATAATTTGAAGTGGAAGTTAAACCTTGATAGACTAAATTAATAATATCATTCATCTCTAATCTTTATTTGGAAAAAAGCATGATCTCTGAGGGCATCTGAGACATGTAGGATATGCTGTCGCAGTGAGAACAGTTGATCTTTGTTGAGGGTTCATATTCACAACACAACTGTCATCTAACAAGAATTCTGAAATTCTCAGGAGCTGAGAAATCTTTACACTATTCTACAAAGATTTCTTTAATAGAATCTTATGCCAGATGATCACATCTTAGAAGCAAACTTTATTTCAGATATTCAGTTAAGTAATCTGGAAAAAATGGGATGCTTTTGAGATTATTGAGACTCATTCCTGAACCACCTACCATAATTTAGCCGTATCTTAATCCATTTTACTCAGGATTATACCCTGGCCAAGTTTTGGAACGTGTGAAAAACTTCCTACTTTAGGTTTGATGAGAAAAGATCACTACATAAAATTCATGTACAGGTACGGAGCCCTAGGTATGTTTTCTCTTTTTCTTATTATGCAGATATTTTTGTGGAACCTCACATACACACTGAAAAAAACAAGAAGATTTAGGATTCTTTGAAGATTACCTGAGGAAAAAAAAAATTCCTTCAATAGCTATATCCATTCTCTGCATCCTTCCTCCTGCCAGCCCAAATCAATCAACACCTGTTTGCAGAACAAGGTCATGACTGCTTTTAAGAAATTGTAAGCAACACCTGAGTTTTGCCCACAAATAAATAAACAACAAATGAGTCTATTAATGAGTCTGTCTTGTACGCATACCTAAGTCCAGAGAACATCTAATGCTGCTAATTTTCATACTGTTACATTCTGAACAAAAAAACCAAAAAGAGTTTCTTAGAAACATAATGAATAGCTTAAAGATTGGTTTAAGGACTCATGCTTCTGTGACCTGGATATCAGGTCCCAAACCCTCCTCATTTATTATGAGGGGCTAGAGATAACCAACAATTTAAATTTTCATATCAC
>WEIT01034606.1:10953-40891 GCA_013389985.1 Dryoscopus gambensis
AGATGTAGTAATAAAGATTTCGACAGACCACACAAATATGAGATTCAGGTCTCTAATTTATCCCAGTGATAAATGCAAAAAGTCATTACCTGGCTACATTATCGAGCTCCAGAAACTGAGCCAATCTTTATAATAATTCCTAGAAATATTCCTCACTGGGAAGTGAGATACTCATGTGGTATATAAAATAAAACTTGAAATTACGGGCAAGTCTGGATTAAAATCTATGCACGAGTAAGTACAGTTCCATACCTCTCCACTACTGCTTGACAAAAGAAACTATCAAATGCAAATTCAGCTTTTGAGTGTTTGATATAATGTGTATGGAAAATTTGCTGAATTATAAAATTTTAAAAAAAAGCTTTTTCTCTATGTCTTTGAAAATGTAAAAATTTATCCATATAAAATATATAATACCAAGGAGGATGTTTTTAATACAGAATTTAGGCCTCAGGGAAGGAAAAAGAACTTAGATCCACAGTTTAGTTGTTAAGTGACTCAGAGAAGTGACATCCTAATTTTGAAAATTATTCACGTGAAAGTTTTACTTGTAGGCTAACAGTCCTTTAAACATATTCAGTGACAGATAAAGTAAAAATATTCCCTAAATTAAATGATTCCTAAAGCAGAATATGATTTATTGTAAAAATCTATCTATATAGATTTTGTCTAAAATCTTTTTTTACCCTACTTATATTAAGCTTCTAAACACACGACCCAAACCAGGAAGAATACATTAAGTAAACTTATGTGTTTGTAATATATGTGAATTAAAAATTATTCTCTACTGAGAGACATATTGTAAAATTATCTTAATATAAGTTTCCAAATTCTAGAGAAGAAATGAAAACTACACACTCTTGGGCAGAGCATATAATGAGAGAATCCTTTAGGTTGGAAAAGACCTTTAAGATCACCTAGTCCAATTAACTCCAAGCACTGCCAGGGGCATCATTAGACCACGTCCCTCAGTGCCACATCTTTTAAAAACTTCAGGGATGGTGACTCCACCATTTCTCTGGGCAGCCTGTTCCAGTGCTTAACCACCCTTTTCATCAAGAAGTGTTTTCCTAATACCCAACCTAAACCTCATCTGGCAGAGCTTGAGGCCATTTCCTCTTCTCCCATCACTTGTTACCTGGGAGGAGAGACTGAACCCCACCTGGCTACAGCCTCCTTTCAGGTGGTTGTAGAGAGCAATAAGGTCTCCCCTGAGCCTCCTTTTCTCCAGGCTGAATAATCCCAGTTCTCTCAGGTCCTCATACGACTTGTGCTCTAGACTCTTCAGCAGCATAGAATGTTGCAAATTTATCATTAATTTTAATTTACTCTCATTGCATTTTTCTAGTCAGCATTAGCATAAAAATGACACAAAATTGTTGAAGTGTCCAAGTTGCCCCTGGGGAACTCTCTGCCCTATGTATGGATGGGGAATCCATTTCCTTACATTTTTGGAATGTGAATATTCCTGAAGTTCATAACCTCTCTTATTTTCTGTGTTTTCTTCATAATATTAGACATAAGGTTCAGCCTAGTTTGGCAGTGGAAGACTAATTAACATGTAAGCAGATTTCAACAGAGCAGTCCTCAAAACTCAGTGATACATCTTAGAACAGAAGAAAACCTTTCCACTTATTTTAAAGAGATGATCAGTCCCAAAAGCTTTCATTATGTTAAAGTTTTGCCTCAGTACAGTTCAAAAGATTTTATTTCAAGTTTAAAAAAAAGCCACCATCTTGAGATGGGCCCTTGATGTTATTATTGCTGACTGGAACAGAAAGTGAGCTACATCAAGGAAAAATTTTGACCCGGTTGGAATGATAGTTTCCTGACTATCTCCCATGGATTCTAAATCAGCTAATCTTTAGCATCTGCTGTAAACATGCACAAAGTCATCACAAAACCATTCAGCTATCCCTCACAAGCTGTAACACCTCCCCACATTCTCTGTAGAGCAGATCCATATAGCTCCAGTATTCCTAGCCCACAGTAACAGCAGGTGCTGCAAAGTTTCCACCCAGCTTGGGCGCCTTGCGTGAGCACCAGACACTTGCAGGACCTCTATTAAGTTCCTGGCATCTTGCCTCGACCTTCGATATTTTGTGCTTGGATCTCTGACTGTTGGTGGGATAGGAAAAGAACAAAGTTGCATACCTATGCCTGAAGTTCAACCATGAAAAGGATATTTATGCATGTTTGTCCTAATTTTGTCCCAAGGTTTTCCATCTGACAGAAAAAACCCTTTTATTTCATATCTATGAAATAGAGATGATAGCTGGGATTGTTTTCCAGACAACCTGTCCTGTGTTCACAAGTTTTCTAATGATGTTCAAACGTCCATATAAACACAATGTTCTATTATTTACTAAATATTCACATAGTCTCTGGTCACATTCAAAATATGCAATTGTATTTTGTGTATTTTTATAGATTTTCAAATCTGGATATATTTGCCCCTAATCTTTTGCCCCTGTCTTCTAACATTTATCCTTCGTCTGATGCCTTGATGGGGCTACTTAAAAACAGAGGCTAGACAAAATTTAGAGAATAGAAGCAGGTATATTTATTGAAGGTCCTTCAGGTACATTAGGGCCGTTAGAGCCCTAGGGGCTACACCCAAAAATGGACAATGTGTCACGAGTTTTTCATACTTTTATAAGTTTGGTCTATTTGCATATTGAGGGTTAATCCTCCAATCACAGCTTTAGGTAATGAAGTCATTTACTCTAACTTTGCTCCCCCCAGTCCACTTTTGTTTACATATTTGGGGCCTGAGACTGTAAGGTGTTCAGGGCTAGAGACGAACTGTTTTGTCTGACCAAAATGGGAGAACAATAGCTAGCAGTCTATATGGAGTATTAGAGTTACACACTAAAGCATTGCACATTTACAAATATATGAAAGATATAAAAGCCAAAATGCTAAGGCATCACCTCCAATCCACACTGATGAAAGGCCATATTATTTTCATTCTGAAGAGAAGAAGCAATGGGAATCTCCTAACTTGGCTCAATGCTCCTCTACACTAAACACAACACAGACTTCCCATGAGTGTAGTTGTTTGCTTTTAGCCATTTTTAAGGCTTTTAAAACACATTCAGCGTATTTATAAAGTTTCTTGAATATTTCCTCCTTGGATTCTAAGAATATAGAAGCTACTGCTACTTTCTCATTTCAGGAAACTTTCAAGCAATTGTCTGATATTTCTTTAGTATTAATACAGCAGTTTCAACTCATAACTTTGCCAGTATAATGAAAAGACATAGAGATGTCCTCTGCAGATGTAAAAGTTGATGGTCCTTTCTAAATTTTTAATAAAGCTTTCAAGAGTTACTTAGTTATCCTGCCTACATGTTTGCAAGATTTTGCTGGCTGTTATATTCTAGTCAAAGGCCTATTCATCATCTAACCTTTCTTTATTAATTTCCTTTTCTATTATATCAATAGAGTGTAGCTTCAGCTGTAATTATGTAAGTGCTAATAAATAAAAAATGCCTACTTTCACATCTATTGAAAATGAACACTTACTTTGCAGTCAATATTTCAGCCTTACAGCTTACATTTGCTACATTCTCATGGTCATGTAACTGATAATCTTTTACTCACTAACACATGGCCTCAAAACTATTGTACATTCACAATGTTATTAAACTATTATGGTGGAAGACAAGAACAGACACAAAATGTATCTAATATAATTGAATGAGTAATAATGAATAGCATTCACAATATTAAATAGAGGAAGGCCATATGAAATTGTGTTACATTTGCTATTTTTCTTGGTTTGGTTTGGGTTTTTTTTTGTTTTGTTGGTTTTTTTGTTCAGTTTTTTTGGTTGGTTGGTTGGTTGGTTGGTTGGTTTGGCGGGGGGAGTTGTTTGTTTGTTTAAGATAGTGCTTTATTTAGACTTTAGGCCAAGTGTCACATAGGAATTGTGAAATCATCTGTATAGGACAATGTTCTTAAAAAACTCTGCTTACATACTGCACAGCATCCTCTGCAGTCCTCAGGACCTGAACAGACAGGGTACTTCTGACAGGTAAGTACAGAAAAGCTAAAGTGTCTTTAGGGTTCTTACGTCATTGGAAACTGTGACAAAAGGTTTGTCTGAGACAAGACTTAAATAAGACATCAGTCTAATATACAGCTGAGCCTGACCAACAGTCCAGCTCAACAGTTTATTTCTATTCATCTTGCTGATCAGGGCAGGAGGAGTATTAGTTTTTAAGGGCCATCCATGAGGTATGTTTTATAAGAGAGAGCTGGAACATTTTCCTTGACCCCAAATAGGCAGGTATAGGTTAGATTTTCTTCATTCAATTTCCAGAAATGTTCAGGCCTGGATCAGTACAACCTGAGAGACTCACTTTGGTATTTATTCCTCAGAGGGTGCTATCCCCTAGTAATCCACTACATAAATGGATATCAAAGACCATTAGCCATCAAAGGCTTGTTAAAGTCTCCATTCCCACAATCAAGTATTGAAAATGTTGATAACAATTCTGCATGTATGAGAAAGTGTAAGATCTATTTGTCTTGGAAAAATATTGTTGGGATTTGTATCATGCACAGTGTATTTCTGTCCAAACTGATACTTCAATTCACATCATCTTTAGTCAGGAGCTACTTTTTTTGCAGAAGGAAGTATAGATTAAAAAGAGTTAGAGTACTGAAGCATTTGCAGATTTATATAGTGGAAATTTTGGCAGGTAACTTTTATACAGAATAAATTCTGATGATAGCTTCAGAAGCATACAAGCCATGAAAATGGTATTTGTACAAGAGATCCACAGAAAATTAATAGTCTGTATGTTAAGAAGTTCACATTATTCATATCTATGTCCAAAAAAAGTATTCATTAAATTCTGGTTATAAAATCAATGAAAAATAAAATAATTTATATTTCCTTATCTTCCCTCTTCATTGCCCTTGCATTTAAGTAAGTTGGAAAGTCAAAACAAAAGTTATGTTTCTTCAACCAAAAGTAAATCAGAAAAGTAATAAATGTTAATAAAAGACTAAAAATATGTGCTTTTTCACATAGAATATGTACTTTTCTTTTTCAGCTGATGAGTTCACTACAGTTCTAGTTCTATTCAAAACGATTGAAAATACGCTTTTCAATCACTGTGAGAATAAAAGGTAATATTTCTATATTTAATGTGGCAGGAAACCTTGATTCTTCCAATTAAAATAATGAAAGGCATGAAAGAAGAAGAAAGATTAAAAGCAGACATAGATAGTCCTGACTGTGGTTGAAAACAGCTGAATGTTTTCCAAAACCAAATTCAGAGATTTAGCAAATTTCATGCAGACAACATTCATTAAAGGCCTAAGTAAGTGCATCTACTTTTTGAAGACTTAGAATTGTATAATTAGACAGAGTGAAATTACTCTCTACAAAAATCTTAAAGACAAGAAGGATTTTGTTATTAGTAATAGCAACAATGGCTATTTCAAAGTCATTGACTGGAAATATTCAATGAGTCCACAAACGTAAAAGAGTTCACAGTAAACACAAAAAGTGGAATAAAAATAGGACTGAGATAGGGAAAAACTTTGAATATTATCTTCAAGAATAAAGAGAATGCATTCTGTGAAAGCTGAAGATATTAGCTGAGTTTTCATTCCCACTAACTTGAACCAGTTCAGTCTATGGGAAGGTGGGTCTGACTTGTATATTCCTTTGAGACAACTGAAACAAAAGGTTTTTTCGTGAGGAAACTACTGAGGCAACTGTTACATTAAAATATACTTTAAAAAATACACTGATGTTTCTGAAGTTTACGATATGAATCTACAACCTAAACTTTAGGACAGTGTGCACTTCTTCAGTGAAGTGCATTAAGCCTGAAGATTTTAACACCTTCATTTCTCTGTCTCCAGAATACACAGCATATTTTGGTTTAAAATGCATTAATTTTGCAGCTGATGTTTGATTTATACTTAAATAAAGCACACCCTAAAAGAGAAGGTGCTTTGTTATTGCTTGCATTCAAAGACGAGAACAGAGGAGAAAGAGGAACACTGTACAATCAGGACTTCACAAGATTTTGTAAACACTCAATTTTTAGCACACTTTATAAGTTTTCTTTGTTTTGATACCAACTCTTGTGCAAAAAAAAATATCCATTGGTGTTTTTCTGGTTGGTTGGTTGGTTGGGATTTTTTTGCAGATTGGAAATTGATTTCCCTATTACTTGGCAAACTACAAGCTGTTCACCAGGTAACTGAGAAAAGAAGTATTCAGGGTGGAAAGAAAATCCAGAGAAATTTTAAGGACTTACAAGGTTTTATTCCACCATTTCTTTCCAATCTTTAACACAAGGACCTAATATTAATCATAAGTATTTTATGTCCTGTGTGCCCACAAGAATTGGAATTCAGGCTTCTGCAGAATTTTTTTGCAGATATTGTACAAGACAAGAGGGAAAGTCTCCCTTCCTGCTTATTCACATAAACACAGAAAAACAGGGAGATGTGGAATTGGCTTAAAATTAGATTTCTCTGCTAGAAAACAGACACAAAATAGCATTAGAAGGTGCTTTTTTGTTCTTAGTTAAATAGTTTCACCTGAAGAACAGCTGCTTCCTCCAGAGGGACAAGACTGACACTGGAACTGCTCCAATGAAACTGATGTACATCTATTTTTAAAAGAAGATGTAATTCATATCTGCCTACCTGGGCATTTTCAGGGGAAGATGGAGCATCTGGAAGTTAAAATTGTATTCACATTTGAGAAATGCCAAGAGTATGTAAACAGCTTGATGGAAGAATAGAGAGGAAAGTGACAGAGTCTGCAGATATAAGGAATCAGTGATTACAGCTTCATGATATTTGCAAATAAATATGCTGCATTCACAGCTCAGAATGTCTCAGTACCATTGAGAGAGCAATGGACAGGGTTAGCTGAAATTTTACATAAAGTTTGCAGTATCTAAGACTAATTTCTGCTATGCTGAAAAATTATTTCAGAACATGAAGATTTCTGATACTGGAGAATAAACTCAAAAGCACTGAAAGTACAAGAACTCTGAAGTACTGTTGCTGTCTGTTCTGCTTGAAATCGCACTGATTTGAGGCAGCAGAAATATGAATTTAATTGACAGGATGATTAATGGGAGTACAAAAGGTGGGAAAAGTAAGGCATGAAAGTGGGTTGGAGGGGTGTGTGCCTATGGGGACCACAGGCTCAGCCGCTCTTTTTGTGGCACCTGGGGACATGGGACCACCGCAGCCATCCAGCACTGGAAGGAGAGGCATCCCACTGCAAATGGCTCTGGCAGGGAGTTGTGAGGAATCTCATAGGCCCTTAAGCCCACCAGATGTGGCCAGTTCCAGGAGAATGAAGAGTGCAGTAATCACTTTTCTTCCTCTTTGTGTTACTCACATGAAAAACCCAGTCATCAAGTGGAAAATGTAAAGCACGATTCATATATCAGAAGAACGCAAGTAAGCACTAAAAATATTTTCCAGAATTTAATTACAAAATCACAGAATCATTTAGGATTAACATATCTGAGATCATCAAGTTCAAACTTTGAGTGATCACCATCTTGCCAACTAGACCATAGAACTGGGTGCCGTGCCCAGTTGTTTCTTGAACAACTCCAGGGATCGACTCCACCACCTCCCTGGACAGTCCATTCCAGTGTATTACAACCCTTTTCATGAAGAAATTCTCCTGATGTCCAACCTGTACCTTCGCAGGTGCAGCTGGAGGCTATATTCTTTTGTTCTGTCCCTGGTTGCCTGGGAGAAGAGGCTGATCCCCATCTCATTACAACCTCCTTTCAGACAGAGAGAGATAAGGCCTCCCCAGAACCTCCCTTTCTCCAGGCAAGTGAGGGTGCTTTTGGACAGTTGTTTAGTTTAATATTCACTTTACTAGAACATTGAAGCTTAAAATTATTACCAAAAAGACTTTGTTCTCTGAAATATTAAGGAAATCAAAGAATCTTTAAAAGTTTAAATTATTTTAGAGTTCTAGTGAAGAGACTGTTTCCAGCTGCATGAAGTAAAGTCATTAGATCAATGTAGCCCTGACCTAGACACCACCACAGGGAAAAAAAGTGAGATCCAGTGCCACTTTATAGTTTTCTCAGCCTCCACAGATGTGGCTTTATTTCTGATCTATACTTAGAATGACACACTGAAGAGTGGATAGCAACATTGACTAACTTTCCCTTTTGTGAACCTGCCCTTAGCATTCACAGTGTGAAATGCATTCGCCTCTCCTGATTGATGAAGGAAATGATGGCAAATATATACTTAAAAGAAATTCTCCATTAATTAGTTTTTAAGGCAAAAACCTAGCCCTCATCATTGTTTTTTTCTGTATAGTTAAAATTATCTTAATTCATTAACTGTGGCAAAATTGCTCATTCCCCTTCCCAATGCACTATACACATTTTAATTCACGTTTAATTTTAATTTTAAGTGTATGCTGAAACCTCATCAATATTTGTAGCTAACCTTTCCAAGCTTTCCCAAATTTCATTCTTGTATATTTGTAGCTGTTTTCCACAAAATTTCCCAAGTTCCTTTCTTTCCAGAGTAAGAGTGACCTAACAAAGTTTCCTTGTTATCATTCTTACATGAGCTCTGTATAAAGAAAGTAAAAACAACTCACTGGACACTTCTGGTTCATTAGGAACTTGCAGACAAAATACAACCCAGTTTTACTACAAAATCTATGCATATCTCCCTCCTGATAAATGAAAGGAATAGGCATGGAGCTGTGTCTCTGGGCAGAGGGACATACTGCACTTATTTCTGGAAGGGGAAGGAGGAGAGAGAATAAGTTGGGAGTGTTTTCACTGCTACTGATCTGGAAATTTGTCACTTAATCTGGTTTGCTAACAGCAGAGTAGAGCATTACATTCTCCAGACCATTTCAGGTGGTTTCTATGTAATCAATGCAAAATTACAATGTTGGAACATTAGATGCATTTTAGGATAAATGTATCTCACATGGATTAATTCTGCTTGAGCATCTGCTAACAGGGCTACTCTTGCTGGGAAAAAAGATGCTTCTATTTAGTTCTAAGTTGACATGCATCTTACTAAAGTAAAAATTTTATCAACTATATTTACAGATTAAAAAATGAAGAGAGAAAAAAAAGGGGGTTGTGCTCTTCCATTTTTGAATCAGCAGGAAACCTTGTGTTCTCAGAATTCCCTTTCTACTACAGAAAACATGTTCACCAACTTTACAGGTTGCAAGATAAATTTAGAGTAGAATAGTAGAATATCCAACTCATAGGATACAACCAGCCATCTAGTCACATAGCTGTCCCATTCAACCTCTGCCACAGATCTTTTGTTATAATAGTGTTATACTAACACTCCTGGTAAAAAAAAAAAAAAAATCAACAATAAATATATAAAGTTGTGGGTCTAACTTTGGATGCCTCCCTAACAGTTGCATGAATAGATCTGAAGTCAAAATTGAGGTCCTAGCTGCTACAGGAGGAAAAGGTCAATAAGGCCCTTAATATTTGAAGAGATGTATTAAATTATGCCTCTAAAAATAGTAAAATAGTTACCAAAAACTATATTTATGGTAATTGTGTCAATTGTGGATAGCCTCTCAGCAAAGATTGAAACAAGATTTAGCCTTCCTGACATGCATAGGGAACCACAACTTAAATTACATAATGGAATATAGGAAAAAATTGAGTTCATTTACATACCAAAGGAGGCTACAAAGGCTTAGATTCATTGTGCCTTTGACAATTTGACTCCAGGCAAAGGTACAGAGATACTTTTGAAGTTGTGAGAACATAAGCACGTGCAGGGAGTAGCAAGTCTTTACTCATTACATATTTGTAAAGGAATTTTTAAAACTATCTTTGAAGATAGAAAGAGGAGACTTCTCCAGTGAGACAGTTTTTCTGTGCCTGGCATTTAATACTTTCCTTTCTTATGGTAAATGCCTTTGCATGGCACCAGGCAGAACCTTTAGACCAGATACAAGTTCATACTGTGCTCTCGGACTTATTCTAAAAGAAGGTCAGATCTGCCCCAGGACTCAAGTGAGGCTTATTCAAAACTTAAAGACACAGATTTTTCATTCTGATTTCTAAGGACAAAGCTCAGCACTGACTATGATTTTGAGCAACTGAACTGATTTGAGTGAAAGTATAACACAAGTGAGTTTTAGCATATGGACCATTTGGGATTTAAAAAAAAAAAAAAAAAGAAGAAAATCAGTACCTCCTATACCTCCTACCGTTTTTTTCTATTTAGCCTCCTCTACATTGCATGATCTGTTTTGTTAGCTCATCTTTTTTACTCAAAATATAATGAGTCTAGCGAATAATGTAGCTGGTTACAGTGTGCTTTATCATTTTCTTCTTGTTATTTTTTTTCCATTTAGAGGAGGGGGACATAAAAGTATCAGAAGCTATGAAGGACAGAACATGAGACAGAACAAGATATGTCAGCAGTGTCATCTGGTGGTATTTCTGCTACCTGCTGGTGTCACTATCTCTACCATTAGTCAAAGATTTGGTAGCCATGTACTTGCTTCGCAATTCCCAAAATAGACTTTCTTACATAAATCAACTGTGCTGTAGGCACACATTAGGAAAAAAAACAGAAGCTAAATCTTGCTGGTCCCTTTTGACCACATGAAGCTTAAACACACTCCCACTCAGGCATCTAAAGTCTGAATGGTCTGTTCCAATGCACTAAAGCTAGATGTACTATATAAAGGTACAGTGATAAGACTAAAATGTCAAATAATTGTATTGTCTGATAAAAATGTTTAAAGTTGACAAGAGAACATGACAGTGGGATCATATGGATAAGAAGCACAGCTAGTTGTCCATAGCTTTAAGTTAAGTCTTTAGATGCCATGACTTTACATCTTACTTATCTTTCTTATCCACTTCATGTACTGTATAACCAGTCCGATCTGTCAGTGTAAAGCAGCAAGGATATGAAGCCTGTCTGTCTCTGCAAGTTCTCTTTGACCATACCTTTGGTTTGGTTTTAAATGAATAAAAAATTATGTTCATCTTTTACACCTCTCTGAAGATATTTCCTTATTAATGCTCAACCTTTCTCCTTTTTAAGACCCACCAAAATGAGGCTGCAGTGGGGGAATATAGGCAGGGAATATAATTGTTGATGCTTTTTGAATCGTAAACTAAAGTTTTCTGTAAATGTCATTTGAAAAAACACCCCTTAAAATTAAGAATGAATTTAAGAAAACTCTGTGCTAAGGACCACACTTTCACAATACTAAAATTTTACATTACTATTTATAGAAATCACATTTATTTAAATAAAAAAGCTATGATCAAGTCATTACAGTTATGAAATAAAGTTAAAGAAATCACTGAATTGTTGGAAACCACTGGCTAAGCAGATGCAATCAAATTAAGGAAGTATTTTTTTGAGAGTATAACCTATTTGCAAATGCAAAGAATGTGTTCTTAATTTCAATTTATTTTACTATTTGAACTCAATTATTATTTTATATCAAAGATTAATAAGGATTTTTTTTAAAAGTAGAAAATATGTTTTCTTTCCTTTGAATAAACAGTATATGAAAGAAAATGAGCTCTCTCAATTATATATTCTTGTAGGATGCAGCGGCCAGGATCTAAATTAGAAATAGCACTATATTTGTTTAAGAAATCATTTAACTTATCAAAACAACTTATATTTAAAACTGGCTTTTTCTATTTAACCAGTATATGAATGTACACATATAAACAATTTTTAAATGCTGGGTTTGTACCATTCTAATTGAATTCCAATTTCTATCCTAATGAAGCTTGACAGAAACCAGAAGTAAAAATGAAACCATTATCTAGCAAAAGAGAAATGCACCATTTACCATTCTCTATCATTAAAAACAAACAAACAAAAAATCATAAAAAGGCTAAGAATCTGTATAAATGACTCCCAAAATATAGAATTTTTTATTAGACAGATAATTAGGTTATCTTTCTCTCTAAAAGGCACAAATTTAGTGAGAAGGGCTGTATTCAGTTGCCCTATTAATCTCCTTTGGGAAAAAGAATGATAGATGACATATTTAAAACCTTGAAATTTTCTGTTTTGAAATGCAGGTTTCTTGTTGATTTAAATCATTATTAAAATCAATGATCTAGAAGTATTTTCAATCATTTTGATATAAAGCAATTCACCTCTCTCTACTACTGTAATATGGTTTAAGCTGGTAAAATGAGTAGTTTCCACTAGTTTAATCTTTTTAAAAAGAGAAGAAACCAGTGAGTATCAGCACCAGAAAGAAAGGAAAGAGCTTTTCATTTCTGTAAATGGATGACCTATTTCAAATAGGATAACTCTGGTTTGTTTCTCTCTCCTCAGGATGTCCTGAACTGAAACCAGACCTGTATCATGAAACGCTTTAAAATAAAAGTTTATGCTTTCCGGAACAAGCAGTTAGAACAGAATGACTCTACCTCTTAGTATTTATATTGTACACAATGGGTAAAAGAACTCAAAATATTTCTAGACTAGATTTTTCTCAAGGTTTAGGTCCCTGAAGCAGTAGGTTGGGACTTCTGAGAATGTAAGTAGTTGTACAGACTTCATTTTTAAATCAGCGGTAACTGATCTCCCCAATAACTTGAAAACACTAGGAGGATTTTAAACACATTTCTTGTTATACAAGTAACCTTCAAATATGCTCCAAATACTTAAGATCACAAGGGTCTTTAAAAAAACGTGAATAAATGTTCAGACCTACAGTCCAGCTGCTGGCCCACAAGTAAATGGGAGTTAACTGTACACACACGCTTTTAGCCTGTCGTGGACTAACAACAAGACACATTAGCTTGGCCCTATGATTTATAGGTTTTTAGTCTTCTTGCTGTCCAGAGCTAAGAACCTGACTTTCTAAGGGGCTACCTAAGGTAATGAATGATAGGTAAGGGTTTCCCCATACCGAGTGTGCATTAATACTGTATCAGCTTTGAGTAGCATTGTCCACAAGTTCTTAAACCTAAAAGCCAAGCTAATCAATGCAGCCTCATGCTTACCTCAACAGGCTATGAGAAAGCACCAAGGCTAAAACCAAACTAACCAGCACAGTTCTCCAGACCCATAATAACAGGGGAATACAACTTTTAAGGAATTTCAGTTAGAATTTGGAGTTTCTGTTTCCCACAAAGGCTTTTTTACAGGCAGACCTGGGTTTTCTGACTTTTTTTAGGCTATTGATTTTACCTGGTTGTTCTGAACAAGAACAGACTGATTCCTTAAGAAAATCGTTGCTAAAATTGTTGTATTCTCCTTACCCTGCTGTAATATGTGTACTATCTTCTTCCTCATCAACACTGAAAGCCAGAACAAGGAGACATCTTTTCATTTTGAAAATTTGCTAGATGCAAATGGATTCTGTAGAAACCTTCTCATTCCAAGCATAAACAGCAGTCTAGCTGAAGAGTAGGAAACACCTCCTATGCCTTTAGCCATGAAAATGAATCATCTAATGTAATTTAGTCATCTAGGCCCCTGCTGCAGTCAGCACAACCAGCACCTCTAGCAGCAACTCATGAATTACCATGAGAAGTAGTTATCTTCCTCTTGCCTCTAGTGCGCCTTCATTAAACTTTTTGCCAGTTGGATACTACTGTTAGCTTCTGACCATTACACTCATGAAATAATTGGGATTTTACCCTCTGGCTCTTATGTGTTATTTCTCATATATTAGTGGTTTCTTTTCTGTTAATCTTCAAGCATACAGGCAACATCTTCTTGCCTTTTGAAATGGTTTACATATTAAAACTTTTCATAGTTATCCAATAGCCTGAGAAAAGGGCTGAAATGCAGAAGCTAATTTTGATTTTGTCACTGACAAGCTGTGTGTAGCCTTGGGGCTAGCCTGTCTCCTTGCAGCCTGCTCTCAGAAAGGAAATATGTAGTTGCACAGCTCTCAGCAGCAAAATAGGGACCAAACTGTAACTCATTGTCACATTTCTATTTGACTCCTGCTTCTCTCTTGCTCCACTGGGGAAATAAGTTGTGGCAGACAAACAGCTGGCACAGAAACCTTGTCTTTCTCCTCTCCTCACCTCCCTGGATTAGATCAGTGCACAGTCTCCAGAGCATTGCAGCAAGCAGAGCTGAGTCTATGTTCATTCTTCCCTGCGTGGGAGGATAAAGTGTCAGGGGATGGCCATCAACCTTGCACTGTGACCTGCAGGAGATTGGACTAGAAAGGACCAACTATAGGGCTGCTGCTGGAGCTATTGTGCACATACAGATTAAGCTGTACTTTGGTAGAGGCCATTTCTCAGAGGTGTCAGCCTTTTTCTGTTTGTGTTTCAGTGGTGGCAGCTCCAACTGCATCTGCCATTGAATCCAGTTCCAGTCCCTGTGTTCATAAACACAGGGAACTAGTATAGTTAGAGACCCACAGCTTTCCAGACAATGTCTTAAGTGAATCAGAGTAAAGATCCTGGCCACTACAAGAATACACAATAACTGCTTAAATGTAATAATGACAAGAACAATAATTAGTATTCATTTTAATAATACTACTAATACCAGTATTAATATTAGATCATGAGTGTGTCAAAGACAGAGTATTTAGTTTCTGTACTTTTTTAAATACAGTTTTAAGGACTTCTACTTTTTAATAGTACATTTCTGTGATCGCAATGACTTGTAATATGAGAGTGCTGAAGATAATCCTTTGGAATCTTCTCCTAAATACTTGACAGCTAGAGACATAGGTCTTGCCAGCTTTCTAAGGGCATTTATAAATTGCTGTCTTCAGAGATCTCATTTTGTCTTTCACAGTGTACATTTCACCAGTATTTCCACAACTAACAATGTGTATCTGTGTAAAAAGAATAAACAGCACATGTGGGTTTTGGTGCAAGTAGACAGGGCAGGGTCATTGCTTACTGGCTACATTTTTAAGTAACTTAGTCTCATTATCATTATCATGATGTTGATGTGAAAGAGCTCCCTATTGCCCCTGTTCTTCTGAATAGATCCTTGTCCTGACATAGGCTGTCAGACAGAGATACCCAGAGATGTGCACCAGCACACCCTGCCAGGGTTGGGCCATCTCTCTAAACCAGCAACCACATTGGCCATGGCAGTGCTGAAGCCTGCATCACTGTTGTGCCCTGCTCTCTGATGTGTCAGCATGGTACCCCAAAAGGCAAGGAGCCCTAGAGTCTGGCTGTGTGACTGACAGTGAAAAAAAAGGGTTATGAATACCTATTGCAAGGAAGAAAATGGTTTAATTTTAACAAAGTCCTGAAGAATCCAGCAAATCATGGGCTGGGGAGGGGGAGGTATATGGAAAAAAAAATTAAAAATTGTTTGAAGTAACAGGTGTTTGAATAGTTTTTTGTTTATCCAAACTATATGTTGCTGAAGTTTACATCTAAACTTTCAGGTTGTGAGTGCCAGTACTACCCCCAGAGGAAAATAAACTGCAGTGAAACATTAGCCCCAGGCTGAATTCTTACTTTTTGCCATAAATAAAATTTCCATCTTGTGGATACAGAGTTTAAAAATCAGTCAATCAACATAAGTACATTCCAAATACATGAAAACAAAATAAAATTAAATATAACTAAACTAAACTAATTACATAATTTATTTTCCTGTCATGTGGAAGGCCATCTTACTGGGCAGCTGATGCCCCTTATAATCTAAGTCTATGCTTTGCACAAAAAACCCCACGGAAGACACTCACTGTTACAGCTAAGGAACTCCTGTAAAAACACTATAAAAGCACAATGGAAACATTTTCACACTCATTGTCTTCTGTCATTCTAGGGTCCTTTATTTTCTTTCTTTAATAAACTAAATGACTGAAAAGTCACTTCCAGACTGATTGAAAATATGCTATTTTTGCTACTAATTTTTGACTAAAAATCTCACTAATTTGGTTATTTCTAAGATTTCCTTGATAACAGCTAGGAAATAAACAGTGTTTCCAACAAACCTAGTTAAGAATATCTGAATAAACCAGTGTTAGTGTTTGGGTTAGGGCTGTCAGGCTGAGCCAACTGTTTTGGCAGTATTTGCAGCCAGAAGCAAATTATAGATCCATCCAACCGCTGATTAAAAAAATCACATTGCCTCCCTGCTGTGGCTAACCAGACATCAAGCAAGGATCATACTACTTGACTTAGTCCTAACATCAACCTTTAAGAAGGAAGGGAATCACTTTCGAATAGCACTTAATGCAGTTTCTCTTACAAGCATGGACAATAAAAAATGGAAGATGAAAACTACATCTTTCATGCACTAAAACACTACATAATCCTGAGAAGCAGAATAAAAATAACTCTCAGAAGACTGTTTAAAAGCTTTTTTTTTTTGTATTTTTGTCATTATTAAATTTTTGTTATTATTAAATTCAGATAAACACTGGAAAGAAAAAGTTGGAGTGAAATTCAACTAAAATATTCAGTATTAAAGAAGGTTGCATTTTAAATATATCCCCCCTCTGACTTCAACTGATAAAATATTGTTATGCATCTAAAATATTATTTAAATATGAATGGTCAGGAAATAGTAAAGTACATGAAACATTCATATTTTAGAATATGTATTTATTGGTTAATACAACTGCCTTTCATTCTTGCAGGCCAAGATATGGCATATTTATTTCAATACAGTTTTCATTGACTCCTTTACAAGTCTATCTGAATTGCAGAGGGTTTTTTCACCTTTTACCCTTCATGTATAGTTCACAAATACTCTGTGCATGCAAAAATCAGGGCTAACAAATTAAGCTATTCTGACTCTGGCAAATCTCTGATTATAAGAGGCTACCAAAGCTTTTTCTGAGCAAAGGATTGAGAGTAGAACAACCTGAATTGCAGACATTTCCCTATCCTATCACTGTAATGGAACTGCCTAAACAATAGTGTTCAGCTAATGAAACTAAGGTTATTTTTAGAGGTGTACAGAGAACTTGCTTCCGTAACTGGTGAAAAACTCAGGCTGCAGGACTGAAAAAGTAAAAAAAAAAAAAAAAGCAGTAAAGCGAAATAAAAAGGAATCCAGAAAACAAAATTAAATGATCCTGGAGTGAAAACATTTGCTAAGAACAACAAATCATTTTGACATGCCAGTTCAATCATACTGTTAAAAGCACATATCATTTTTTGTTAATTATATTTGAAAATAGTTACTGTACCTTCTGCTGTTATCTCGGCCATGATGATGGTAAGAGATACTCTGTTTAAAAGGTCAAGATTTACTGTGGCAGCTTAGACAGTACTTCTGGGTTGCTGGCTTACAGGAGCTGCAGAATGAGAAGGAGGGAGGTCCTCTACTTTGTCTAATTGTGTCCTTCTTCTTTCGTACCTCCTGAAATGTCTGTTTCCTCTGCAGAATCCTGGCCTCCCAGAGCAACCCAAGGCCTTCCAGAGGCAACACTTAAAGCTCAGTCTAAAGTATCAGCTTCTAACAAAAATAGCCATGCCTCAGAGTGAACCTTCAGCAAGTTTTCCTAATATCCTCAGAACCACGCACACTCCAAGTAAAAAGTAAAAAGACACAGCTCTAAACAGGACAGGAATGCATGGAAAGGCAACAAAAATGAAAAGAACTGGGAAAGAACTGTTCAACGCTCCTACAGCCTTGCTAGCATAATTGCAGTTCTTTGGGGGGTATGTCAGGAAACATGAAATATAGAGTTCAAAGTAACCTTATCCATCCCAGTACAACTTTATTCTTAGCACACCCAGTGCTTAGCACATTCTTCCTGGCCTTATATGGCTCGGGGAGGGTCCTATGAAGCTCACCGCTGACTAAGGGGGAGGGTAAATTTAGGTGATTTTCTCCACTTAGACTCCTAGTTGCAGTTCAGAACCAATTAAGACACTAATTTAAACCTATGAAATTGGTTTGGATTTTTTTTGGTCCTCTTCTGATTTGCTGCAACTATCACACATACCTGTGAAGTTCATCTAAGTATTACAGAACACTGTTAAAAATTTAAATCATTATACTTTATATAATCTAGATACCTGAAGGTAATATACAAAAGTATTAAGTAGATCAGATTTGTTTTTCTGGGTCTGATTCATGGAAATATTAAAAGATTTTTAAAAAAGATTTCATAAAACTGAAAACAAGTAGGTTTTTAAAAAGAAGGAAAAGGAAGTAAAATATTAACAATTTAAATAAGAATAATTATTTTAAAACCTGAGCAATCTTTTCATTAAACTGCTTGCAATTTTGCAGCTATGGAATTATGTATGGGGTCAGTAGCTTGAAAATGAGATTAGCAAAAAAGTGCCCTCAAGCCAGCATACCTCTACGTAAATGTCATCGTCACATGAAATCAGAAACCATCTTAAACAGCTTTTGCTAGTGAACCTATAGTCACCTTGTCTCTGCTACATGAGTTGGCATTTACACGTCTCATCTTCCCCCGGGAGATATAAGCACCTGGCTCTGTGGCAAAGTGTGGGCAAAGGAATCTATTTATCCAATGCACAAGGTGCAGAAGCAAAGGTTCATTTAACAGCAAAATCACCACCAGGATTTTTCTCTTCCCTCTACTCTTAACACACTTCAAACCTGCCACATGTCCAAAAATGTTAGCTTTTTCCAGCCAAAGCTTGCAATCAGCGTTTGGTCCCAGTTCCTCTCTTTGGTCAGCTCTACTGACCAAATCTTTTGCACTGACAAGTTTTGGTTACTTGACTCTAAGTACTCAGTGCTTTTCTGATCATCCTTGTAGCCCTCTGTTTGCTCCTTTAGCTTGTTCTTCAGTAGATCCTCCTCACAAAGACTGATAAAGAGATTTTAGATAAAACCTTATTTCTTCAAAAATACTCTTTCATGAATACCAAAATAGTCTGAGGAGTCGCATTCACAAATCAACAAAACAGCTGCCCAGAAAAGGTCAGTGGTTAGTAAAGGATGATAGAAGGTGTGATACTAAGGCAAATCACTTGTTCCTCTTAATTATTTCTCTTCTGCTGAAGCAGTTCCATTTTACATGAACAGTTAAATATTTGGGGTCACCTATGTTCTATGTCACCTACTACCTGCTTGAGATGTGAGAGAGATCATCTAAATACCCGAAGCAGAGAAATCAATCATGCAAATTCACGATTGTTTTCATTTTTATTCTTATTCAAATTGAATAAAATAGTAAAGTCTTAGTTTGGGAATTTGGGGAGAGAGGAATGGGGAAAAAGTCATGTCTGAATCTTTTCTTGCTTTACGGAGCAAGTTCCTGAGATTGTAGACTATACCCAGACATAGTTTTTTGTATAATTAGCTGCATGTACATGTTTGTCTCTCCCTCACCACTTTACATTTCAGCTCCTACCACCTGCCCTCTTTCCTCCATGCCCTACTTCCTTGCTACTATTTATGCTTACCTTCAATCATAGGCTATTATTCTGAAACCAAAATGTAAGAGCAGAAGTGAGTGAATCCAACTGGAAAACAATTTTCCACATCAGCCCAGTGGCCAGAAAGAGAAGTGGTTGACACCTTCTGCATCTCTTGTATGCACAAAATACTCATTCTGGGAAGCAGGCTAAAGATTTCATATGCACCAATATCTTACATATATAAATGTGGCTTTAGGCAACTGTATTGGAAGTTACACAGTTGCTACCTTTAAGGAGGAAAAAGTCAAGGGATCTGAGTGTCATATTTACTACAGACAATCCCAGCCTTGGTGAAAATACACAGAACTAAAATAAAACAAGTTATGTGTGTGTGCATATACATTTAATCTGAAAAAAAAAACATTGCCATCTGGAAATTATAAAGAATGTCGTATTTATTCTTTAGTAGTCTAAGCAAGGGAAATACTGAAAATTTTTTTTAGGGCAAGTTAGAAGTATTGTCAAAATCTGAAGTTTAGCTCCTGACTCAGTTTAGGACTTTCTTTTAAACTAATCTGTGCAATTAAATATGCAGAAAGCCAGTGCAAAATCTACACAACTCTTCATGCAACAAAGTAAACATTTTTCCTGGCCTAGTTCATATGTTGAAAATTGCATTTTACTGGGAGCCTTTTCTGTCTAACCTGACCAGAAATATTCTTTTGTAAGATGTCCTTTCTCTCTCTTTGCCCCTCAAGCAACTAGGAAACTGAAAATTCTAAAACTACTTTGGTTCTTGCAAGTGATATCTAAATCTAGACACACACAAGTTTTCCATATTTTCTTCTGATTATGCCGTGGGCACAATGAGAAAATGCTCTTGCTTCAAATTAGCAATAGATATTCCCTTTCCTCTCGCAGGGGTTACATGGTAAATGAACTGTCCTGGGATCTTCAGTGATGGAGGGAAGCAGCTACACACTCACACCAGGTTCCTCAGATACACAAGTCTGTTTTAGACAAAATAAAATGACAGTTCTCTTTGCTCTATAATTGCCTAGATAGGGAAAAAAAGTACCAATCTTAGGAAGAGAGGAGAAGGACATACTATATGCTGCTACTAATGTCTGCATGTAGCCTTGATCTCAGATAATGTGTATTTCACTGAGAATCCTAACTGATGAAACAAAGTAAAGCAATTATTTGAGCAAATTTTTAGGAAAATTTCAGATGTTTACTATTTATCAGATTCTAATCCAAAATTCTGCTTATTGGTGAAAAGTTGTTCATATAATCAAAGTAGGAATATATAAATAGTTTATGAGCTCATTTCTGGGTTGTCTTGATGATATTATTAAAAGGGGAATTGGGAGAGACAACAGTTCACATCAAATTATGAGGTAATGAGAGGAGAGATTTTGATACTGATATAAGGAAGTATTGGAGCAATTGAGTATAACTGTCATTCAACAAGAAAATGCAGAACAATGTTTGATTTGCCTGCTAACATGTTACTGATGAATTCTTAGAGTTCAGTCCTACTGAGAATCAAGCTATGCATAAGAAAGGAATTTTGCGTCCCAGTGTGTGCTCAGCAGCACTGCTGGGTCAAGGAGAGGAAACTTAACTTTAACTCTGATACAGCCTATGATGTCCCCGGATCAGATGGGAATATGTTGTTATAAGAAACACCCAGTAGTCAACTGATAAGATCTAAACATGGGATGAAGGTATAATGCCAAGGAGAGGGTGAATAGTACTGAATCTAGTGAATAATAAAGACATATGAAGAAGCAAATATAGGATTAGAGTGATGTCTGCCAACTGAGCTTTGATGTGCTTATAAAGCTAGTTTTCTCTGAAACAGACTTTTTAGGCTTTATTTTTGTTTAGGAATACTGTTACTTATAGATGAGATTTTCATTCAGCCCCACTAGTAAAACTGTGTTTTCCAATATGAATAGGAACACACATTCTGGTGCCTTTGAAGTCCTGATCAGTCAAAGATGTAGTTGTGACTTTCTATGGACCCTTAGACAACGCCCAAGTAATTTTTTTCCTCTTGTGTTTGATATTTCCTAATTAAAGTTTGCAAGATTTTTGGAATCAACATGACCAAAATATAGCCATATTCTGGATATTCTAAAGCACACCCAAAATACAAAATAAAGCAAGACCTAAGTAACACATCTGATCTAGGTTAAATCTTGGCATATATATGTCTAACCATTCTCATAAATCAATTTGCACCATTTTTCAATTAGAGAATTGCAGACATAGTACCCTTAAACAAGTTTTTATTTAATATGTAGGAGACAGTAGGTTGAACTCCAGAGTAGATCCGTCCTACATTTAATGTGAACTACTGACAGATAGGTAAGGAGTTCTGTCCCTGTAGGCAGACTGGTCTGGATGCAAATCAGCCTCTGCCTGGGGGCAGCTGACAAGCACACTGGGGTCACATCACCTTGGCACTCTGAGCTCATTAAGGGACATTTCCAAAGCTATATGATAGAAATATAGCAGGTAAAAAAGAAAATATCTATGATACTGACTATTCTGCTTTACTGTGGACAATATCCTTATTAGTCTTTGTACTGCAAAACTGCTGAAGTAGCCTCAGTCTGGGTGTGTGAATAAAGGAACATTTTCTAACATCCAAGAAGGCCAACTGATTATAAAACTACTCAGAAACAAGAACATCCTACTTAGTCTTCTTGTAAGCTGACCAAGTAGACAGTCTGTGGAGGGAAATCAGACTAAAGCAGCCCACTTGCTTAGGAGAGCCAGGGGGCTTCAGTGTTCTCTTCTTTAACTATACTATGTATTACTACAAGCTAGGTTTGGGGAGGGCATTTATTGCAGCACGCCAAGGTAGACTGCATTTGGATGACCTTTAGCAGCTCCATGTTGCATGCTTTTCCTTTTCCTTTGGTTATTCTAGTTACTCTTAATGAGTATTGTTTTATTAGCACCTATGTGGCTTTACTTTCACATCTACAAAGTTACTCAGAAGCTGTTTCACAGACGAGTTCCCTGACAGTGAAAAAGGAATACCTGGAGCTGGCCCTTTTTAAGAAGCAATAACAAAAAGTCCACCATCATTTCTCTTCAAGACAGTCTGTATCCAAGCTTGACCATGAATGGAACATAGCAAGTTGCCAAACAATTATTAGAGATGGGGATTGGCCCTGAGGCGACATTAATTACCCCTGTCAAATACTGATTGAGAACTGTTCAAATATATCAAGGTACTTGGTGTCAGGTCAAAAATGTCCTTTCAAAATAAGGTGACTTCAGTTCCCATGACTTTACCTGAGAACAAAAATTTTCTAAAAAAATTCACTGGTTAAAAAAAAAAGTTTATTTGAAACCAAGTTTCTATGCTGAAAGAACAAGTCTCAGAAATATATCACAGAAAAATATGTTGACAAAGAGCAAAATTTTTCCTGAACTTCAAATTTCAAACCTAGCTCCAAATTTCCACTAATACATTTTAAATTTGTCTTCAGATATTAGCCTTATGAAAAGTTTCAATAGAAATCAGCGTATAATGTGGGGTTTTTTCCGAGATATGACCATAGTCAAGCACATTGACAAAAACAGATGGAGAGAAAGACAATTTTGAACGAGACTCTGATGTGAAAAGACAAAGGCAAATATGTTTTCATGCAAAGTTACTTGAGGGAAAATACGGGATAGAACTAAGTATCAAGTATCTTCAGTAATGTGAGCCCTTTTTGGGATGCTTTAAACTATCTGCTCAGCATGACCTTCACAACCAAGGTGAAATCTCTTCGTTTTAATAGCTTATTCTTCTGCTTGATATGTCGCATTATGTACCACATGTTCTTAGACGCTCAGGCTAGACTGGACCTCCCCTAGTCACATTACCAAAGGATTCACCTTGTAAGTAAACCCAATTGAAGTGTCAGGAGGCCCATCTGGATTTTGGCACCCTCACAGATTTTCTGAGAGCAGACACTCAGTATCTAGGCATAGTGAATAAAAAGCCATTTTCAAGTCAAGCACTTTTTGTCCTGGACATCTGTGTGTGTGTGATACAGCTGCAGCTCTAGGAGTGGTTTTCCTGACAGTTTGTGTCTCCTGCGTTTTGTGTTTATTTGGGTTTTTTTGAATATCAGGTTTCTCTGCTATTCCCAGGTCCCTGTTGCCCTGGGACATTAGGACCAGCTTGAGTTTTGCATTTCCACAGATATGACAGATATCAGCTCCTGGCAGTGGATAAATCATGTTATAACTCTTGAAATACAAAAGCCTCTAGATTAATTAACTCTTTATGCACCACAGTCACCCATCTGGCAATACAAAAACCTATGACACAAAATGCTCAAGAAAAAATCGAATCTGTTATTTGTCACAAATATACAGAGAGAGATACAGAACAAAGGATAAAAAATATAAAATAGAAAAATATTTCAGCAATTATCAGCTGTAAGAGAAATTACATGAAAGAAACCAGATTTATGGAAAAAAAAGTTTGTTTCTACTACAGCTATAATTTTTCTTTGTGTTTCCTCTATCTTTTTCCTACATTCTAGTCACAGTCTTGGACAGATCAAAGCTAGAACTGCAGATGAAGAACCCATTTTATTATTATTATTATCACTGTTTAAAGAGAAAATCTACTCTGGGAGCTTTTTCATTATGCAATTTAACTTCTTTACAGAGTAGAAGTGAAAGACATAAATTAGTAAATTCAACCTTGTCAGTGCTGACAGCTGCAACTGCACTGAAAAAAGGATGTCTAAAAATTAAAGGATCTTTTAAAAGGAAAAATAATTTTGAGCATTAATGTCTTTACAACTCATCATAGCACATATATACTAATTTTCCTTCAATAGTACATCACCAGTTGTCACTGTCAATCAATTCAGATTCCTGTCCAAGCTCCAACAGATGTTCATAGTCAACTTCCTAATGAAAACCATAAAGAATATTTGTCTGCAAAGCATTTACTGAAAAGAATTGCTATGTCTTTCTTTGTCCTCTCCAGTCACCCTGAAAGAGCAGAACACAAATAGACCAAATGTAGAGGACTACAATGATCCTTAAGGGACAGTTACACCTTTGCTTTTTCCAAATTCCCAGTATAAATGAAAATAAAAGTATTACCCCAGAGGCACAAAGTAGAAGATCCTCAGCTGCGTCCCCAGAGCTCAGAAGGCAAGGCAAGGACATTGGGGACTTTTGGAAGCTCCCGGATGCATTCCCAGGGCCTGAGGAAAGCGTGCGGCGCTGGTACAACTGGCACAAGCTGCGGCTGCCAAGGAGCTGTTGGCAGGTGTTCCCTGTGGGGCAAAGGGGCCGTGCAGCCAGATCTGGCAGGGCAGCACGTCGAGCTGTTGTGCAACCGTAAAACAGTCCAGACTGGGACGCAAACATTTTCTGGACGATATGGCTTCCAAGATAAAAGTTTTTGCTTGAGATTGTTTCGTTGGTCTTGGAAGTAATTATAACCATACTTGTGGTTTTTAAATTCATAGGCAGTCTGTGAAGTGGACATTTGACTATAAAATCCCACTTTATATGCCTTAAGATTTTCCTCTCTGGTCACTCTGCTTCTTCACCTTTCCTAAGCTACGTGGAAAGTTTGAGTTTTGCTCAAATTCATGTCAGGAGAAAGGTTTTGCAAAGAAAATGTAGCCTGGATATTTGGATTCTGCTTCACCTAACTATGCTGCCTTATGACAAACAAGGAAAAAACATGTTTCTTGTTACTTAGGTAACAGATAATTGAGAAAGGGGTTTTAGTTGTCTTGCTTTGTGGTTTTCTGCATTTTTTCCCCTAGGAGAGGGAAGGTAGCTAGACTTTTACTCAATCTCTGAGGAAGGCAGGTATAACAATACTTCTATTTGCCGTATTTCAGAGTAATGACAAAAAGTGTTATCTGTTCTACAAATAAGAACCAGAGCATGACAGTTGACTGCAGCAAACCTTTGGTTCAGCTGCAGAAATAACAAAGGCCACACAACATCAGATACACAAACACAGGACTGAAAGTACAATCAACCAGAACATGCACTTTTCACACATCACCAAATTTGACCTAATGTTTAAAATCATGTTTGTGACCCAAATATAGCAAAGAGGTGCCTGACAGAAACGTGGGTGCTACACAGCCCTGGGGGAGGTTATGCAGAGGCAGAAGACAGCGCATAGTGAATGGTTCATGCCACAAGCACGGTTATGGTCCCGATGCCCTCGGCTCCTGACTTGACAAACCTGCTCTGTAAATGATACCAACCCACTTCCTTACAGCATTTGTCAAATGAGTCCTTCTTACCCCCATTCTCCCCACCAGTAAATTTCTTTTTTTAGTTAAAAACCACCCAACTTTTCATTTCTCACAGTAGTGCCCTGACAGCAACAGGCAAATAATTCTGGCAGACTAAATCTTAATGGTCTTTTTAAACCTCTCAGAGTAATGTTTCTAGTTTTCCATTCCATACTAACGCCAGTGGACTGGAATAGAAATTGACTCTTGCTCTTTTCCTCCTAAAAGACTGACATCAGTATATATCAGAAAGCAAAAAAAAAAGCTCTTTTACATTGTCTGAGCATACAATGTCTATCAAACATTTTGTTGGAGTCAAAAAGTGTGGAGGATCAAGCACTTAAATGGTGCACTTAATGGTCCTGGAGTAAATGTCTTGTATTGTCCGAGTGTTTTTTGAGAGATTAATTTAAATACACCTGTCATTCTTAAGTATAAAGCAGTTGGAGTATATTAATATTCTGCTGAATTATTTAAAAGATATGACTAATGCTTCATGTACCATAAGACTGTTATCTGCAAAAATAACATCTGTGTCAGTCATTGCTGAGCAGTTAGGGTTCCATCACTAGCATTGGTCAGTGTTTCTCAGTTCTTAGTGTGAAGGATTCTGCCAGATTACCAGCTCTCCTGCACCTTCAGGTGTAAAATCCAACCTACAGACTCCTTCATATTGTCTGTTTTAAACAGGGATGAATAAGAGTAAAATTTGGAGTCTCCTTCCTGAGAAAAATCTCATAAACTCTGATAAACTAAAGACAGTGGAGTAGATATGTTAGACAGTCTGGTGTGATATGTGTTCTTTCAAGAAACTAGAAATTGATCCTAGAATTTTTTTTTCCTGAGTCCTGAGAAAGAGCAATATTATCTAATACAATAGCTCAGGGAATTGAACCGAATACAATATACTAACTAAAAAAGAGTTCTTGCAGTCCTGTGGCAGTGATATTGTGTCCTCATATGTATAAAACAGAGTCTTCAGTTGCACACCAGAAATGAACCATCACTAAGAAAAAAAGAGCAAGCATTAAAAAGCATGAAAAGCAAATTTTAGTACTTTAATTTATGGCCCAACGTACTTTTCTGCCATGGTATGTGTCTGATATCAGATGACGAATGTTTGGCTGTGCAAGTTATTTCTGATAATTATCTGACTGAAGGAGTTCACAAAGGAGTTTCTGCATTCTGCTGTTTCTAAATTGAACAGCACCAGCAGAGCAAACTGTCAACATCTTTGAAAGTGTAGCTGTCTCAGTTGTCCATCACACAGAAATCATGTGTGAAGTACAGGAACATTTAAACAAAAGTTCCTTCCCTGCTGCATCATGGACAGAAGAAGCTTTTTGTTACTTGTTGATCATGCATTGCAGTAGAGGTTCTGGCACCAAAGAACCTCTTTCTCACCCAGCTTTATCAGTTAAAGGCCAATTTTCAGTGTTTTCAAAGATCTCAGTTAAAGCAAGTGAGAACTGTGGGAAATTTCAAAACTAAAATGTGAATTACATACTTTATTGCTTATATGTATATCTGCATTGCATATGCAATCAATAATTGTAAACATTAGCATTTAATTTAAAGCACATATATGCTATGATTATATTAAAAAACAATTTAATCAATTTATTGAAAGTTTTGCAGTCACTTGATCAGTTGTCTTTCACAAATGCACAGCATAGCTGAGAATTTGAGTCAGATTATGGAAGGAATGTGTGAATGAGTGAATGAATGAATGAATGAATAGTAGCCGCACATTTTAAGGGTCTAGTTCTTTGTTATTTGCCATTCTCAATGTAAGAGGATGTATAATATGTTACATTTCTTTACAAATCTTGTGGTCCATTTTTATTTACTTTTAAAATAATCTTGTAGTACACTCCACAGAATTGAAACTTTTTTCCCACAACTGAGAGTATCAAGGTATTGTCTTTCAGATTTTAGTTTAATTTTGTAAACTTTTTTAGTGTGTTTTGTTCTTCTTTGGAGTACTATAGATATACTGTACAAAATCCTGTAGTTCATTAATAGAGTGTTATCTGGTAGTCTCACACAGTGGTAGCAGCTTCCCTCATCAGAGTCACAGGTTATGTGAACCCCAAGACAAAACACTGGAAAATTTTGGGACTCAAAGGGTTCCATTGGGGGTCCAGATGTAAAGCTTTCGAGAGCCCCAGCTTGAACAGTAGCAGTGTTGTGGTACCTGTGTCTAAACATGCTTGAAAGCAGGGGTCTACTGCTACAGGAAGGGCTGGGAGAGGCACAGAGATCTGGTTTTCTTGCTTTTTAGACTTGTGCTAACCTTCACCAGAGCAGGCATTAGACATATGTGCTGTCGGGACAAAAAGATATGAGTACTTCAAATAATTTACAAACTACAAG
This sequence comes from Dryoscopus gambensis, assembly GCA_013389985.1. Lineage (NCBI taxonomy): Eukaryota > Metazoa > Chordata > Aves > Passeriformes > Malaconotidae > Dryoscopus > Dryoscopus gambensis. The sequence goes on from WEIT01034606.1 coordinate 38,942, forward strand.
TTCTGATTCAAATACATACCCATGCCCTGCTCATGAGAACTGTTTTCTGCCAAATTTTCAAACTGGGCAGCAATTTATGTCCACAACTCTAAAGAAGAGGTCAAGTGACTCATTTGAATCCATCTCTTAGTTGCTACAATTTTTGCATTTCAATTAGCATTATTTCAGTGGTGCCACAGGCAACTAAAATGAAACACTAAGATGTGAAATCTAAATGATTTTTTAACAAACTTGTGCAAGAATGTGGAACCCAGTGTAACAAGTTTACACCTGTGATTGCCTACTGTGTCTGTTGCTCAACATCAAAATAATATAGGGAGTATTCATCTGTCACTATTAAAAAGAAATAAAACAGAACTATTAAAATGTACACTCAGCATGAGAATTTTAAATACTTTGACACATTTTTGTAAAAAAATCCCCACACTTAAATGCTATTTTCCAAATTATTAACATTGATTAATTCACCACTAAAAAGATTATTTGCATAATTTTTAGGATATGTAATTAACATAGTGATTTGTCTTCTATTGAACACTTCAGTCTTGAAAGAGTTTTTAAAGGTTCTTCTTTCAAATCAAGCTGCTATTTTTACAGTCACAACCAGCAGGGTAAAATTAAATACATACGCCTCACTCTTTATACTGTTCATACTTATGTTACACAGAGAATAAGAGCAGGTTTTGAGGCTGTTCAGAAGGAACCACTGGTGATAGAAGTACTGTGCCTCAGCCTTCTGACAGCCACACAATGCAGTGCCATTGAGGTGGAGAGATTCCAGTGGCAATTGCAGTTTTGCTCGTTCTTACAGCAGATAATGGCTTCTCACCCCTTATTACTTCAGAGACAATTCCCAGAATTTTGTATCTGTTAAATTCAGAAAAAAAGAACCAAACTGCATGAAAAAATATGCTTAGAAAGTGTGAATGCCAAAATTCAAAATCAAAAGGACATGATATACAAGAGGCAAAGAAAATTCAGAATTTGAAGTTTTCTGTGTTATCCACACATTCCCNNNACACATTCCCATAAGATAATTTAGGATTAAAGCCTTTGTGATCCCAATGGGCCAAAGCAAGCTTGTAACAAAAAAATCCCCCCACTTTCTTTGCTTATTTCATCCTTGGTTGCTGTGCAGTTAATACACTAATTTTGCAAAGAGAAAAGAATTTCCTCACAAAAAAGGGAGCAAAGCTAACACATGAATTCAGCACAGTGTAAAAACATACTGTCTGATCATACTTGCCAATGAAATACCAAAAAAACAGAAATAAAAAAAAAATGATATTTGATGTGAGCAGATTTGTGTTTTTCTTCTGCTGTTAGAAAAAGTATTCTTCAGCCAAAATGTCAGCTCACTGGTCAGATTGTATCAATATACCGCAGCTATTTTACAGATCAATATCTACTTTACATTCCCTTCCTGGCAAATTTAAAACCCTCCCCATGTTTTGGAGAGTCAGAAACTCTACTATCACTGCGCTTGATGACTTGTCAGCTGAAGGATTTGTCTTTTTATTGCAAAACCAGGCACACACATACTTGATCGTAAAGAATTCCTTTAAAAGTTATTTATAAAATGACAGCCTTTTTCTCTCTCATTTCCCTCTGGAAAACCTCGCATTCACAAATTTGATCTTCTGTCTTCCAGATTTTCAAACATCTCCTGAATCTTTACAATGTCAGATTGATTCTGTCGTTGAGTTTGAGATGAAGTTAGTCTCTTCTTGATAGCCTCATTTCACTATTCCATCTCAAAGTCCTTATTAAAAATCCCTTAAATTTATCATTTATTCCTTTAGCTTTAGAAATCATCTGCCACAAAAGAAGCACTGGAACAAAATATTCCCCTGGTGCTTTGTCCTGGTTTGACAATGTCTAACCATGACATGCTTCTCACATATCTACTGTCCTTTGACAGTTTGTTTGCCTACACTGCCAGGACACACA
>WEIT01034610.1:837-13088 GCA_013389985.1 Dryoscopus gambensis
AATTGCCTAATGCCCTCTGTCTCCACAGCAGCTATTCCAAAAGCCCACCTGAGTCCCTTTGGGTCTCTGAAATACCCACTTCGGAGGAAGTTTATGCCCAAAATGCACTGGGCCTCTGGACCAGTCACAATGAGATGTTTCTTCCGCTCTTTTCCAGTCAGGCTCACCTCAGCTTCCACCAGGGTCAAATCTTGTGATCCACCTGTCACGCCAGCAATAGAAACAGATTCTGTCCCCACATGTTGCGACGGGATTATTGTACATTGCGCACCAGTGTCAACCAAGGCATCATATTTTTGTGGTTCTAATGTGCCAGGCCAACAAATCCACACAGTCTAAAAAACATGGTTTTCCCTGGCCTCTGCCGGGCTAGAGGCAAGGCCCCTCTAGTCCTGGTTACCCTTCTTCCCGTTGGTATACATCTTAGAGGTTCCTTCAAGGGGATCGGACATGTCATCTTCTCTTCCATCATATCTAGCAGTACTGCTCTGGCAGCACAAGTGCATGAATTGAAGGAGCGCAAGACTCAGAGAGGAAGTTCTGCTAAAAACGAAGTAGCTCTAGTTGCCCGTAGCCGAACAGGTTCAACCTATTACAGTTTCCTTCTCTTAATGATATTTAATGTGGGTTGCTGTCTCTGAATTATAACAGAAATTATCATTCTACCCAGCACAAGTAGTGGAATAAGATTTCTGATGCAATGTCAGGTAGTCAGTTATTTATCCTTCCTAAATCTAGTTTGTACAGGGATTGGTGGTCTTAGGCCTGTTTGAGAAGGAAACTGTAATAGGTTGAACCTGAGTTGATTAACAGGTTTTTGGGCCAATCGCTTTTGCAATTTTGCATATAAAAAGCCCATGCAAGGTGGGAGATTCCTCTTTGTTTCTTGTTTCAAGGGCCAAGGGATGGCCAGAGGGCCCTGGGCCTGAGCCCAGGCCCGAGACCGCGCTCAGGTTTGGGCCAGGCCCCTCCCCTCAGCATGAGTGGTGCGGGGCTGGCCCTCCCCTCCCAGAAGAGAGCTGTTCCCGCTCTGCAGGCAGCGTGTAATTGAAGCGACATGGCAGATAATCTGAGGCTACCAACACCCTGCACGGAACCGACAGGGCTGGCAGGGCACCTTAACATCCAGCACAGCTCTCGCCAAAACTGAAGAAACACCACACCACAACCAAGACACTTTTTTATTCTTTCAAGTCAGCGAGGAAGGAAGAGAAAAGTGAGGTCACATGGGACGAAACTGAACGTGGTGGCCTCAAGGTCAGGAACAGAAGGGAAGGGATAAGACCAGTGGGAAGGCAGCTAAGTGGTGACAGGAAAAGAGGGCTGTTGCGCTTTTTGGTGTGAAGCTTAAAAATGCTTCTTGCAAAACCATAGAAAGGACTTTAATTCATTTGGAAAACTTGGGGAGATGAGAAATTCTTGTGCCACCTGTGACTTTAAAGAAAGGCCTATGGCAGGCCATATAGAAGTTGTAAGAAGCTGTTACAGAGAGGCCTATGCCAGGCCACATAAAAATTATAAGAAACTGTAGACATTTAAAGCAGAGAACTTTTGCTTTCAGGCTGAAATAAGTTACCCTTAAAAGATTAAAACTCCATTTTCTCTTGTGGCCTGTGGCCCTATTACCTGTGTGGGAAAACTGCAAAACATTCATGGGAGAAATACCTTTTTCACTTCAACAGATTTTCTCCAGGCGGGACTGTTGGTTTGTGAAAACTCTATGACACAGTAGAAGAACCTTTTTTCCTAAAGCATAAATAAACTCTTAGAAAAGGTGTAACTCTGACCAAAATACCATGTTCTTGTTTTCACTTGTGAAAGGTTTATGGTAAAGAAGAAGGCATTGGGAAAGAAAAAGTGTTTAAAGGTTTACTTTAATTTCTTATCAGTTCCTTTTTTTCATTCTGTTAATACTAAACTTTCTTTTATATTGCAACTGTTTAAGTATAGACCTTGTTTTGCCCTGAAGTTTCTTTACATTTTCCTCAATAAATCCATATTCCCCTTATGCACATAATTGAATTTTGTGTGTTTGTCATTTAAACCAGCCTCAAACCACAACAGAAACAAATCCAGGAACATCAGAATCCAAATACCAGGCAGCCGTAGTTCAGTTCTCTAGAGTTTGGCAAGTTTTCCTCACCAATAATGAAAGGAGTATATGAAATCTGAATCCAGCTTAGAGATTTGTTGTATCTCCTATTGACCTGCATGTCTGTCTTGATCTCACATTTCAGTCTCAAACCTCTTTTGAAAAGTATCTGTACACTTCTTTTCTATGGTGAAAAACACTGTGAATTTTGTGTGACAACTTCACATCTTTTTAAGGAAGAAAGTAAATGGAAGGGAAGATGACAGCAGCAGATAGCACTGTCAGGTTGTGTATCTTTATTTAATTCCAGAAGAAAAGGTCTATGTATCTAATAACTGCACCTTTAATATGTACAGCAAACATTGTTTCCTTACACACTAACAAGTACAAAGAATATTTCAGAGTGATTGTTACTTTGAAGTGATTTGGATGATCCAGGACTGGTATTTTTATTTCTCTCTACTTCAGGAATTACTTTATTCTGATTGTATGCTAAACCTGAAGAGAAGATTGACATCATATACTGTACCATTTGCAGTGTGAAATAAGGTCCTATGACTGCCTTAATTTCTTTATCATGTAACATTTTCTTTCCTGCTTTGAGGCATTGTTGATTTTGATACATATACAGAAGGCCATCTCCAAAGTCTACAATAAAGTGCTTTTACCTTACAGAACTTTCTGATTATAAACATAAGAATAAATTTGTAAAGTATTTTTGAAACAACTTATGAATTACAAATTTTTATTGATGCAAATGCTGATGTTTGGTTTCAATTTTTTTATAAAGGCAACATTACTGAGTGCTAGAGCATATAAGGACACTAAAGCAGAACTGTGGGGGCTCTGAAGCAAACAGTGATGCTGTACTTTTACGATGTAAGAGTCTTGAACATTATTTAACCCCATTATGAAATACAGTGTTTCCTCATTTATAGTAAAATAGCTAATATAGTTAATGCTGTCAAAAAAGGAAAGATTTTCTTGCATCCTACAGACTCAAAAAACACAACAGAAAAGAAATCATATTAGGGATTGTTGGATCCGTGGTCATTTGGTAGGTTCATCTTCAAGAAATTACAGCAGTAAGACATGCTTTTAGGGGCTTATCTTTCAACAATAGTATGTGGTTGGCTTTTTCACATTCACCCCAGACAGATACATTTAAATTTTTGTAAGCAACGATATATACACAGCAATTCATGATAAATTGCATTTTTAGTAGTATTCATTTTGAATGTCTATCTATATGAGTTCTCCCACCTGAACTGTTATTAGAATATTCTGTCCATAGGAATAGTATAGGAAATCAATGTGTTTACTGTTAATGTAGTGGTTGCTAAGAGAAACAGTGATTTACTGCATGTTGCATGTGCTAGACCCACAGAATTTTTTGTAATAATTATGACAACTGTGATATCTGAAAGCAACTTTGATGCATCTGGATATAACTGCAGTGAGACAACTACTTTGGTGTTAATTTGCTTAACTAAGTTTCTCCATGCTGTGCTTTTTAAATTTTTTTATGATAAAAAACCAAGAAAACTAAAGGAGAGAGAGGGCAAAGAAAGGTATTTAGAGGTTGGAAGAATAAGTCTCCAGACTACATGCATTTTATTCTTCCTTAAGCCCTGGCATGTGAGATACAGGTTTCTACTCTTCATGATTGGAAAACACGCATATTTACAACTGTGCACTGATCAAGCTGACAGCTAAAACTGGGGAAAGATGCACTGTCAGGGTGTAGCTGGAGAGTCAGCAGGATGGAGGACAACAGTTCAACAGGAGACTCCAGGCAGAAAATTACTTTCTTGCTGGAAGCATCTAAGAGGATATTGAATACCTGTTCACTGTTCAGGCTTAGCTGACCAGGTTCGACCCACACTGACTTTAGTGCTACTCAGATGGGCATATTTACAGAAGAAAAAGAAACAAAAGTAAAGTCAAGAAAACCAAAGAAAAGGGAGTGGGAAGTCTAAAAATATCTTTCTTTCAGTGGCTGCCCCTCCCCAGATTAGCCATCTCTCATGTATGTCATCTCACAACAGTATACTGAGACTTGAGTCTGATTTTGCTGGGACTTCAGGCTTTTTTTACAGGAGCTTTTAGAAGTCCCTCATGTAACTGTTAGTCCATAGTCAGATATCCAATGGATCATGATTCCAAACTACTGCGAACAAAGATTGCTCAATGGCACTGGAACTTATGATAATAAATCTTATGTGTAATGGCCTCTGAACTCTAATGGTCAGTGTTCAGTTCTTACTTCAAAATGCTGTCTTTCATTTGATTTTTTTTCTACAGTGAACATTTGTGAGTATCTGTGGAGAAATCCCAAACAATCTTTAGCATTTCTTCAGTGGTGGAAGGGGAAGCAGAAACTTGTTTTTAGAGTTATCGGTAGTTTTCTATGCTGAGGTGATACAGCTAACACTACAGAGATCCTCAAATGTACATTAATCAAACACTCATAAAGCATTAATAAAAGAGGATGGTACCACAAAGTTTGAAACATGCCTGAGTTCAGGAAATAGCACAGAACTAAATATGGTACTTCCTCTAAAATAAATCACTATCTCACAAAATCCCAGCAGAAAAAGTTCTACTATGCTAATATAGAAGTACATCCTGAGAGGAGGAACATGGATTCAGTTTTGCCAGAACACAGTTGGAATTTCCCAAGAATTCAAAGATAATAGTGCTTTCTTCCCAAGATCTATTAGGAATACAGGGCTTGGTCTGGTAAGCTAGTCGATCAAAGAGCACTCATGGTCTTTATACGGAAACCAATACAAGAGAAAAAAGGCCAGTCTTCACTCACAACATTCAACTATAATGCTGGATTTCAGAGGATCTCAGAAATTCTCTCAGGAACACTGATTGTAGGACCCTACATGTCACACTCCATCTGCTCTTGAAATAGTGAGCTGAGAAGTAAGAACCAATGACTCTACACCTGAGGGTTTTAAGCCAACTTTAGAAAAGTGTTAAAATAATTCACTTTAATTGTCACGTGAATGAAACTCTTAGCAACTCCATACAACTATAAACAAAAGGAAGCAAGCAGTATCAAGATGCACAGGAAGCCTGCACTCTATTCTTTTCAACAGGTAGCTAAATCACTTTCACTGTCACTTCTACCAGGTCTCTATACTTTAGAAAAAGACCAGAAGTTGATTCCTCTCTCACACAGTCTAAGTATGGAAATAAAACAAAAATGAGAATTAGCTTGTGGCTCTCGGTGTAGCCAGGTATCCCAGAGTAACAGACTGTGACTGCTACTAAGAATTCACCATTTCTTTGAATGGCATCTCATCATCTTTTCCAGCTCAGCTGACTTTTTAATGAATATTGCGCTGAATTCTAAGTCAATCAGAAAATTAAAAATCAAGCTAAAAGAAGCTTGGAGGCAGCCATAGGGGAAAGCAAAATAGGGGGTAGGCAGTGAGTGGGGCAGTGAAACACCTGTGGCTCTGCTGCCTCCCTTGCTGTGCCACAGTCCAGGGAATGGATGGTAACTCATAAAAATTCTACATGCTGTCTCCATCCTTCCCAACTTCAGCATGGCAGCAGGAGTAACTGTCCCAGGCTATCTTTAGATTTCCCATCTTTTGGGACCCTTTTGGGCAGCAAAATTCAGTTATGCCTACACATCAGCTGGTCGCAAAAAAAAAAGGAAGGACTTTTTTCCATGATGAAATGGTTGGATATAATTAGTCAGAAAAAAGTATCAACATTGTATTATTGTTACAAAGTAGAGCCTTCAGTGCATTTTCATTGACTAAGAGCCCAACATAGAGCAGTGACCATTTTAAGACCTCATGGGATGTTTTGAGTATGCACTGTAATAACTGCAAATCCAACTCAATTTCTACTTGCTTCAGACATAACCAGGAGCCTCTGACACAACTTCCATCAGAACTGGGCAATCTGGACCAGCTCTTGAGACAGAGAGGGCCTAACTCCTTCCAAATCTATCGTTAGAAAACACTGAAATTCCCAGGTGCAGCCCATACTCAGCACAAAAGACTCAGGACATATTTACAGGAGGTGCTGGAGCATGTTACTCCTCAGGAAAGGGCATCCAAGACTGGGCTCAGAATTGGAAAGTAACATCAGTGTGGCAGTCAAGAGACTGCGGAAAAGCAGATCTTGTGCATAAAAGGTTGCTCCTCAGTCCAAGGAGTTTGAGAGTTGTTGAAGCTGGCATAAAAGAGCAGGAGCTATGCTACACCCTGTGAACTTGCACCTCTGTGTCCTGTGCTCTGTCCAGTGCTCCGTCACACAGTGCATGCTGGTCACATGACACAGCAGCCCCCCAGGTTTCTCACCCAGCTGCACAGAAAGAGGCAGCATCAGCATAGAGTGGGAGGCTGGGAGACACAAGGATCACCAGGAGTGATAACTGACAAGTTTTATGGTGATTTTGTAGGGCCCATCTAAGGTACTCCTGGCATCAAAAAATGTGTTGGAATTTGGCTGGGAAACCATGGGTTTCCCTCATCCCTGTTCTCAGGGATGCTTGATTCTCAGAGATTCTCAGTTACAATACTTAGAACCACCCTGAAGGAAGGGAAGCCCAAGTTGCAGTAAGAGCCTCAACCTCTGCTGGGTTCACACATCTGCTCTGCACTGAAAAGACTCCCTGCTCCTGGAACTGCTTACCTCGGCTGCTTCTGCAAAAATTAGTGATGGGACCTCAGTGAAATGAAGTCCAAGAGAATAGAATTATCTCTGTAATCAAGTGTAATAAGTAGCACATTTATGAGCACCTTCCCTGTTCAGGAGCCCTTACCCAAGCCCCCTTGAGTGAACTGGCACTTGCCAATGGCCTTTCACACTGCCACACACCTGCAACAGTGCTGGTGCCACCCGATGCTCCCTGGCATCATGGGCACTTAATCGAGGCTGTGCCCTGGGCAATCCGCACCAGAGAAGAGAAGCCCAGGGTGCCAGGCAGCAAAGGCAGGAGAAGGGGATGGTGGATGGCAAGTTGAACACTAGTCAGCAGTGCCCTGGCAGCCAGGAGGGCCACCCGTGTCCTGGGGGTCACCAGGGACAGCATCACCAGCCAGGCAAGGGAGGGGATTGTCCCGCTCTGCTCTGCACTGGGGCAGCCTCACCTCGAGTCCTGGGGGCAGTTTTGGGTGCCACAGGATAAGAGAGATATAAAGCTATTGGAGAGTGTCCAAAGGAGGGCCACGAGGGTGCTGAAGGGTCTGGAGGGGAAGCCATACGAGGAGCAGCTGAGGTCACTTGTTCTGTTCAGCCTGGAGAAGACAGAGGGGAGACCTCACTGCAGTTACAACTTCCTTGTGAGGGGAAGAGCAGGGGCAGGCACGAATCTCTCCTCTGTGCTGACAGTGACAGGATCCACAGGAATGGCCTGAGGCTGTGTCAGGGGAGGTTTAGGTTGGATATTACACAAAGGTTTTTCACCCAGAGGGGGGCTGGGCACTGGAACAGGCTCACCAGGGAAGTGGTCACAGCACCAAGCTTGACAGAGGCATTTCAAGAGGCACTTGGATAATGCTCTGATATGGTGTGATTCNCGTGCCGCACGTGTGCGGTGAGAGCGGTGGGGGCCGGGAGCCGGCACCGGGCCGGGGCTGGGTGTCCTGGGGAGCGGGGACCGCGGGCTCGCCTGGCTGAGCCTCCCTGCCTGTGCGCAGCCTCTGGTAGCCCACCGTCCCCTGGGAGGGTTTAACTTCGCCGTGGGTGTTAACCAGGAGGCGCAGGCTGTCTTTTCCTCACAAAGGAGCCGCGGCGGTCCAGTAATGCTGTCTCTTGCTCCGTTTGCAGTGTTGCCGTGATGGAGAACAAGGGTAAAAAGAAGTTCGTGGGGAAGGGTGGAAAAGGACCTCGTGGAAAAGTGCCTCACGGGAAAAGGAAATTTAAAAAAGATAGTGGTAAGAAGGCGAAGGGTTGCCAGTAGGAGGCCTGACTGAATGGTTATGGTTGTGTACTGGCATGCTTGGAGTTCTTTTTTTTTTTCTCTCTTGGTCAATTCGTGTCTTGAAACGACTAATTTGGCAGATAAGCAACGAGAAGTGGGTATTGTCTACCTGGACTTCAGTAATACTTCGACAGTGTCTTCTCTCCCATGAGATCCTCACAGAGGTGCTGATGAACTAAGGGCTGCAAGAGCAGTTGGTGAGGTAGATTGAAAAGTGGCTGAGTGGCTGTGTCCAGAGGCTGGGATACTCTTTGGAGGCCACTGATTAGCAGTGGACCGCAGGAGTCAATGCAAGGTCGAGTCCTGTTCAACAGCTTCATGGAGGACCTGGGTGACGGGGCAGAGTGCAGCATCTTCAGATTTACAGTTGACACAGAACTGCAGGGAGTGTTGGAGGCACCAGAGAGTCGTGCTGCCCTTCAGGGGGAGGTCAGCAGGTGATAAAAAGGGGCTGGCAGAAGCCTGGTGAAGTTCATCAAGGAGCCAAGGGCAGAGTCCTGCAGCTTGAGGGGAGCAGCTCCATGCACTGGAAAAGAGTGGGGAAAGCCCAGAGGCTCCTGGCCATCACAGCTGAACATGAACCAGCAGTGTGCTCTGGTGGCTAATTGGATCCTGGGCTGCACTAGGAGGAGTGCTGCCAGCAGATTGAGGGCTGTGACCCTTGCCCTCTCCTCAGCCCTGCTGAGGTTTCACCTGGAGTGCTGTGTCTCACCTCTGGCTCTTCAGTGCAGTAGAGATAGGGACATACTGGAGAGAGCCCAGTGAAGGGCTGCAAAGATGATGAAGGAGCTAGGACATGTCTTCTAGTGGGAAAGGCTGAGACATCTGGGGCAGTTCAGCCTGAAGAGGGCAAGACTGAGGGGGATCTTCTCAATATATACAGGTATCTGAAAGGAGGGTTCAAAGACGGAACCAGACTCTTTCCAGTAGTGCCCAGTGACAGGACTGGAGAACAGTGGGCACAAAGTAAAACAGGAGATTCCTTCTCAACATCAGGAAAAACTTCTTCACTCTCAGAGTGACTGTGCACAGTCACAGATTGCCCAGGGAGATGGTGGAGTTTAGTTTACCGCACTGGACATAGTCAAAAGCCATCCAGACGTGGTCCTGGGCAACCAGCTTTGTGTGGCCCTGTGTGAGCAGGAGAGGTGGACCAGGTGACTTTGAGAGGTGCCTTCTGACCAGAGCCCTTCGAGGACTCTGTCTTGTATTCAAAACTGTACTGACTCTATGAGGCACTGACATGAAATGATTTAAACATGTTGCATTGCAAGCCCTTCAACTCTGTTCGATTCACCTGAAATATTCTCAGTTAAAATTTTGAAGTTGATAACCTTTTGATTCTAGACTTGCCATTCCCACATTAAGAAAAAATTATTTGAGAGTTGAAGCTAGGTGGGAACCTGCTGTGGGTTAGGACTGAGAAGATGCCTTTCACTGATTGCTGTCTTAGCAAGTTGATGTTGAAACAGCTCTGATCATAAACTATGAAAAGGTGACTTGAGGATTGGTGACTGATGTCAGGGGTGGTGAAAATCTTAATGTAGAATAATTGTTTTTATGCCTGAGCTGTTACACTGCTGCCCAGAAAATAATGCATGGGCAAAACTTCCTTAGAGAAAACTTACACACCCAGGGGCTGCAGTGAAAACATCAGCTTTGAGAAGCCTATGAGAATTTTTGTTAGATATAGAATTGTTATTACAAAGTAGTTGAATTCTTGTTACAGTAATTTTAATTTTTTTAAAAATTTCGAAGCAACAATATCTGTATGATAGAATTTTAATTTCAGTTATGTTGGTTAATAGATTCAGGTCCACCAAAGAAAGTCTTTAACAAAGGAGATGAGGAGGGAAAGCCTGAATCCATTTCCAAGAAATTTGTTAAAGGACAGTTAAGACCTGGAAAAGCTACAGTCAAACAATTCAAGAATAAACAGCAACCAGAAAAGTTTGCAAAGAAGAGAAAACTCCAGGATGGTGAAGAGGGAGGTGAGCAGATTTTTGTGCCTGGATATCTATGGAAACCAGGTTTTGGGAAACACATTGTTCATCTAGATCTTCCTCTTTCCCTCTGCCTTTCCAAATTGGCTGAATAACTCCAGATTTATTTCCTGTTTAATCTTTGCTATGGGAAAAATTACTTCACTTGACTAAGCTGGAGGCTGAAGTCATGACAATCAAGAGTTTGGAATTTTCTTGGAAGTCAAAAGTAAAGACAGAGTAGCAAATTTAAAAATTGTCACACCACACTAAAGCTCTGTTTATTTTAATGGCAATATTAAGTGGCTCTCTAGAAACTGGCAATTTTAACACATGATTTGGAAACACAGAGCTTTTTATAGTGTGTTTTAGGCTAAAAATACTTGCTGTAAACTTTGGAATAGAAATTCATGAAACAAAGTTGATTATACTTTACATTATTTCATTTCTGTGGTCCAGACTATCTGGTCACATCCTTTAAGAAAAAAAAAAAACCCGCATCATGGGTGTTAACACTGCTTTTATGTTTTACAGCTTTTTTTTCTTCTGTTGTTTATACAGAAAGCCTGAATAGTTGTCTGGTTTTATGATGTTTAAATGGATTTGTTTTTCAAAGTAATTTCTTATGCATGAGAAGAATTCCTGTAAAATGAATTCCTCTCCTGTAAAGCAAAGCTCTACTGGGACAGTTAATCAGTACTGTAAAACAAGAAGTGGAATCTTAAGTGAGGGGTTCTGGATTCTGCAGAAATATGTCATTTGTTTGAAGGACAGTAGGTTATGTTGAGTATTTTATTGTTGCTATTCTTGCATGTTTGCAGAGTGGCTTCACATGGAATATGCACTAGATGTCTGAAAATCTAGTAACAGTAGAATGTTCCTGTTAGGCTGCTGTAAAAAAATGAAACCCATAGCAAACCTTTACATGTTGTTCATAAGAGTAAATGAAAGCCTCTGTGTATTGCACTGCTCTCAAAGAATTTTTCTTGTCACTGTTGCTTTAGGGGAATGATGTAAAAAATTGATTATATGCTTTATAGAAAGGACGGCATGGGTTTTTGAATGGGTATAACAGTTAAGTACGTGCTGCTAAATACTAGTAAGTGGTGCTTTAAGCTCTAAAACTTTAAGGCTGTGTCTTTAATGTGTAATTTGTGGCTCTTTCATAATGTTATTTTGCCCCAGTTTCTTGTGTGGCAGTGTACAGTGGTTGTATAGTAAAATCCCATGCTTAAGGAATTTGACTGAGTAAAAAGATTAGGCATGTAAAAAGGTTTTAATTTTTTTTCTTTTTTGAGTTTTCAGATATGTATCTTTGTGTTAGGGTTCTCCTTTTGAGAGAGGGAAAAGGTATGCATGAATTAAGGGTGAACTAAAAAAGGGAGAATTATTGGGGTAGACATAGGCTGCTAAGTCAGTTCAGTCAATTTTCAAGCTATTAAGAGATTTGTGATGCATCCTCTGACAGCTTTAAGGAAAATCCACTGTTAGCCTTGTTCTTCCAGTAGTCTAGAAGTGGTGATTGCTACCTTAGCATACTCAATATTTATTGTTTCATGTTAGCTAGCTGGGTAACTGCAGGCAAAGGTCCTGAATCGTTAGCAATTCAAGTCATAGAACTGCCACAGTTTACACTGGTAAAGAATTCTATTTCTGCTCTTTTATTGACTGTAGAAAATGTATTTATTTTTGTCCTAAGGCTCAGATTCTAAGAAGCCAAACTGGAGCGACTTCAAAAAGCAAAGGAAAGAGTTAAAGCAAACCAGACAAATTAATGATAAAAGTAATTATGACATAATTGTAAAATCAAAACAAATTTGGGAAAGTGTGAGAAGGTAATGATTTTTTTTTTTCTTCCACTCTATTGACTTTTAGTCATAAATTGCCAGAATACTCTCTTTCTCATCTTGTAATTATATAAAACTATTTCCAAACTGAATCTCTTTGGGTGAACAGTAATATTGCATGCAATTNGCCTGATCCTGCAGTGTGATTACTGTATGAGTTTTCTTGTGAAGATTCATTGTCTCTCTCCAAGGGTGCAGTTCTAGAACTGGTGCCCCATGACAGCAAGAAAAGTTAATTTTGCTTGTTCTAAGTGTTTGTGCTTTGCACACTTAGAGAGCTTTGGATCTGTAAGCAACTCTGACTGCAACTTTGAGTTTATGTTTCAAAAAATATTGTTACTCCAGAAAAGAATGAAGTTAAAGTGTGGAATTCT
>WEIT01034612.1:0-17332 GCA_013389985.1 Dryoscopus gambensis
TTCCTATCTGTGTTACTCAGTTCCCACAAGCTTCTGCAAGATATAATTTAATCAAAATGAATTCAAAAAAGCCCTCAATTTTGTTTACCTTCACATAGATGTCGCTCTTATTGAAAGCACAGACTCTTATAAACCATGTAGATTTTTAAATTGTACTGAAGGGAAGCAAACATAACGCTTCAAAAATCTATTTCCTCTCATGTGATGAGTAATGGTACGTTTATAAAGAACATGGTTTATTTCTCCTGGGAGTCTCATCCAATTGTGCTTTGATGGATAAATAAACCTTCCCAAATGGTTGTTAAAAAAGGCTACTGTGACCTCTCACCATAAATACTGAATAGTTAATAAGCAAAGTTAATCATTGAAAAATACATATGAATCAACACGCCAGCAGCAGAGAGAGTAGTTTTTCAAGCTCTTAATAACAGAGAACTTGATTCTATGTTTTCAGTATTGGAAAGATGTGTTTTATTGTTTTTTCTTCTTCCTTCCTAATGATATTAGTTGGCACCATGTTTCAGGCGACTGGTATTTTGCTTGAAGCCTTGAAAGGGGAGTCAACAGTGTTTTGCCATCCTCCTTTAAATAAGCTCTTCTTGGCGTCCGATACCAGCCACCACAAATACAGTCTGTTTCTAGGAATGGAGACAATAGTACCTAATTTATAAGGAAGCTATCACTTTTTTAGGTCACACATGGCATAAAACTTTATTTTAATTTTCCCTCAAGGCATGTTTCAAATAGTTACTCATCACCATGGTATAATATGTCTGTGGTTTCTCTAAAGAAAATAATGTTGGGTTGCTATGTTTAACATCTTGGGGCTAAATTCATTCTTGTGTGACCCTGTTCTAAACAATGGCTTTTCATCTGAGATTACATTTTGCCCCCGTACTTCAGTCTTGCCAAATCATTGCTCTAAACATCCAGGGATTAATGCACACACTCAAAATAAGTGGGTGATAGTGTGTCATGTATCTTTGCATGCCTAGGGTAAGTCTGAAGCTCATTTTCAGAGTCTACGTTGAAGAAATGAGGTAATTGTTTAGAAAGACAATCTTCTTGGTTGGACAGCACACAAATGCAACCATTTAAGTTAGTTGCAATTTTTACAGAGGAAAATTCGTGCTGGAATCATTCATTATTTTGAAAGGGACCCTCCCAGTTCTCTGATATTTCTAGAAATACCAGTTTGAAATAACTGCCTCTGCTGTTATGTATTAGTCAGCAGAGGGCACTGTCTTCCTTAAAAGACAAAAAAGTGTGGCTTAAAAATATGGAGGCAAAATGCTTTTCTTTTATATGCTCTTTTTTAAAAAACTTATCATAACATCTGATGATTCTAATTAGTATGAATTGTATAGAGGATTATTTTCCCATGAAATACTTCGTCTCTTGAATTGAAACACAGATATGGTTACATGATTCCCTGTCCTGTTCTAATCCCAGCCTAGCGCTAAGTACCGCACTACATCCATGGTGGGGAGGAGAGTCAGGGAAAAAAATATTAAGACTCCTGGGCTGAGATAAGAACAGTTTGATAACTGAAACAAAATAAAATATCGCAGCAAGAATAATAGGAATGAAAAGAGAGTGAGAGAGGGATAAAACCCAAGAGAAACAAGACATGCCCAGCAGAACTGCTCAGCACCTGCGGAACAGTGCCTAGCCCATTCCACAGCAGTGATTGGTGCCTCTCAGCTGACTCTCCCTGGTGTATATACTGGGCATGACATTTTGTGGTGTGGAATACCCACTTGGTAGCTCAGNGTTTCCCTGTGGCTGTCCTATGTTCACCATAGGTTCTTCTCTAGGTCTTAAATGCAGTGCAATTCCTGCAATTTCTTTGTGTAAGCAAGTAGATGCTAAACTGTCTGAATCAACTGGCCATGGCCTGCACTCTGTGAAGAGGCGTATATTCTTCTCAGTTCTAGTTATTTGAATCCATGAGGCCAAGCACAAGGCTGTTACTGCTCTTACTCTTAAAAAACTCTGTAGTGCGGGACCAAGGCACAAGAGTGAGTACAGGAGTGAGGCTCTTGGGAGTTCTGTTCAATGGTACACTTCTTAAGTGAGAATTCTAGTACTGAAACATTGTCCTTCTATTTTTTTTTTTAAATGCACTTAGTCGTGTACTGCAATCATTGACTGAGGTAGGAGATTCTTGGGGCCTCGTGAAGTACAACCAGTTATTTTGCTTGCAAATGGAATGAAAATTTCAGCATGTCCATGTTTCCATAACATTTTCATCCATAAATTCAACTGAACCACTATACAAAGATATGGTTAAAAAATTTACCATTTGCAAGACTTATTGAGCACTGTTCTTCAAAAGCAGTGAAGCCTGTTATAAAACTCTAAAAACCTGTGATGTTTATAAAGTAGGAGAATTATTTTCTTATACATTGTGTGTATAGTAATTATTTGTAGGATTATAGCACAATAATGGTGTGACGATCTCATCTTAGTTGAGATGTTCTTAGTTGTCCTCAGGAGGAAAAAAAAGACAAAAAACATGCCAAAAAAAAAGGAAAAAAGCTTAGAATATTGATACTTTTTCTGAAAATATGATCGTATATACATAGAATGGCATGAAAGGGACCTTAAAGATCGTCTAGTTTCAACTCCCCTGCTGTGGACAAGGGCATCTTTCACTAGACCGGGTTGCTTAGAGCTCCGTGTTTGAATGTATTTTTGTAAACATTTGGTGATAATACTGTATTTTTATACATAGAGCAGTAATTTGGATAATTAATGTTAGCTACAAAAACTATTGTGAGGAGGGATCTTTTTGCCAATTCTTCCTTATGCTGGTTCAAATCTGAAATGTTTTTTGTTACTTTCTGTCATTGAAGATTTTAATTAAATTTGTAAATAGGTTTCATTCCTAGAAAAAGAATTTACCTATTTGGCCTTGCCAGTTATTAATTGTGAGGACTTGATGAGGATGTAATTTGTTGCTAGTGACTATGTCTAAAAGAAAAAGATTTGTTTTAGTTTTATGTTCAGATTATCAATGTTAGATAACCCAAATGCTACAATTCATTTTTAATTATGTAAAAACTTAAGTAGGTATATTCCATTGTACACTTGGGAATCTTGAAGGTTTTATGTGAACCAAAGTGTTAACCCCAGAATTTCATCAGCTGCTGAAAACCTTCAAAAATTTGTCAGTAAAAGTAACATTTAGAAAACAGGTCAAAACATGACTTAAACCCAGTAGTAACTTAGCAAAATAACTTTGCAATCCCGTGCTTTGGATCTCTCTTTGGTTACATGGACTGTGTTTTACTTGTTGCTCTGTTTTCTTTAAAAAGGAATTCGGCAAATCCTGGGAAACAAGTTGAACTTGTGAATTGATGTCATACCAGTCCTAATCAAGCTGTTAAATATATGTAAATCAATCCTGTAATTGAAGCTATTGTTTACAATTAGAATAAAATTGCATGTGTGAGTTTTTTCGGGGTTTTTTAAAGTATTTTAGAAGTGAATGTAAACAAGTAGGCTGTTTAGAGGACTTGAGTAATTTTAGGGCAGAATACCTAGTCTCCTAACAAGACAAAACCAGCTCTTTGGAGGTGAATTACTAAAGCAGTGGAAAGGATGTGGCAGTCGGCTGATACATAAAGATATTTCAGAAAGTCAGCAGTAGAATTTCCCCAACTCTAAAAAGCAAAAATGTTTTCCAGAGAATAAAACTGTTTCTGTTTCTAGGATCCTCAGCAGCAAAAATGACACATTTTTACAGCACACATCAGGAAAGTATTCACTAGCTGCACAATTTTAGGACCAGTGTGTGAAAATTTTAGCTACGGTGCTACATTTATTACCAGCAGGAGATAGGAGAGTGCCTAATTTAGAATCCATTGCAAATGTAACATGGCACACGCATAAAAGTAAATATTAGTTATGATTTTTTTTGTAGTAGGTTTTTGCAACCTGCTGTTCAGTTTTTGCACAGTGATATCATCTTCCAGCTTAGCTTTATAGCCATGCCAGTATTTCAAGAATGTAACAGCCTATGCAGTCATTAACAAGCGAAGCTGTAGTGTTTAAAAGTTGTAATGCTTAATGATCACACCTAAGAAAGAAAGAAGCCAAAAGTCTTCATCTGCCTGGAAAGTTAGAGGTATGAAATTTTTAAAAGACAGGATAAAAGAGCCCATAATTTTTGTTTAACAAATCTACATGTTTTAGTTTATATCTACAGTTGAAACAACTAGATCTAGTGAAAAATACAAGAGGAGAATTAATAACTAAAATCTGAAGGTAAAATTTCTCTCTTTTGCCTCTGTCATCGCTGCAATTATTGCGTTATCGCTGTTTAGCGTAAATCTTGTGTAGTGAAGAGAAGGGAGTGAGATGTTCCCCCCACCCCCCTTTCCAATAACAGATACTTTTTGTTTCAGCTGTTCTTTCCTCATATTCCAGCAGCACAGGGAATAAAAAATGATTAGAAATTACCATAATGTTATTAAATAAATGTAGTCAAATAATTTCAGATATTAGAATACATTTCAATTCCATTTTGCTTTTGAAAAACAAACTTATATTTGTAATTTATATCAAGCCGAAAGTCTCTGAAATGCCAATATATCTGCAATGGTACTATATCTCTGGCAAACTGCCTTATATACCAGACACAGACAAAACATTGGAATACTTCAGTAACTAAGACTTCCATGGAGGTGAAAAAATGCCCCACCGTACTACAGTTACGTTAGGTAACCTGGAGATGTAAGATTTTTGAGTAGTTCCTCAGAAATGGAAAGTTTCCTGCCTTTGTGGAAGAGTTTACCTCCACAGTGTACATCTGCTTATTCCATGTCTTAATTCTTGGGGATGTTTTGCAAATAACAAATTTGGTCATAGGGTCATTAAAATATGATTTAATTATGAGAAGTCATGAGCATTGTGTAATACTTGGAGTGCAGAATATATGCACTGTTTTCATTTGTGTGCTTGTGTAGTATTTTAAACATTTGAGGAGCCCTGTAATGACATTACTTCTGTGGTCATAGAGTCCACTTCACAGATTAGTTTACACAGGCTCTGTGTATATTATTTTGAAATTGGGAAGGATTTCAGTTCACGCAACTGAGATTTCACCCTTTCTCTATGAAGGAGCAAAGAAGCTATTATACACCCTTATTTCTCCCTATGTGCCTTCATAGTTGTTTATATATTTGTGTTGCAAGCGGAGCCGTGGTGAGGAAGATGCTGCTCTCACAGGTTTTGTGAGGGTTTGGCAGCCTTATATATAAATGACCGTAAGCACATACTGACTGACTGACAGCAGCGTTCTCAGTCTTTAAGTGTTAAAATACACATCTGTAATTGCATTTAAAATCAACCTACCAGAAAGTGTTGGGATCGTCCAAAGTTGTGGTGGCATCGTCCTTCTGTAGCTGGGATTTTAGAATATGGTGATTGTCCTGCTCTGCTCTGCACAGTGGTGGCTTTACCTTGAGTCCAGTGTGCAGTTTTGAGTGCCAGAATACAAGAATAATATTTAACTATTAGAGAGTGTCCAGAGGAGGGCCATGAGGACTGTGAAGGGCCTTGAGGGGAAGCTGTGAGAGGGGCAGCTGATGTCACTTGTTCTGTTCAGCCTGGAGGAGACTGAGGACAGACCTCATGGCAGTCTGCAACTTCCTCATGAGAAGAAGAGGAGGGGCAGGCACTGATCTCCTCTCTGTGGTGACCAGTGACAGGACCCAAGGGAATGGCATGAAACTCCCCAACAGGGAAGCTTTATGCTGGATATTAGAAAAAGGTTCTTCATGCAGTGGGTGGTTGGGCACTGGAACATCTCCCCAGGGCAGTGGTCACAGCACCAGCCTGACAGAGCTCAAGAAGCGTGTGGACAATGCTCTCAGGCACATGGTGTGACTCTTGGGGTATCCTGCAAAAGGCCAGGAGTTGGATTCGATGATCCTTGTGGGTCCCTTCCAATTCAGGATATTCTATGATTCTTTGTCTTAGTATGTTTTAACAAAATGTAAAACATTCAAAATTAGAGATGTTTAATGAAAATTGTGCCATGATTTGTAGACAGGAACATATAAATCTTTATTCATGGACACCTAAAATCACATCAGCATTTTAATATAATAATATAAATACAAGAAAATTGCACGGTAGAATGGGCAGGGAACTGTTTAGTTTCAGATCAGAAGCTACGTCACATCTCTTTTCTGAGCTCTCCCATAAATTTTTGGATGTTATAATTTTGGATGTTTGCACATACAGTTCTTGGAAATGAACTTACTAAATATGCTGTCTGGGTAGGTCCCAGCGTTTTGAAAATCACTGTTGTAAAAATTTGAACTTGCTTCATGCATGAAATTGAAATTTTAGCTTTCATTCATATTTTTTATATCATATAGTATGATCCAGAAGCCAAACATTGCCTAAGGAAAATGATATTATTATATTTATTTTATTACGTTTTCCATTCCAACTGTGTCAATAATCTCTTTTTCCTACTTTGGTGACCTGATCTCAAGCAACCTGATCTAAACAGTGAATGGTTTATAGCAATAAAAATAAATAATGTGTGAGGAAACAATTAAGTAGTTCTTCACTGTACTTTGCTTTTATTGTCCATCAATCTATTAAAATTAATTCAGGTTTGGGGGAGTTTCACAAGAAAACCACCATTGGCAGACATTCGGCAGCAAGCAGCTGATTTATTTCTTAGTTTCTCCTGTTCAATCAGTGGTTTTCTTTATCTGTCTGTCAGCTAGGTCTGAAATCCTGTTGCAGAGTTTTTTGAGAGAAAATTCAGACTTGATAGCAGTTTCTGGTTCATATTTCAGTCCAGTCACAGGACTACAGTAGTCTGTGGCAACGTCAGATTTCTGGGGTGGTTATCCCCTCCAGTCCTTAGGTGGTACCTGCTTTTCAAAGGAGACAAACATATAAATAAAATAAGAAAGCAAAGGGAAAAAAGGTCTGTGGCTTTTCCTGTAACATATTTATGGAGAGGCTTTCCTGGCATGTTTATGACAAATCAGGCATTTGGAAAACATGCTGTGCTTTTTGGTTGCTTTACCCTTCCATTTTCAATGGGATCATGAATTGTCCAGGAGAAGCTGACAGGCCAGTCGTCTGACTTCTAACAGTTGGGTTGATCTCTGGGCATTTTTGCTCCATACAAAAGCTACAGAAGACAGAGGGGTTTTGGTTGATGAAGCTTTTCCTCAGAGATTTGGCTAATGTTCCATTCTGAAGATTTACACTGATTTACAGAAAAAAATCCAAAGAAAGATGACTGATTTAGTTCCTCCTATACTTGGAAAAGTGACATACATATTTGGCATTAAACATTTTTATTTACTCAGTTTATTCAGCAAACTACTATTGTTGTCATAACCACTGTGGTAGTTCAGGAAAATACATAGAGCATTTTGGCAAAACCTAGCTTAATTTAAATGCACACAGATAGCCAAAGAAAGCAAGTGCTTCACAATAGTGAAATGTCAACTCATTGGTCTTGTTCAAATCTAACCACCATTAATGTAGTCCTACAATGCCAAAGAACAGAGAAAGTATTAACGTTTTTCTTAATAATAGTGCTGAATTACTAGAACTTTTTCAGCTCTTTTGAACAAGCTGTGTAGTGTCAGGTATCTCCCAGTAACTTGGGAATTCCATCGCTTTCCTGTTACCATAAAAATAAGAGATAATAAAGACAATAAGACTGAGATGATGAAGCCTAGATATAAAAAAAATACACTTTTTAAAGTATTTAATGGATTATGGCAAAGAGAGTATTGCCAGGAAACCAGCAAAAAGCTGTAATACTGCTGAAGCTCAGAATCAGTTTTTAATCATGCCCGTAGTTTTCTAAGGAGAAGAAAGAAGGAGATATGGTAGCTATTTCAGTATTTCCTCAGGTGCAGATGGCATGATTACTATTCCCAAAAATTCCAGTTTTCTTATTCTGGAATATTTTTTTAAATACTTGTAGAAACCCATGAAGAAGATCCTAAATGTAGGGGACATGGTTTGCCAAAAAGAATTGAATAAGTGTTTACAAGATTTCTGGTAAATAAAGGGAAAATTGTTACATTCCCAGAAGCCCATGGAAAATGTTGTCTGCTGTTGTCAAAATTGTATTGTACTGGACAGTCATCTACACCATCTAGATTTTGCATGTGGAACGACAGAGTTGAACTAGCAGTAGTTAGATCTTAATGACCAGTTTGAATTTGGTGGCACTTACAGAATCCTTCAGTTTTTTCTGTCATGTTGATTTTTTCTTTGTTTCAATGTTTTGGTAACAATTATTGTTGTCCCAAAAGAAAGAAGCCTAAGAAGGTACAATTTTCCCAAGAGCAGCTTCACTCCCTGTGATGTTAGCTTAAAGGTTACCTCCTTTTTTTCATCTTCACAGTCATCTTCATGGTATTTGATTTTTCAGATTGAATATACATGTTGATGATATGACCAATGTGAAGAATTATTAATCTTGTTCATTGTATATGAGTTGTCTGCAAACATAGAAGATGAGGTAAATTTTACTGTTTTGTTTGTTTTGAATTAGGTTCATGCACTGTTAGTTCGAGAAGTTGATGTAGAGAAGGTGTCAAGTTTTGAGAACCCGTATGTAGATGCAATAAGAAGCTTATGGAATGACCCTGGAATTCAGGAGTGTTACGATAGACGACGGGAATACCAATTATCAGATTCAACTAAATAGTAAGTACATGGTAGCGATGAATAACGATCGGTAACTTTCTAACAAAGTAACTTTTACGTTTTTGCTTATTGTACATGTCTCTGTACATGTTTGTATGCATGTGCAGCACAAACATAGCTCAATATACACATATCAAATTTAATTAAGGAGTGGCATACATCTATTTTTAGGATTATATCTCTGCACTTCACAAAATGACGGTCTGTGATCATTCAAAGTCTTTCAATTTAAGATTCTAACTAGGGATGGTTAATTGAGGGGCGGGGGGTTTCTCAAACCTATTCAACCTACAACATATAATTCCAAATGCAGTATGGGCAAAAATACTTTCATGTAGTGTGACAGTAGTAAATACTGGGAAGTGCAATCAAAGTAGACCTCCATACAATTAAAAAAAATTGAAACGTCCAAGAACTCCTATTTTCCAGGTTTTCTGTTTTGCCTCCCTGGCATTTGCAGTCTTAGTGGTGAGGTAAACAGTATTAAACAAAGGGATTTGTTTTATAGTGAACTGCCTTTCTATTATGGAAACAAAGCCTGAAGAACATGGCTGCCAGGAACACATCAGGAAAGCACTTCAGGTTAAATTGTTTGTTCTAGATCACCAATTTAAAAAATGCATATGTGGGTAAAAAATGTCTGAAATGTTACACCTTTAGTTTCTTGGGACCAGAATCTGATTAAAAAACAATGTGAAATTTATCATTGGAATCTGATGTCTGCCTGAAGGTTTACTCCATGAATCTTAGTTATTTCTGAGTGATGTAGCATACAGCTCAGGTAAAATTTCTCATCTGTTGTCAAAGAAACATATGATGGCCATTTGATGTTGACCAATGCTACAGAACACAGCATAGCTGGCTGTTAAAACCATGGCAAAAACGTCCATGGATTCTACATGAATTTTTGTATTAGCTATGAAAAAAAATTATTCCAGTGATATAATTCCAGTCTCCATTTGGCATGTGTATGTGAATGGAAGTCTCTTACGTATTAAAGTACTCCATGAAGCTTCCATTAAGCTCACTATACAGGCTCAGGACATTAGACATGACAGGTGTGGAATGACATTCATCTGCACAGTAGTCTGAGTATCCTTATCTAGCACAGCATTTTATAAGTCAGTTACTCAATATCAACTTACTAGCATCTTGCTGATACCATTTAGGCAGCTGAACACGTGTGGATGCATGATACAAGTCTCCTCAGATTCTTTGCAATATTATCACCACACCATGACTTCTCTTTCTCCTGTGCATGGGGTTTCTGTTGTCCTGTGCAGTTCTCTGTCCTGCATAGCTTCCCAACCCATCATTTTTGCACATGTATTTTGATGTAAAGTGGTGCAAAGCACAGTGGCATCTTTCTTGTATTGTTTAGATTCTCACTGTCTGCAAAGATACCATGCTGTGTTTTGGTTTTAGATGGTAAGAAAACAAATAGAATGTTACATAAAGAGAAAAATTTCAGGATACGTAAACGGTGAAAGAAAACTTCAGAGACGTTACTAACAATATATTTTCACATTGTTTCTGTACAGAAATGAGTGGCAAAGTTTAGTAGAAGGTGAAGCAGATCTTGTCTCTCTTATTTTGAATTTCTTGTATTTGTAGGTCTTAACTTTGTTTCCACAACAGATGTGATACTGGTTTTAAAGTTGAAATAAATGTATGTATTTTGTGTGCTCCACCTTAGAGACTAAAAATAGAATTACTCTCCTAAGTAGGAAAAAATGATCTGATGCGACTTCAGATCAGATTGTGCTGAATACCATAGTTTTGACCTACTTTTAGTTAAATTGTCACCATAGTAGGGAATAATCATTAAGTAGCTATAAAAACAAATTCCTAGTACATTGTCTTGTACTAGGTGCATGTGCTAGTTGGTTGGTTATTTCTCAAGCTCAGCATGTTTAGCAGTTTACCATGAGTTTTTGCAGATTCGGTGACTTTACTATAGTTCATACTATGGATTTCTGCAAAATCTTTTAAATTAGACTTGTTAATCACTGTATTTGAGTCTTTAGAAAGCCTCTATGTATACTTATGCTTGCAAGTAGAATTTTTTCCAGGTATGGAAATCCACTAAATAAAAAATCAGCAGAAACAAAAGAAACATTGTTTCAAAAATACAGTATGTGTGTTTATCAGTAAAATATCCAAACAAATTTGTTAGCATTATATCCCTGTCAGAAAGTAAGGAAGCAAATTGCTTAAAAGTTACTTCTGGGATTTACAAGGCAGTAAGACAAAAACAAGCACTCAGTGCTCATTGTCTTCTGACTTGATGTATCAACCAAAATGATTTGTTGTCCACCAAATCTCTTGTAAGCATATGTGCCAATGTCTGATAAGTGTATGTGTCAATGTCAGACGTGTTCTTCGTTCATCCCTTGCACGAGCCTCTCACCTTCTCAGTAGTTTTCCACTGTGTTTTTATAGTAGGAGTAGTAGTAGTAGTAATAGTAGTATTTTCAGCCTGCCGCCCGTATTGCACTTTTTTGCCATTAGTCTTCAACAAGGCCAAGTGCTGAGTCCTCCCCCTGGGTCACAGAAGACCAAGGCAGTGATACAGGCTGGGACAGAGTAGCTGGAAAGCTACCCAGCAGAAGATGACCTCAGGATGCTGGTTGACAGCAGCTGCACGTGAGCCAGCTTGTGCCCAAGCAGCTAAGAAGGCCAATGGCATCCTGACTCGAATCATAGTGTGGTCGGCAGGACCACATCTGATATTTCTTGTATCAGAAAGAGTGTGGAAGGGTTCATCCCCCTGCACGCAGCACTGGTGAGGCCACACCTCAAATCCTATGCCCACTTCTGACCCCCTCACTGCAGGACAGACATTGAGGTGCTGGAGCGTGTCCAGAGCAGGGCAACGGAGCTGGGGAGGGGTCTGGAACACAAGTCCTGTGAGGAGCAGCTGAGAGAGCTGGGGGTCTTCAGCCTGGATAAAAGGAGGCTCTGGGGTGAACTTAGCACTCTCTACAACTGCCTTGAAAGGAGGGTATAGCCAAGTGGGGGTCAGACACTTTTCCGGGTAGCAAGAGATAGAATGAGAGGACATAGCCTGAAGTTGCACCAGCTGAGGCTCATTTTTTTGAGCATCAAGAATAATTTCATCTCTGAAAGAGTTGTTAAGCATTGAAACAGACTGCCCAGGGAAGTAGTGGAGTCACCATCCTTAGAGTTGTTCAAGAAGTAATTGGATGTGGTACTTGGTGCTATGATCTAAGTGACAAGGTGGTTATTGATCAAGTGTTGGACTCATTGATCTTTGAGGTCTTTTGCAACCTAAATTATTCTCTAATTACACATAGTCTTCTTCCTGTTATTTTATTGCTTCTAAATTATGTTTCAGGTTTCTAGTATGTTCTGTATATCATAATACTTTCACTGTCTGCCATCTTTTGACTTGCTTTGTGGTTTTTTGTCATTCTTAGTTGCACTTTTGATGTTTTTATACCCAGTGCTTGTACTCTGGAAGAATACATCCAACATATGTTTACTGAAAGTAGTGTGTAAGAAAGAAAATTCCTTGCATTGCGGGAGTTGATTTGAACTTCTTGGAGGCTTAACAAATAAATTCTATTCTCTTCCCTGACCATTGGATGCTCTAAAGCTTGGATGTTCATGTTGTTTTAAAATCAACTTTTAGACTTCTCTGTAGCAAAGTCAAGAGCACATCAGATATAGAGAGGTTATTTGCTTTCCATGCACATTACAGGGTGACTTAGCCAATTAATTACCACTAAATTACTTCCCTTTAAGATGCTGTCCCACAGTGTGAGACAGATGTAAACTAGTAACACAGAGAATTGCCCTAAGTAGTAGCTGTGTGAGGTGAGATGAGATCATTCAGAATATACTGTATTGGGTGCCAAGACCATAACCCAAATGAAAAAAGTTTACCTGTCAGTTGTTTGATTGTATCATACCTTTTCAAAGCCTAAGGAAAGGAGAGGCAGTAGTCTTCTGTGTTAGAGAATTTGGGTTGCAATTGGAATTTTCGAAGATTCATCACCATTTTTCTCCAGTGTGACACTAAGGACTTACCATTCATGGACAAAATGTCGCAAGTGTTAAGACCTGGAAAGTGTCCTAGACCCTTGCTTGGCTCAGATTTTCAGTTTCATCCTTCTCTGGCCACATGAAATTGGAGTATTTGGCCACTGTGTATCACCAACCAAGGACTTTCTAGTTGCTACACAAGCAGCTGAGCATACCTGTTTAGTTTCCCTTCCATGGCTATGTTTTCTAACACTTCAGATAATTAAATATAATTTTCCCGTAAGTGTGTTACCTATGCCAATGGATATCTGTAGCGCATTTTGTTATTATGTAATTCACTGCTTTATTAGTCATACATGCTGTGGCATTCTCATACATGTATAGTCTTTCAAGCTTTTGTTTCTGCATTGCTGTCACCTTTAATAGCTCAGTTCTGCAGTTGCACAACTTTGCATATACTGTCAGCTGAGATTGTTGGACAGTTAATATAGAAATGCAAATTCCTGTATTTTACTATGTAATAAGAGTTCGAGGGTGTGAATCTGAAAGCATATTACTGATTTTTCATAGGAAAGAAAGAGATGAAACCTAGTGATGTCTGCTAAGTAAAGTACACCTTTCGTGAAACTGTTGTAGGAATTGTAAGGCTTTGGTCATCTAGTAATTTCTGTATGACAGTATTCCACTTGAGTTTGAAGTATTTTCAAAACTTCAGCTAAACAGTTAATTTATACCTGTCCACTAAAGATAACATTTTGCTTCAGTGTTACTCTTCTGAAACAGGTAAATTTCAGTGGATTTAGCACCTGTTAAGTACACTGTGCTTAGGAGTACACAGGGGGAAAGATCAGTGTATGAATCTGTTTGTACTAAGGCAGTTTACTCCATTTCTTGGTATTACCTTTAGCAATCATTCTTTTATTTCATAAAGGTGTAGTGCACTCTCAGAGCATGATAGGTCTTTCAGGAGTAATACTGTCTGAAACTGGGAGCTGCTATGCAGCTGAACTGATAGCAAATTCTGAACAACTGTCTATGGGATATCTGTGTAACAGTCATTAGGTTGCAGTGAGAAAACCGTATTGTCATAATTTAAAAGATGCATAAGTACATTATTATTTCATAAACTGTTCATTAGTTCTTGCTTACCTTCATTTGTAAAAAGAGTACCTGAAGGTCCTAAACCTATACTTGAGGTCAATTTATGTTGGAGAATCATAGATTCTGCTTTTATGTATTCAGAGTTTACACAGCCTTGTGTAAGGTTTAGAGTTAGGTAGAAACAGCAAATAAAAATGAAAGTCTGAAATTCAAAGATCAAGTGCTACCAGCAGAACCATGCTAATCCTGTTTAATGCCTTAGATNGACTATGTAAAGCAGTATACAGTATGTATTTCTTTCAGGGTTCTTTTTTCATGCAGCACCAAACATGTTCTTAATGACTGTATAATTTTTACACCACATTTCCTAAAAAGAAAAATTTTCATGAGCATTTGTTTATTTGGTGACTTGTCTTTTTTAGCCTTTACTAAGGTTGGCTTTTAGTGGTGTAGGAAATTGAAGAAGACAATAGGTAGGATTTGGGGGAAATACAGATAAAAACAACACTATGCAGACTTCTTCCTACCTCACTTCAATCTTAGGTTTTTTGTGTTTACTTTAGATTAAGATGAGATAGGTCTGGAAACTGGTAATTTGCCTCAACTTTTCACCAGTGGTGTAAGAGTCTTAGAAACGCAAACTTCTACAGAAATTCTGAGAACACAGCCAGTACTTGTTTACATTTAGTTTTGTACACTGAAAATTGATTCCATTTGCTGGACTGCTGCCTGCTAGCATAGAGGACACTTGTGTCAATTATTCTGGCAGCTCTGTGAGGCAGGAAAAATCCTGCTACAGCAGCTTTAGCATTTTGCATATGTGCTGTTGAAAGACAAGCCAGTTGTATGTTTTCTCAAAGATGCAAAAAAAGAAAGGCTTTTGTTATTCAGCACATGGCCAAAATTAGTGCTAGGATTTTTTAGGAGAGTAGTCTCATCAGCCAGCTCAAAGTTCTGCAGAACAAGCTAAGAAACTCCAACCCCACCCCAAAACCACACTAAACCCCAACAATAGTATGGAGTATAGCCCTACCCCACTCCAGAATAGCTGGGCTCCAAAGGACAGAGCTGTATCAAATCTTACTAAATATCTTGTCTAATTATCCTTAGTCATAGACTTTGGTTAGGTTTCTATTTTCCCTTGCATTGCCATTATGTGTGAAACAGAGCATTTGGAGAGGGTCATACCCATGAACTGTCTTGATTTTGAGGAAAAGACTTTTTTTTGCATCAAACCTCACATCTTTAGGGTTGAAAAGATGTAAATGTTTATGGTTACAATCGTACCAAAGTGTGTCATTGAATGCAGTGAAAGCATTAGCCTGTGAAATGTTGATGGTAAGGCTTGCTTTTGTAGCTGTGGTTACACTGAAATCACCCAACAAATTTTAAGTTAAACAATGAAATCTGTAGAATTTCTTGAGGCTTCTCCCTTCCCTCTTCCCTGTACTCTCATATAGATATGTTGGCTAGCTGGGTAGTAACAAATCATCTTTACTAGTTTTACACTGACCTTTCTATCAGTGTCAATAATTACTTCTATCTCAACATGTTTGATATTATTTAGAGATCTGTAACGGAAAAGTTAAGTTTCTAGTGTGGTGCTAGTCAGATCCTTTCTCCTCAGCAGTGCATTTCAGAGGCATTCTGCTCTCCAGGGACTTCTGTGCTCACAGTGTCTCTCAGTCAGACTCCTTCTAAGCACTGGGTTTGATAGTGTGCTAGTGAGTATTAATTCAGCATCTTGCTACATCAGTTTTGCCTGCTGAGTTTCGGAGAAGTTATTGGACAGCACTGGTGAGCAGACCAGTCTCGTTTTTAACCTCAGAAAGGGAAATGATGTCACAGATGGTTTTGAAGGCTGTACTCTTTCTACCTTTGTCTGCCCATGCCTTACTGCCTGCACCTGATCAATTAGGCTATACACTGAACATAGTTTAAAGTTACAGAATTTCATCATATGGATTTTTTCCTTAGAAAATGCTTCAGTCAGTCAGTCAACTCCCATAATCCCATTCCTGCTGTTTATTTTGAAATGTGGACAGACAGTACCTTTGACATGTGCTTTCTTTCAGCCCTAGCCTGGCAGCTTCCCTGAAGCTGGCTGCAGGCTTGGACCTTGTCATAGGTAGTGTAAAGTGTATAAAAAATAATTACTTCACTCTTGCTGCTGACTGGGAAACAAAAGGCTTCCTCTGCTTCTGGTCGGTGTGCAGATCACAGGCGTGTTGCTAGATGCTGGCAGCTTCTCCTGACGTCAAGGGAGGGCCACTGCCAGCAGCTCATTACATACTCATCACCTCAGTAATGCACCTTCTGCCTGTCACTATAGCAACCCCCTGGAAAATTACCTCAGCAGCCACTAAAATTCATTTTTATTAAAACGAATTACAGATATAATTAACTTCTGAAACTTGTTCTGTATTATAAATTTACTCAGAACTGTGTATTTTCCCATTTTCTTTCCTTTGTATAATGCTTAGCTGAGTAGGTACTGTTTGGATGAGAGGCCATGTAGCTACACTGTGACTCATCAAAACAGGCTTTCTTAGTAGGTGGTGAAGATGAACTCTGAGTACCATGTAGCTGAGACCTAAATGTCTTGCACAGATGCTACTACCTGTACAACTGAATTTCCTGTGGTAATGCTGGTGGTTACTCACTGTTGGACTAGCTCTCGGGGTGGCTTCCAGGGTATTTCCAATACCCATATTGTTATTATGACTTTAAAATTTGAAGCTAAAAAGCTGAGAAAATACCTGGTCTGGGCAATTATTGGCAACTCTCCTTTTGTGCAAGCTTGTGGTTATGTCAAGGCTTGTGGTTTGTTTGCAAGAGTGCATGTATAGCCAGTTGTAGTATGCACTTAAGAATTAGGTACCTGGCTAAGACTGATTGCAGTTTTTGTTAATTCATTTCAAGTTGGGCATCTTCCCTAAAATACACTGTGCATATCTCTTAATGCTTAAATTTTTTCTTTGTAGGTAGGATTTGTTTGCCCAGGGGAGCAGTACAGTTGTCAGTACTTTAGGGCTACATTAGCTAAGTGCTTTAAAACCACAGGGAATCAGTTTATTAGTAAGCAGATACATTAAAAAGCCCATCAAAATCTTCATTTTCATTTACTTCTCATCCATCTGCATTCAGAAACCCAACACATTTTGCATAGCCTTTGCTTCAGAAGTTCTCTTCTGGTTACTTACAAGCCAGTGGAGGAAGTAACTCCACCCTGCTTTCCTGCTGGAGTTTATGGACTTGCCAAATCCCAGGACATAGCCATCAAATAAACCTTAATCTGAAAGTTCAGTAGTGTTTCTTCACCATTCCAAATAATTTTGATGAAAGTGTGTTATCAAGCTNAGTGACATTAGCTAGCATTTTTGGCGTTTTAACTTACAGTTGCTGCCTGCTAAAGGAATTTAAAAATAAATAAATTATTAGTTTAATAGGCTGTAGGATGTTTAAAGCTTACATGTATAGTGCTGCACTTCCCTGGTGATCAGGGAATTTGTTT
>WEIT01034613.1:0-10234 GCA_013389985.1 Dryoscopus gambensis
TGTTGAACATTAGAAATAAAGTAGCTTTGGAAAACTTTTCATACATATTCTGCTTACAAAAGCTAAATTCTCATTCTGTTACAAGTTAGCAGATTAGTTTCAATTTTACTTTAAAAGGGCAGCTAAACTTCTTCCAAATGCGGGGGAAATATTCACAAGAATCCAGCAAAGTTCTTAACTAAAGAGCATGCTAAAATACCAAAATCTTCAGTGGTAAAACTGTGTAAATTCAGATATGTTAAACATAGAGATTTTTCCCCAGGAGAAGTTGTACATTAATTTTAACGTCTCTGTAGGATGAGCTAGAGATTAATACTGTAGTCAGTTGATTCCCAAACCCTGTTTTGTATTGTTTTTAGGAGGAATAAAATAAAATGTTTTGATGGATGGTTACTGCTATCTTATTCATATAGTTCTAGAAACGTGGTTTAGTTGATGTTTAAAACTGCTATAAAAGGAAAGGATGACAAAGGGAATAACTGGCTCTATACAAAAGCTATGAATTACTGGCTCCAGTGTGATTGTCTTCTTAAAACAGAAGTACAAATATGAGAATTTCTGTTGATTTTTTTTATAATGGCCCAGTGGATTATTCCAAAATCTTGTTTCTGACCTGCCTCCATTAAAAAGATGTTTCTCAATGACAAAATCCAACGCCTTGGGAGCAAAGGGACAGGTGAAAATCATGTCTAGCAAGTGTCCTAGCTCTTGCAGCACTGTAGAGGTATAGTGACAAACCAAAGAACAGGATTTGGAGGTCAACTGAAGGACAGAAAGAACATTTTAAATTTTTGAAACTTGGAGTCACTGCCCACTGCAAGAGACATTAGAAAGGGTCTGCTTCCAGAACTACATGACAGCTGGGTCTTTTCTGATGCCTGTCAGAAAGGGACACCTGAACTCGCAGCAAACCAGTGTCTCCCTTCAGCTAGGGATAAAATGCACAATATGTCCTGTAGAAAGAGACCAGTGGGTGTGGTCTGGATTGCTGGATATTAGATAGAATCTTCCAAGTTGACAATCTGTGTATAATACCAAGGCCAACTGCACCTTAATAGAGCTGTAGGTTACTGTTTAAAGTCTACATTCACTGAAGAAACAAGTAAGGGACCTACCTTGTCTTCTTGATTACGGAAGTAATACAGAATTTTTCCAACTAGGGTACACCAAACTCTTTTGGAATATCCATGTTTCACCTGTAATTACAGAACATTAGGAACTATGACAGCCAGAGAAATACAGACTACTTTTCACCATCTCTGAACTTTGGTGATATTGGGAATGCATGCCTCGGTTCAAATTCCTGTCCCTATTACTAGACATCAAATTAAAACTGTGTAATTCTATTAAGGGCATAAGAATCAAAGCATTAGATGAGATGCTCATCTAAAGCACAGTAAGGCCAATGTTAACCTAAACACTGTTGGAATAAAGCAGACTGGGGGAAGAAGGGTTTTCCTACCTTTGTAAGTAATCCTTTCATGGTTGGCTTGATTTCGGACTGTACGAAGAGTGGGCTGGCAGCCTGTATTTTAAGAACATTCTGCAGTACTTTGATCCATTCCTCTAAGATGTTGGGGGAATCAGCAGTCAGGTAGTATGTTCGTTTCTCTGTGGTCAGCTGTGTAGTAACAAAGAGTCTTGAGCTTCAAGAACTTGACACATTCGACCTCGCAGTGTGGGATTGTAACATATACCACCCAATGCAGCTTTGCAACTTCGGGAAGTTTATTTTATCCAAAGTACTTTTTATTCATGAAACATTCCATGGCCAGGCAGAGCAGATAGACTCTTTCTAAGTCTTCATCTGAAAAGTCCCAGGATGGCAGGCTGAGAAAACTCAATTCTCCTTTCAGACAAGTGAATTCTCTCAACCCCAATGGCTGACCCCAAGACTGCTCTCTTTATTTCTATCTCATATGTGACTATCTAACCTTTGTGGCAATACGAACAAGACTCCATGTAGGCCTTTTTTTGTATTTTCTGTCACTGAAACGATTCTTTGGTTTCAAAAGAAAGGCACTGATTTTTTAATTGCAAGTCCACACTTGGACTTCCAGTGCAACAGGAACTGGAACAAAGGGTTGGCTTTGGGGATGGAGGGAATGCTGAAACATTCAGCAATAGAAGAGAAAAGCAGGCACCTGAATTGTTTGTTTTCCGTCACCCCTTTCAATGTGGCTGGATGCATTTAGCTCAATTTGACCCTGAGGCTTTCGAATGACATCACTCTGTATGGAAAGAACGGGAAAAGAATATTTTAAATCTACTAACAAATAGCAATAAATTATTCCAGGACTAATTTAAACATTAATCCTGATAAATACTTTCTAGTCAGACATTATGTACCTTGTACACCTCCTGAGGAAGTGAGTACTGAATCACTCTCTAACAGCTCAGAAACCAGAAGTGCTTTTTTTTTCCTTCTAGCAGCCTTAGATTCTCAGTAAACAATCTAATACAAAACAGCAGGTAAGTTACATGTACTTACTGGAGATTTGTAGTAAAGCAATTCACCTCCTTTAAGCACAAACCACCGTCGTTTCCAGGTCTTTACTTTACCACCCATTTTTAACAGATATCCAGATTTTTCCAAAGGCTCCTGGTTGTTTAGAAGTTAGATAAAAAGTGGTTAGTTACACATATATACCTCTGTCCCTCAGAAATACATATAAATACACACAGAGAGATATATTAATGACTTAAAAGCATGCTAAATAATAATTACAATATGTGATGAGACTTTTAATCCAGCGACAAAGTTTTTACAAGGATCAATTAAGACAAATGTCATGCATGTGGGATAACTAATGAATATCCCTACTTACTGTTACAGTACATGAAGGAGAGTAAGTGCCCCAAACTATACAAAAGAATGAAGAATATGATGATTTCTGATTTTACTTTCTAGTTATTTATATTAAACAAGGAGCAGAATTAATAAAGAATAAATGCAAGTTTTTTCCCAAATCCAGGTCCTAACCTGAGGACCAGATATAAAGCACAAATTCTGAGCTCCTCACAGACAAACTTCTAGTGTGTACATCTGCAGAAGAGAGTTCACAGTTTTGCTCTGTGAAGAACGCCTAAAATAATCTTCATCAGCAGATAGTCAATTCACTAATATGTTAAGACACTAACTACTAACAAGCCATTAAAAAGCTCCTGGAGACTGACCAATACCTCGTAATGGTTTGGTTGACCTGTCTTCACATGTTACTGTACTTTAGATTTCTTTGATGTTTTCCCTGTACGAGGAACGTATAGAAACTTACTACCGCACATACATTTCTACTGATGACTTCAGCTCCTTCTTGGAATGCCCTTCTATGTACCTGAATATTCAAATAGTAATTTTAAACTGATTTTAGTATTTCATATGCAGATCTAGTTCCAAGAAAGGAAATCTGAAGTACTTTGAATTGTATTCTGGAGTTGTCGACCTACTTTTCTTTCATTATATGGAAAGCTTAGAATTATCGTCCACTTTTCTTCACTAATTACAGTCTTCCATGGCTAACACTGTTGGTATATTTTGCTCTTTGTACTTATAAGGCAGTCTGGGATTCAGCAAGACTGAAGGAAAAGATTTGGTAGCAGTCTTTGAACATAAATATACACACAGCACCTCAGGTGCACTTCTTCACCGAACTTCAGTACTCACATTTTTTCCATTGTCACTAGATGAGGATGAGGTCTTAGGAAGTTTCTGCTCTGGCTCTGAATAGTCTGTATCTACTGAATATGCATCTGGAGGAATAGCATAGTCACTTTCAGAGGTCACAGAAGACAGAGAAGCACCTGTGGTAAAAGAAGAAAGAGAGTTCTTTATATATATATTTTTATTACCTTAGAAACAACTGAGATCAGAATAGCCACGCAGACAGAACATCTGACTAGAGTCTGCAGGCAGACATTCCATCAGGAACCAAGGATTTTTTAAAGTATCAGCTCACTGAACTATTACCACAGTGCTAGTTCTCATTTTATTCATAATTAAACAGTTAAAGTCTCTTGTACATGGAACAACAAAAAAAATGTCTCCTGTCTATTATCACCTTCTGTTACATTACCACAGTTTTTTAAAGGAGGGAGTTAGTGCCATGAATCATACTCATTGTCTAGAAAAAAAACCAGGATCTTTAATTAAGCTAAGCAACCTTCCCCCTGCACTTTCTCTCCCTCACTAGAGCATCCGGATTTCTCACACAACTGCTTGCGTACTGAGAAGTCATACTCAGCCTCTGCTTTGTGTTGAAGCTGTAGGTGACTGTGTTTTGCAATTAGTATGAATTTGTACACCAAAGTTTTCTAAAAGTTTGAATTTCATATTTCAGGGAGTTTTAGGAGTTTATTAGCTTTAATCCTGAAAAAAAAATGCACCCTGCTTTCAATTCTAGTCAATCAGTAATAAAAATTCAAACTCCTCCCTCATTCATTATAGAAATATCTTCATGTATGTACATGTGTCCTTTTGTAAGGACTAGTGTTCCACTCTGCAAGGTTATACTCTCCAAAACTGAAATGAAAAGGCCTTTTTTCCTTTGTTTCAATAATTTCCCAACTCACTGGTCAATTTTATTCTTAAAAAAGGCTTTTCTCATTTATTGCTTTGGTAAGCCACCAAGACTTTCAGAGTGGGTTCTTCTCATGGTGGGTCTTTAATAACAAAGTGCAGGGAGCTAATCATGCTTCTGGTGAAATGTGTGACTGCCTAGATTTTTAATGTGATTTCAACAAAGACATGTACATATGTGTTTTGTGGTTAAGAAAGGTTTCTACACACAAAACAATGCAAGGACTATTTGCTGGGAAGAAACCACAAACAAAAGGAATGGTTCCATTTTACAGACACAGATAGAAATTGCAGGTGAAACCAGTTTTTAAATTGCCCAATTCAGCTTTCCTGTTATGTAAGCACGTAACGTGAGATGCGTCTGCAGCCATGGCACTGGTTTTTGCTCAGCAGGATGGAGCTGCTGGGAAGCAGGATCTAGGGGTCCTTTTCACACTAATGTGGCAACACTACGTGACTGGAAACACGACTGGAGTCCAGCTGTGGCTGCCACTGGAGAACGCTGAGTGGGACCAGTGGCTCTGTCAACGTGCTCCAGGATCACTGAGCGGAGCTCCTGCTAACTGGGATTTTTACATGTGTAATAGAGACTACCAAATAATGTTATCTTGCATTTCTAAAGCAATATATAATGAAGGATCTTAATGCTTGGCCTCACTGGGATCTTGGTCTCCCTTGGTTTACCCAGTGAAGAAATACTTGCAGGTATTTAACACTGATAATGTCACCTGATGAGGAAACACTGTATCTCTCAGTATTATGAAGCATATTATTTCCATTTTGCAGATGGAAAACACACATTTGTCTTCCACAAAACACAGGACATTACTGGATTCAAGTGTTTTAACTAAATCTTTGCACAGGATCTTGAAACAATCACTGTAAAAATGAAAGGAGTCTTTTACTGCATGAGGCGACAGAACCAAATAATTGATGGAGGGAGGTTTTCCACTTGTCTTCTGATCACCTGAAATTGTTTTATAAACTTGAATATATGTATGGGGTTTTTCTGATGGCAGATGTTTTTCTTCTATGTCATTTTTACTTTTCTACAGTTAAAAGTCACAGTAAGTCCTTGGCATGACTGACTATAGATAGAATGGTGCTTCTTGCTTTAGATGTACAAGTTGCTTTCCCCCCATGACAACAGCCAACTACAAGGTTAATGCCTTAAAAAGATATCTATCATAACAGCAATAAAAAGAAAGCCATCTAGAACAGCCCTTTCTCCTGCTTGAATAATAGATCTAGGCTTTGAGAGCCTAGCTTTTAGATGTCCACACTGTTTAAGAAGAAATCAATTCCTAAGAAGATCATGTAAACTGCCTAGCTTTCCAAAATTCCCAGAAGTTACTTGTTCTTATGCTTTTTGCCTACCCCGTTTCATAGCCCGAGGACTCCCTGGACCACTTCTGCTTCGAGAATCAGACTCAGAAGTCCTTGAGCTGGACCGAGAGCTGTCTTCTTCCTCAGATCCTGATGACTCATCTAGAAATGGGCTGTTGCTTATTTGAGTTGCTTTCTGCAGAAATGAACACACCATCCTTTGATACCTTGCATAAAGAATATCAGTCATTTCCTTCATACTGTGGCAGGGCTCTGCTGGCTTCTTAATACTCAAAGCTGTTCTTGCCTGGGTTGTGAGTTTTGGCACATAAATATTAACATGAAACTGAATTCCCTCTGCCCTCTGTATGCTCAACCACACCCATACTTTAAAACAGAAGCCTGAGGTAGCTCAAGGCATGGGTCTTTCCAAATCACAAAAGGCTGCCAGAAAACAAACAATGCTGTGATTACTGACTGCTGGCTGTGTGACTAGAAACAGCTTTGGCACTGACACAAAGACATTTCTACACAGACACACACTTTTAATTATGACATTGAACACCATGTGGTTCTGTTTAATAATTAACAAGCCTTTGGAAAAAATCACCAAGGAACCTAAGAAGAATTGACCTAGGCTAGTAGCATTTTACAAATAGTATTTTTTTTATTTCCCAGCTATTTGACATTTCTGTTACTTCTGGGGATCTGTGATCTCTATACATCAACCTCCAACATATTTGGCATGGTAGTATCAAATATGAAACAGCAAGTTCCTGGCTGTGACGCCTAACGGTATTTAAAAATTTTCTTTAAACGGTAAAACAGTTACCCCTTTCAAAGTGGTGTAGACAGGAGTGGTCATGTTCTTATATATCAGAGATGTATATAATCCAGATATGGAGCACGAAGTTAGTGAAACAGCACCTAAAAAAGCAACGTATTTTATAAATTACCTTCCTAATTCACCCCTCAATTAACAAATTCAAATTTTCATTTTTTTGTGTTGTATAACAGCTATGAAAAGCAAACTAACTCCTGAACTGTTCTGGCCTTATAGCTTTTTGAAATCTACAATGCTTTTAAAAAATGCAAATAAAATTGCAGTCATGAACACGAACCCTTTTAAAATTGGTACCCAGTATAGAATCGTCAAAGCAGTGAATTGCAAAGTGAACTGGAGTGAACAAAGTACAAATTCAGCACAAAGTCAAGATGTAAGGTAACAGAAGACAATGGAAAGATCACCAGTGATCTAGGATTTAAATAACTGATAACTAAATGTTTATAAAAATATTTTAAAGGTCCTTTCTCACAAATCACCATAAGAAGAGAACTTTTGTTGATGGGACAATGAACAACTAAACCACTTACTTTTATTAAGAGATTCCATGGTGAAAGCTTCAGACATCCTTAAACCAGATTTGGCTACAGCATAAATTCTGCTTTCCTATACAAGCAGAATGGATTTGATGGTAGATAATTAAAACACAACAATTACTTTTTTTCTGTTTAACCTCTTAGTCTTTGTGTTAGTGCAACTATGTGATAAAAGGGTTCATAAAATGACATTCTCAGTAGTGGTTGAAAAATGCATCCTTCTTTTCTATGCCATACACATCACAGCCATAGTCTTTTTCAACATTTTTCATACAATGCTTGCCCTGTAAGTAACTTATTCTCAAAAATACTATCATCAGGTGCCAAAGAAGCTATAGCAAGAATGTTTTATAATGGAAGATTGTGTGTAAAGAACAGAGAAATGCCATTGGAAGACAACTTTTCAACCATTTTGTGTTAAAAGGCTACAATAAGAAAATGTATAATGCAAGAAGTTCACTAAAATATATACATAGAGAAGCTGTTACATCAATGTATTATTCATCTCTGAAAAATAATTAATAAATAAATATATTCAATAAATTAATAACTAATAAATCTCTTGACACAGTTAATTTTGGATTTTGTGTAAGACATATTAATATCTGTTTCAATATCCTGACTGATAACTTTAAAATTTTACTTGGAAATGCGATCAATTACTTCTGTAATTTGTAGTTGTCTGCTGTCGACTTAATTGTCTAGATTGTGACTGGTACAGTGGTTACAGCAAGCGCATTGACACCAGCATTCTTGGGCTGTGTTAGTGTTCAGAGAAATAAATAAATGCAGTCACAAGCATTACATCCTCGGATACACTGAAAAGGACACACATAACTTAGATGTGACATGAAAATACCTGGATTTATCTATCAAATAGAGACCATGTTTTTCAATGGCAGGAATACTGTGCTTAAAATAAAACTCGGTTCTGAGTTTGTAGTCTTAGTTACAATTAAGGTAATGCCCTGCCTTGTCATTAAACAGAGAATAATTAAAATAGAGGCATCAAAAATCATAGAAGAGAGTAATGAATATAATGTTTTGCCAGTAGGAAAAATAACTATAATCATGCTTACCCAGGAAGGAAATCGATGTAATGGAGGTGTTGGAGGTTTGTTGCTAGCACCCTTTTTTGTCATATCACAGAGTTCCGGGGCTTCAGCATTTTGTGCTTCAGTGCAGTCATAGGTAAATGCTCCTTCATCACAGCCAATCTCCATTTTCTCTAAAACATCAGTATCTTCTCCATCCACCAGATCTATGTCTGTTTCCTGAGGTCTCCATGGACGGATCATGCTTATGGCATTTCTGTTCCTACCAAACATTCTGTCAGAACTCAGCTGGGGCTGGCTTAGGTGTTTCTTTGCTAATGCTGAATTTAGACTAAAGACATTAGGAGTCCGTAACTTTGGATGTGGCAAATTTGAGGGAAAATCTGATGGAGCTGTGCATTGTGAACCTGCAGAAGTTGCTAGAATTGGATGTTTGGGTGTCAGAGCAGGGGTTAAAATTGGACTTGGGGTATTTGCCTCGCTGGATGAGGATGAATAATCTAGCCTCTGTGACTGAAATTTCTTATTCAGTTCATCTGAAGAGCTATCTTGGTCTTTCTTTTTCCTTGTGAAGTCAGAGTTGCACTTTCCACCCGGATTGCTCAGGCCTTTTCTTTGGGATCCTTGCTGCCATGAGTATAGCTTCTTTTGCTGAGTCTTCTTAACATCAAAACTCTCTTCTTCAAATAGAGAACTACTGTCATCAGATGCAGTCAAATACATTTCACTTCCCACTCTACTGTACCGTGCATTCTCTTCAGATGTGTGGCTTGAAAGAGTCGATGCGCACCTGGATTTCAGTCCTTTATTGTCTCCTCCATCCTCATCTGAGCTCCAGTCACTCCCAGTAGTGCATGAGTTCTTTGACATGTCACTGTCTATGTCTTTGGATGAGCAGCTTGTTCTCACATTTTTGTTCTGCTCTGAACCAGAGGAATTTTGTTGCAATGACTTCTGACCTTTATTTGTCGCATGTACAGGACCAGCAAAGGTAGTTTCCAGGATATCCTTCTCTAGAGGAGAAATATAATGAACATGAGAAAATTACTTTAGCAAACTTGACTGATAAATGGTTTTGTCATCATGCCTGCAAGTAGTAAGTAGGTAATAATTTCAAATGCATGAGTTTTTAAATATTGTAAATAATAAACATTAAGAAAAAGATTATAAATGTTTTAATGTGACAGAATGCAAAT
The DNA here is from genome assembly GCA_013389985.1 of Dryoscopus gambensis. NCBI lineage: Eukaryota > Metazoa > Chordata > Aves > Passeriformes > Malaconotidae > Dryoscopus > Dryoscopus gambensis. The sequence continues at coordinate 9,534 of WEIT01034613.1, forward strand.
TATGTTTGCCAAAAAACTGTAATAAACATTACTCAAAGTTCTAGCTGATCTAAAAATGGCAATAAATATAAGCAGACTGGAGCCATATTTTAAAGTGAGCCATGTATGTGTGAAAAGAAACAAACAAAACTAACAAAAAGCCAAATATTTAAGAGGGCATACAAATTTAGATGCTTTATTAAATCTAAGGAAAATGAAAGTTTAATAAAGTTTTGTCAGAAAGGATTTTCATTAACAAATCAAGTATTCTGAGCATTCCTACAGTGTTTATACCCAGAAATTTATTCTGGAAGCTATTACTCTATTCCCAGTGGTGAATGCTTAAGATATCCAAGAGAGTCTCATGGAAAGTACTTCAGGAAAGACGCTATGTTAAAAATAGCTTTGTTTCTGCTCTTCACTTTTACCTGGTTTTGCAAGAGAGAGCTATAGCTTGCAACATGTTAGTGAGGCCTGCATGCTCTCAAATTAAATCAGATGCAAGAACTAGGGTTTTTCTACACAGAAACTTGGAAAAGTCTATGTTAAATAGCTGTATGAAGTTAAAGTGAATTTAATAAGACAAAGATTTTCATTTCACCCACATTAAAGTAATGAAGTCCTCAAAATCATCTGTTTTGATCTAGGCAAGCCTAAGGTTCTATTTCTCATCCTTTCCCTTGAAAAAAATCACGCTCACTTCAATTCCCTCATCTATAAAA
>WEIT01034618.1:2109-13772 GCA_013389985.1 Dryoscopus gambensis
TAAGAATTTTGTTCTAATATTTCCATTGGCTTGGCTTTCCAACACCCACCCATTCCCTCCTTTCCTTTCAGGTAAGTCCATGTAGATGGGTGCTTTGCAGCACACTAATTCTGCCACCAGTGAGAAGGCAGTGGATTAGATACTCACATGGCTGCAGTGTAAATTTGCTCTCCTTTTGAGTGTATGATTTATCATAGAGTCAAATGAACTAATCAGTATTGATGAAGAGGTTCATAACATGCCTCAAAGTCACATTCCTAGCACACATTAAATTGATTCAGAGCTACCCTTCTCCAGTTATTTTCCTATTAGTGAAAGGGAAATAAATTTATTTTAAATCCTTGCTCTCATCTAAGCCAACCTGTATCACAACCATTCATTTCCATTCATTTCCTGATAAATGGATACTTAATTTGTTTTCAGCCTACCTTGGAGATGTATTGACAGACAAAAAGCAAACATGTTGAATGATACAAAAGACACATCCAATAGAAAGCAAAATATTCCTAAACTTTGTTACTAGAAAAAAGTAACAGCTAATAATTTTTTCTCAGAAAAATTAGAATGAAATATCATTTTTGTATGTGCTTATAGTATAAGAATGTGTCTTGCCCTACAAGCACTAAAACTGAAACCTCTAACAAGATATGATCACAATTAATAAATTCACACCAGTAAATCATCTTTTAACCTCAAAGCAGTTCAAGAATTTTTGTATCTGAAATAAAATATTTTAATTATTCCCTGGTACTCTTCCCATCTCTTTCATGCCACCCTGTGTGCATACTTTTACTTGTGTCTTTTTCACAGGTAGCAGCATCACAACTCTTGGTCAAACTTGGCTGACTGAGCTTTTACTGACATCATTACCACGGGATGATCTGCTCCTCGGCACAAAATCTACAACTATCCTGGTCTTTGCACAATAATTTATACTTTTTTTTATAAACAGTTCCTCCTCCTCAATAACAACTTCAATAACTCAGTTTCTCCGTCCCAGCTGAGTCAAGGCTGCTATGAAAAACTCTTTCTCAGTTCCTCAAATGTCTCCCAGTTCCACAAAATCTCAGCTTATTCAGAGTACTCAAATAGCTCAAGAGCTAAGAACTGAAGTGCCAGCAGATGACAAATCAAAATCTTGTTTTCATAAAATGAACACTGCCTCTCCTGGCATTTAAAGTTCTTGTCAAAATTGCCTTTGATGAAAGAAGAAAGCTAAATTGAAGCCAAGGAGAAAGAGCATGCTAAAGTACATTGTTATACTCACCAGAGGACTAACAAAGATACACAGTGGGACACATCCTTATGTGTGTTTTGGAAGAAAACACCTTCATCAGTACATTGGGAAAAATTTTGCCCTCATTAATGCCTACAAAAAATAACTCTCTGCTTCTCTCCTCCAGAAAAATCACCTTATCTGTGATACTCTCATAGATAAAACATAACCAAACAAAATAATTCATGACTGACATGTCGTTGACGTTCTTTAAAGCAATAGATGCTACTCTACTACTGCAAGCAAGGAAGACTAAGATCAATAAAAATATAGGGCATGAATAGAAATGACAGCAGGTTTGATTACAGCCAAAAATAAGAAAATCATAAGCTCCTGAAAAGTTGTTTGAAAACTAACATTCCTTGATGAGAAATAGGAAAAAACCAAAAAAACTCCACAACCTGTTTCTCAAACGGCATTCAGAAAAATCAAATTTCCCCGCAAAAAACTTTTTCCTTTTAAAATATTCAGACTCCAATCTTCAAAAGCCAGTATTTATGAGACTCCCTCTTTTAGCAATTTGCTGCACTAATCTAAAATAGCATTGCTCACATTTACATATAAATTAAGCCAACTACATCATCACATTCTTTAAGCAGTTTATTTACTGTGTACTTGGCAAAGCAGCTGTTTCAGGTTTCCATAAAATAGAAAATATCATAGAGAGAAACCTACATCTTTCTCTCAACATGGAAAGGGAATAAACCAGACTGTATGCTCAGTGTGATACAGCAGATTCAGAATACAACATCAGAAGAAAGGAAGTAGAAAAACAGTGCAGGAATGGCATAATATATTTTTACTCCTATTTAGTGCAACCTGTCAGCTTAACTGTGAGCCTAAACCACTAAATTCCACATATGAAGGACAATCTGATTTGTTAGGCAAGCACTCTGGCAATTTATTTTAGTGGATCACTGTCTCCATTCAAACATGAATCAAACCCTGTGCTGCAAGCAGTAGAAGATACAGGAACAACTTCTGGTAGTAGATCCAACTTTGAGTCATGAAACCTGCAGAAAATGCAACCTTTATTAAAAATATCTTGTCACTGTCAATGGCTTTTGAGGGTTTTTTTTGTGGTTCTGATACAGGTTTAATTTACTGTATTTACTAAACAGAATACACAAGCAGCTGTATTGACAAATCCCAGGTTAACCTCTCCACTTCTGACCTTCCCTGTCCCCAGTTTCCTACCTCAGCTGCCTCACTGCTACCTCACCTAACTGGCATGCCACCAGCTTAACATGGCCAAAATTGACCTCTTTGTCTTCCCACCAAAGCACTGCATCACCAGCAACCCCTGTCATTCAAGGCTGTGATAAAAATGTCATTTTTGTTTCACCTTTCCCTAGCCTTCCTAATCCAGATCATAAATAAATCTTTCTGCTGCTTCTCCTACACATTAAAGATAATTTTCTTCCTTTTTGCCTGCACAGCTAAATGCTCACTTAAGCTCTTGGTTCTCATTTTGATTCATTTATTCTCAAGCTCCATTACATCGTATCAACCATTCCCTTTCAGCCCATTCTAAATGCAGGTTTTAGTTTTATCTCCATTTAGGTTTCATCACAATGGGTAAAAATTCCAAAAGCATAAAACAGTCTAAAACCCAAAGATCCTTGAATCCATTTAGGATTCTAAATGAATAAGGGGTATTTTTGTAAGCACTCATGCAGCTCAAGATGCAGATTATTATTAGACACATGAACATCTACAAAAGCTTCTCCTCCTGACAATAGCATAAGCCCCTAAGTATCTTGGAAATTGGACAATTTTACACTCTCATCCACTCTTCTAATCCTTCTGCCACCTTCTTACATTTCACGCATCCATTTTTTTTGGTATACCTTCTTAGTTTTGACCTTTTTTGCCCCATGTTCTTGCTTGGCATTTTAAATTATACTTTTTCTGTTACCATCCATTTTATACAGAGTTTTGCTGCCTTGTTCTGTAAATATCTAAAATTCCATTTCACGTCATGCCCTTGGCATAAAGCATCTTCTGTGCACTTCCCCCTTAACGGCACACCTAACTCTTAAGTAGCAGTTCACTAATGCCAGCTCTTTAAGATGCTTAAAACTACAATAGTAACAAAGCAAGGAACTGTTCATATAAAGGATGCATATGTACATAAACAACATATATCTGATGGCATATTGTCACTCTGCTTACTTTACATTCTAATCCATGTCATTTTTGTGTTGTACCATGAGACTGAGTCCTCACTGGGAACAATAAATTTTCTGTTTATACATGTATTGAACCCATAACGTCTAATAATTCATGCACAGAGACTATATAGAAAAGTATCAAACACTTGACACTAAAATTTTAAAGCCAACCATACAGAAGTATAAATGAACAGTATTTCATTCCTTCCTGATTTTTTCTGCCTGGGACTGCCCCCTCTCATACATTACAGTAAAATTTTGCTGAATTTACTATTAGAAATCTAGATTTTGGAGAGCAAAGGAACAAAAAAGAAAGAAAGTGTTAAAGTAGAGAGAAATATTTTTATGTGTTAGCCAGAGAAAACTCATGAGGGTCCCGCAGTGTGCCCTGAGGCAGCAGCAGATTAACAACAGTGGTTCACAGCTGACTCAAAGAACAAAGTCAACCAGAACCTGTTGATGTTCCAAAAGGCTGTTCTGAGGTCATGTGCTGAATATCACAGAGGGATGCTTCTGGGCTGTGAAAGACACCAGGCCCTGTGTTGTGCTGAAGTGGCAAGTGGTGACAGGACTGGTCATCAGTGGGCCATGGCCCTCAGCCAGCATCCGTCCCTTCCAGAGTGGAAGGGCAACAGGACTGAATGCCTAGGAACAGTGTAGTTCAGAAGTTCTGCTAAAAATTTTGTCCCTGGGGTCCAAATAAACACAAACCACCCATGGCATCAAAATTCCAACAGCAGTTTCGCCTGTTTGGTGGCCTGTCCCATTCCCTCTGCCCCTATCTAGCATCATTGCTAGGTTTTGTTTTCAGTGGGCCAAAATCTCTAACCCTGTAAAAAAAGACCACCTCTAAGCTGTTTGCTTAGATCTGATGACGTTATAATTCCTGCAAGCATCCATCCATCCAGCCACTTCCTTTTTATTGGATAAGGCTTCCACTCAGTCTGTGGTTTAGCTTCACAAATGCTGCAGGGAGCATGAAGGGCATAATCAGAGTAGGCAGCCATGACTGTGGAAGAAGAGGGAAGGAATTGCTTCTACTGGCATTTGTGCCAAACTAAATGACTGTATGACCATAGCTTTAGACCGTGACCAAATCACAACTCTAACTTGTCAGATATTCTTACTAAAAAATATATACCTTCTGGATTAATTTTTGAGGCACACATATGCAAATATGCACAGCACAACAACAACAAAAAAACCATGGAAAAGGTATTTAGCAGCCTTCACAGGTAAGCTTTGTACAAAATCAAATTTCTTAAGAAAAAATTCAGAGTTATTTTCTATCCACAACAGAAAATACATATTATCTGCTATTTATATATTCATTTCACAACTATAAAATAAAGGAATATTTAATTATTCTAATCAAAATATCAGAGCTTCTTATTTAGTAAACACTGTTGCATTTTTATGGCTGTTGCTATTAGAATGTTTTTGATAAACACTAAATGTGACAGCAAAAAACTATCATGTCTATTTTATAAAAAGAATTCTATCTTAAAGCCTATATGAATTCATCCCATAAAATACTTGGAATTTTTGCTTCAAAGAGGTACTAAAACTCCCCCCTTTAATTCATTAGTTTTCATTCAACTTTGATCGCTGCTATAAAATGCTATTCCTTTTTTATGATACCACGATCAGGTTTTTTGGCTTACCGTAAAGAAAGAGAACATCAATCATTTGTATTATTCTATCATGATCAGTACTCAGGCGGGAATGCTCAAGTAATTTTATTAAATCATGCATTACCTACAGCCTTCAGTTAAAGAAAAACAAACCACTGAATCCAAAACTTCAGTTAGCAAAGAAATATGAATTGCCCTCTTCTATATGTATTATTAACAATCCTGTACAAACAAAAGTCTAATACTGAAGCCAAAAATGATAATAAAAAAATAGGTACATTTAGGGATGAAGCACTAAGAAATTTCTGACAGAAATGTTAATTCAGCACATTTAATGGTGGAATAAAATGGTCAGCACAAGTATTAATCACCTGATATTATCTTTTATATAACAGCACGTACTCCTCTCCCTTTGATTGTTGCTAGCTGAAGTGGCATTTGAGCTGAGTAGAGACATGAGGATTAAGGTCATAATGATATACAACCAAAATTGCTTTGCCAGGTATTCTGCTGAGTATAATCTTGGCAGTGACTGTCAAGGCCCTTCTTCTGTGTAAAGTTGTAATCAAGGCACACAGACAGTAAAAGATATAAACATGACCCCAGTCTAAGAGGCACGTCCCAGCTTCTCATGAAAAAAACGATTGTAACTAACAGATCAAAAATGAATATGACCAAGAATGTGTTTTCCTTCTGTCTCATGGCAGAAGGAGTAACTGTGAGCACAAGACACTTTTCCACATGGGAGCATGTCTTGGGGTGACTTTATGATGTTGTATCCCCTATCTCCGCTCCATGCCCAGATATGAATCCTGTGCCTTTCTGTGCCTTTAAAACTGTGTGCAAGAGAAAGAAAAAAAAGCTAGATGAGCTTTTCAAAGCAGTTTGTGCTCCAAGGACACAGAGATAGCTGCTGCTGCTGTAGCGTGGAGGAAATCACCTTCTGGTTTTTCCCAGCTCTTGGCTCCTTTTCTCCAAAGAGAGAGATGGAGAGTTAAACTCCTTTGTTTCCCTGGGACTTTGGTTTCTTTGTCTTCTCTTCTTGAACTCTTCAGAACCGCAAAACACCAGAATCTCACCGGGCAACCTTCTTACACCAACCCTGAGGGGGGGCCCCCACACCAAACTCCAGCTCTGGCGGGAGGAGAGAGAGCCAGAAAGGACTCTAAAATCTTCCCAAGTTTCTCTCCACAGCAAGAGGTTTTAATTTTTAGCATTATTATTCTTTTCCTGTATGTTTGTTAAATAAATAATTCTTTTCCTTCGCTGTCCTCTGAGGAATTTCTTCCCAAACCTGGTGGGTGAGGGGTGGCTGTAACCTGCCTTCTAAGAGAGGACGTTCAAATTCAGATGTTCCTCTGAATTTTGTCTTGAACAGGGACAGAGTATCACTACTCATAAAGATAACTCACTCAAAGATATTCCTCATGCTAGACTTCATACATTATTACATCTCTCCAGAAGCTTGGAGACTTCATTCATATTCCTTCCTTTATGTTTTGGTGAATGTAGTTCCCACAAATGCTGTTGCATACTCAGCCTTGCATATGACTTTGTTACCTTGTCCTGTATCATGAGAAAAAGCACGACAAATGCTGCCAATAACACCACCAGCTTATTTCCACTGGGTCCCAAATTTTAGCTTCAAGTCTGTGGGAATAGAACTAGAGATTTTTCTGCATATGCTTTGGACGTGCATTTTTGTTAAACTTAAAAATCTTCTAGCTCTCAAAATTAAACTGGAGACTGGAAAGCATGCCTCCACACTCAAAACATGTTATTGCAGAGAGAGAAGGGGTTAAAGCCAGGAAAAAGGAATGTTTTAGACTATATCTCTAGACAAGTAAAAACAATATAATTAAACACATTTATCCTCTTGCCTGCAAAGAGATGCTGTGTTAACAAATTTATGAAAAAGCAAGAAACTCATGAGTAAAGAAAAATGGCCAATTAGTTGCCCACATATTTAAAAGAGGATGAGGGAGGAAACAATCTGACCTCAACCCCTGGAGACACAGAAAGAATCTCTGCATCTAAAAAACACATTTGCCTGGGGATTTGGGCTCGGAAAGATCCAATCTTGTAGAAGTGGAAAAAGTACATCTCCAAGTTGTACTGCATACCCCTGCCTCTAAGGATCACCTTCTAACAGGAAAGCCATGGCACTGTTCCATTTTGGTGACACTTGGATTGGTATTACAGGAATATTTGCTAGAGCAGCGCTCTTCCCATATTTTTTGTGGGCTCTGTGCACAGAGTTGCTTTAATCCCTATTTCCACCCAAGCCATTTGGCTCAGGATGGCTCACATCCACACTGCTCTGTGCAACCTCTCCCTGGCGGCAGTTACACGTCATGGAGTTTCAAACCATCTCTGGATTGCTCCCTACAGCACAGATATTCAGGCACTGGCATCGTTAGCACATTTTCATAAAGCGCATCTGTAACTGCCCAACAACCACTGGATTTTGCCTAGGGATGCTTGTGCCATATCACACAGGGGTCAGGGAGTGATGTGACACCACAGACTAAAGATGATCCAGGGCACAGGTGTCCAGAACAAAAGACAGGAATGCCACCTGAACCACAAAATCAGGATGAGTAGTTGGGAACGTACTGAATCCGTTTATCAGACCTGGACAGATGTCTGACACAAACAGTAACAATGCAAAGTGATTGATATGTTGGCCCATCTTACAAGTCCTATTTGTTTTCCAAAAGGCATGTCAAATACTGAATCAACCTCTAGAAGACATTATTCTTGTTCCACACATTCTAACTTGAAAAGGGATCAAGGTGTTGAGTTTTGTTTTAGCAAACACAATAAAAATAAAGACCTACATGCAACATTTATCTTCTCAGAAGATTTTAAATGCTCTCCACCTGATGCAGGGCAAAATTCAAGTCCCAAGGTGGGGAGAGGCTACAGCAATTGACTCTAGGAAAATGTTTTTTAAAGTTCCCTAGAAAAAGTTGGCCTGTTTTTCAATTATGGTTGGCATTGTCAATAATAAATTACTTGTAAATTCCATCAGGAATCAATCATTTTTTTCTCCTCAACATGTTCACCTATTCCCCTAGTGAAATGGTTAATCCTTGCTGAGGCTGGGTACTTATCTGGTGGTAAGGGTAGCAAATGAAAATCAAGTTACCAAAATACCTCGAGAGGCTGTGTAAGATTCTACAACTAGTGACAGAGTAAGCAAAGTAGCATTTTGTCAATGCAACTCAAATGCTAGTACGGGTAAAAATTCTTCTTATTTATTTCCATATTTATATGTTAACTCTCCATAATGCAGTGGAAAAAAAGAAAAGAAACTAATATCATAAACATAAGTGGAAATTCTTACTTAATTTTTTTTGTACTGTCACCTATTGGACATTTGAAGGGAAAGTTCCAAAGCACACCTTGCATATCATTGGTCCCCATATTTGTTATTTATTTGTGCAGATGTTCCTGCATGCAAGATAAGATTTCCAGGTAGTTAGGAGCTGAGATAGTTAAGGGTCAAAAGTTCAAGCAGGTCAAAAGTTCAAGCATGCAACCCCAACCGTGCCACACTTTAGGGCTGCCAGGGTTGTCTCTACTTGAGGGGACCCCTGGTCCAGGGGGTTGCATTTCCTCTTCCAGGCAGCACCATCCACTTCCCTCTGCTGGGCTCTGTGTTGGCATTTGCATTACACTGTGCTTAGTACAGGAGGGAAATAAGACCCAAAAAATAGTTATGGACCTCTGGACCCCTCTGCCCCCACAGAAACTCTTGGTTCACCTGCTGCTTTTGGACACATCCCTCCCATAATTTTTCTTGAAGGAGTTTGAGATAGGTGGACTGACTCTCTCTTCCTCCTTCCTCTGTGGCTTTCCTCAGTTTATTACATGGGCATGGCATATTGTGGCAAAACAAGTAGAGCCTTGCTAGTACAGTCCTGGGCAGAAGAAGTAGGCAAAACTTTCTCACTTGCCTACTTAATTCTAAAAACTTGCCTCAGGATTAAGCAAAGATCTTTATTTTAATATCTGTGAAATAGAACAAAGTGTCAAGAATTTTCAAGTTAGTCCTGACTTGAGCAGGAGGTTGAACTGGATGCCAAGTACTGAAGTTTGAACATCATCTTACGTGCATATGTTCCAACTACAAAGATATGGGGAACCAATCTCCCTTTTCCTCATGGCTGCAATTCATTAATCCCCATTCTCTGCTTGTCACCTGACCAAAAAGAAGATACTTAGCAGCTTTTAGTTTTCAAGTTCTACTGTCTGAGAAACAGAAAACAATAGGCATGTACTTCAGCCTGTCTGAAGTAAAGAAGATTATCTTCCTCAACAGACATTCTACACCGCAATATTAATACATATAATTCTGATGTAGAGCCATTTACATAATTTCATATTGCTTTACCTGAGCCTTCCTAAAGTTTTGGTACTGTATGTGCAATTGCTAGCTGAGCTTGGTAGATTTATAATCTAATCGTATAAATGTCAACATTTTAATAGGAATAGTTGGAATCTGAACTAGCTTACAGGTGATTTGAAGGTACACAACCTATTGACCAAAGAAACTTGCTAAAATTATTTTAAGAAATTTAGTGATCTTATTTTGGTCTTCCTATTTTGACTTGGTTTAAATACACAGTAATTACTATTCTAGAACTAGGATTATATCCTATATATGTGGAGTAGTTGCTACTTAGCACATGGGAAAAGAGCTCGTGAGTATAAAGACTGTTTCATATTTGCTCCTGAAAGAATAAGAAAACTAATGAGTTGAAAAATGGATGTTGTAAATAGAGAAGAGAGACAGCCTCAACCAAGGGTATGAGATGCTAGAAAGCAATAGTCAGAGTAACTGTGGTGTCATAACTTCCCACATTTCTAAAAATAACTACTTTCAGAAACAATTTTTACTGCAATATTTGTAGGTGTTGCTTTATAGTACTGCACTCTTGCTAGATGGGCAATAGGTCACACACACCTCACCTAGGAGTGTCTCTGCATCCACTAAGAATAACTGTGCATAAAGGTCCTTTATCATGCCATGGTAAAAAGCAGGTTTTCCAGCCTGCTCTTATTTCTCTTTTTAGTCATATTAACAAAAAAAGCCCCAAGTCACACCACAATCCTCAACCTGTATGGACTGGATACAACTGCATTAAAAATTTGCTGAATCTCCCTCTTTATCAGCTGCATTTATGCAGTTGTCCATGCTTTATTTGCATATCTCTGTTCCCAGTAGTAACTTTGGCACTGGGGAGTTTTCTACTAAGGAAAGCAGAGCTGATTGATTGCTGCCAGCTCCCCCCACTGCTCCCCACGCCGAGACCCTCACAATGGGCTCATTGCTTCCTTCCATCACCTTAGCCTGAATGCCTGAAGCAATGTATCCATATCTAAGCTTCAGATCAGGTTTTCAAGAAGCAAAGGACCTAATTAAATCAACTGGAAAAGGAGTTTAATCAATAGCAAGCTATAAACTCACATCTTTGTTTTATCTACAAATATATAAATTACAAGAGAATAGTTGAATGCAGCAAAAGAGATTGAGAGAAGCACTATCCAATCTACACTACCCAATGCTTCCATTAAATTAAGCTTCAAACTATTAAAAAGAATATCTTGAATTTCAATCAGGAAATGCAAGATTCATTGTATGCTCTGATTGAGGTAGGTGAAAAACTATAATTTATTCCCTGTCTCCATCTTATTTCAGCTTGCAACTTCTGCTCTTTAACAAACCTTTCCTTCAGCTATTCAAGGTACAAAATTCTTTTCAATTTCCAGTAGTGTTAACCACATGCTGCAATCTCTGTCTTTGCCCATTTGATTTGGAATGCAACATAATAGATACATATTCTGGTCAAATATATCTTCATTATTCATAGTTTTCACAGCACTTTTTTTAAATACTGTGTGCAACGTGTTATCTACACAGCACATGGGCTTTTCTGTGCTGTTAAAAGGGACTTTGGCCATTCAGGCAGCCCTGATAACCAGAAGTACCTCTGTAGTTTCCTCTTTGCATGAAAGTTGTCAGGTTTTCTGCTCTGTTCACATTGTTCTTACCATCTTTGCCTTTAAAAGCCACAGGCTCTTTTACTATTTTCATGTTTGTAAGCTCCTGTTTTAGACTCAGCCAGGCTGAAGCAACAGTGAGCTCCATCACACCATCATGCCACACATGGTGTCCAGCTCCATGTGCCACACTCAGACATGCTTGGTCTTAAGCAATTTCTTAAAGAGAAAAAAGTGCATTTTAAAAAGTGCAGAGTCCACTTTATGTAGCGGGCATAACTGTCTTGGGTCGCAATATGTAACCAAAATTGTGTATTCTATTTCATCTGTTGAAATCGGTTGGAAGATATTTTTATCTCTTGTAACTCCAGGGGGAAGGAGGGCGGGTGCCTTCTGTTAATGGGTCAATTGTTAAAACCAGATGGGGCAGTCATTTCTTATCTCATCCTCCACCCATCCTCCTCCAAGGGGATATCACCTGTGAATGAGCCATTAAGGCGCTCGACTGATAACATCACATCACCCCATTGGGGAAGGCTCCACTCAGTGGGAGGAGCCGAAGGCTCTCTA
>WEIT01034618.1:17907-35905 GCA_013389985.1 Dryoscopus gambensis
TTTTGGAAGTTGCAGCTTGGAACTGACACCATCACCTCAGGGCTATGAATTCAAGGAAATAGTTTTGTTTGTCTTTCAAATTTTTAATCTCTTTTTCAAAATTAATATGGAATTTTTACTCCATATTTACTCATTAAAAGCATCCAGTAAACTTGGTTCACAGAGGTCTATGCTGCCTCTTTGCTATCCTCAATCAATTACCAAGTAACTCAACACTGCAAATGGCAGGGGCAGGTGATACTTGCTAATGGGAATGCAAATAGTGTCACCTGTATAGAGCAAAATAAAGCCTTTCTCACAGTGGCTTTCAAATATCCTTCAACTTTGTCCCATACAGCAATATTTAAAGAATAAGAAAGTTCAAGTGTTCTCTACATTTGGTATTGTAATACTCTCCCTCAGTGTCTGCAAGGGTAAAACAAGTGATTAATATCCCTGTGCAAATTATGATTGTCTGTAGGATGTCAACATTTGGATAGGTAGAAGCCAGAGAAACTAGATTGTGACAATTTTCCCATTTCTCATGGATTATGGAACAGCTGTCAGATGGTAACAACTTACACTATTAAGCTAGTCTGCATTTGAACTGGTGACCTAGGAGTGAAATATTCTCTCTCTCATGATCGTTCATTCTCTCATTAACAAGACCCCAGAGTCTTTTGCTTTCCACTGAATAGTTCTTCCTTTTTTTCTTCTTTTCCTTTTTTTTTTTTCTTTCCCCCAAGTCAAATGTATTTTCCTGATTATCCAGTAGGATCACTCCACCTGGTACACCTCTTTCAGACACCCAGGGACAGAACAACTGCTGGCTAGAGACTTAAAATGTAAAGGATAATGAAGAATATGTACACTGTACCACACAGATGGGATACAGATTGTAAATAATTTGAAGACTAAAATTCAAAATGAAGGCAAGGATGTGAAGCATAATGCTGCATTTTTATAGAGGTACATATCCACACACACACACACTGCCTATGCCACGTTTNCACACTGCCTATGCCACGTTTGTCAGCACTGAGACTGAACAAGAAAAGCAGAGTTCATCCTGATGGAAAAACACTGAGTTCAAAGAAGCTATATATCAATATATCTGCCAAAATGCCACAGTGGATGAACAACCTGTCCTAGAAATATCACACATTCTTGCTTTCCAAGTCCTCTACCATTATTAACAAGCTGATACCTCTTAAAGACTCAACAAACTCCTGCAGGATTTTACTGAACATACCCTGAGGCAATGGATATTGTAGAACTATAAAAATCACAGAAAGATATACTAGAAAGAAAAAAACCCACAACCCCACTATCAAAAGACACAAAACTGTCAAAGTGACTATATATTTATTCACTAGAGATGCAGAAAACTAGGAGAAACATAAAAGAGGAATAGGTAGCAACCACTTAATCCTCAAAGCAGTGAAGAGTAGATGACAGCCAAACATAGAGGAGCAAGAAGCATAAAAATAAACTATCATTAAAAAAGGACAGAAAGGATAACAGGCACTTAGTAGACCCAAATCACAACTATGTCTTCATTCATCCCTCTTATCATAACGGACTAGTAGGAAAGTGGAATGGCGAAAAGGGAAGGAAGATTCACAGAAGTTACCTGTGTTTAAAAGACTCAGCAAAGCTAATTCCATGTATGTGCAAGATCATATAGGATTCAGCAATAGAATGATAACACAATAGTAGGCTAGAAATTCTAAAACACACTGTTGTCAATAGTTTTTTACAAAAAAAAAAGATATAAATAAGTGGTCAGTGGCTTCTGTTATTTTGTACAGCCAGATTTTGCAAAGAAGTATAAAAAGAAGTTCCCAACAAATATGTAACAACTACATATAAAAATATATACTTATGTCATTCAGCAAAGGGTCCGGCCTGAGGCACATAAACCAAGCACCTTTTTCAGTCAACTAGGCAATTAAAATGAAATCTGGACACTCTCACAAGTGAAGGTGCCACGTTATGTTTCAACGTTTAATTTAAAAAGGAATTCTAAGTGTGTTGGTTTTTCTGCAAGCTAGGGGTTAAATTAATCTCTCCTGTGTTCGCACCATAACCAAAAAGCATTTTATGCGTGCAATAATGCACTTCAATAAACGGAGCTCACAATGGATACTCACTTTTCTCTGGGGAATGAAGAAAACTTGTGTTCTCTTTCTGCCTCACAACTCATTGGCAGTCTAAGGTATCCTTTGAAGGCACACAGCCCGTTGTATATTACTGGATATATTTCACTTATATAGATGCAGGAAGAAGTTCAGTACAGCCCCTCACCTAAGGTCTAACTATTCTCATCTCTCCAAATGTTACCTTTCTTACTTGTGCAGAAACTAACATATCATTTCTTAACTCCACCTGAGCTCACATTTCCATTTTGGGAAAAAAGTTGTGAGGCAATCATAGAAAAGGGACTAAAAGTTAAACCTCATATATTTAAATTCTCTTATTTATATTACAATAGCCATTCTACTACCGTAATAATAGACATATGAATATAAATAAATGCCTCACTTCATTTTCGTCAGCATTTGCAGAAGATAATATGACAGAGAGCAAGGCTCCAGGGACTAATCTGACATTATTGAGCAACCTCTTTGCCAGGGATGTGCCTGTAGCTGCCCTGTTACAGACAGAGTACACAAAGGAAGATCTACTGTTGGCTTTTGAATGGAAGTCTCAGAGAATGAGCCCTGCTACACAAAGAACTCGCTAATGGGAATGCAAATAGTGTCACCTGTATAGAGAAATAAAAAAACCCAAAGCAAGAAAATCCCAACAATTTAGCCCCCAGATAAATATTTTCTAAAGAACATTTCTCTGAAGAGACCCTTGTGAAGACTCTTTCTGCATGAATCTCAAGGAGCAATGGCTGAGATCTCCCATCTAAAATTTATATTAAAATTTTATCATTCCATGTCAAAAGCAATTAAATACAAGAGAGGTTTTTAGCTTCAGAGGCCATAAAACTTAACAATAATGAAATGTACCCTCAATTATAAGAGTATAGTATCAAGTGTTACATTAGTGGATACAACTTACACCAAACTAATTTCTGAAAATTTAGGAGCAGCCTGCATGTGGATAAAACTACCAAACACATTTTAAACAATTATTTTTAATGGAAGTGCACCATATATTATAGACCAGTTTAAAGGTTCAAGAAATCTGCTGCAAAAGGATTTCCAGTATTCCAGCTGGGGAATATCCCACACTGTTCATGAGGAGCGGTGCTCCAGAAAAGAGCTTGTTACCACTTTGAACTGCAGAAGGAAAAAAAGGGATGTGGGGGCAAATCAAGCCTCTCAGTGGGGCTCCTTTAAGGATAGACTCCTGCTGGTCTGGGGCATATTGGATAGGACCTCATGCCCTGAGAAAAGTCAGGAAGGTCAGAGTCGTTATTCATAGCAGAAGGCTACTAAAGTAAAGATTTAGAAGGTCATTAGAGATCATTTAAACAACAGCCTTTAGTTTATCCAGCAAAATAAGGGGCACTAATTTCCACATGTAATCATTTGGAGATAGATGCAGCCCTGCAGTTCACAAGTTAAAAGTAACTTTTAATTTTTATTTTTTTTAATGAAATGTGGCCAGTGACCTGCTTTTTATATTTGGCACTTGACGTGGAATTGAATGTTAAAAATCCACAAATTTCCAATTCTTATAATGTTCCATGAGGGAAAAAAAAAAAAAAAAAATTAAACATCTACAGTATTAACAGTTTAACCCATAAATTTGTTTAAAATTAACATGGGAGGAGCCATCCCCAAAAAACCTATGGATCATATGGCACACCTGAGGCCACCTAGACAGAACTACAAGATAAAGGTTCCATGCAATATTTCCCTGAATGAATGAAGTTAAGGTAAAATCATAGCTCTGAAGGGAGTACTTTCCTGACTTTTCAAAAATTATTAATAACTTGATATGAAGAATTCATTTAAAGTCATAATGTCAGAGCTGAATTTTTACACTGTTCCACTGCTGATCTTTAATAGCTTTTTAGATGTGCATCAATTGAGGATGAATTTAGAAAGAAATAAAAAGCCACCTAGAAAGTTACATGGCTGTGTAAAATGACAGTATAAGAAAGCCATTTGTGAATATATTAGGCCTGACCTTAAACAGGTGGAAATCCACAAAATTTCGTTTTACACCAGCTGAGAATCTGACCTATTGAATTTAAGGTGACATTTTCCCATCAATCTTTTACTTTTTTTCACATTTTCTGTGTATTGTATGAACCAATGTGAACTAAATCTATTCGCTGCTGCATGCAAGAGTCAGCATGATGACATTAGTAATAATATGGACCAAGTTCAGCTCTTTCTTTCCTTTTTTCCTCCTTTGGCATGATTTACAATTCTCTTTCAGAACCTGATCATTCTCGGCACCATTCAGGCCTACCTTGTCTTATTTCAATAAATAAAAGAAAAATAAAGTGGGGCATGAGGAAAGAAAGTTAGAGATTAAGGATAAATTGAAGATGTTCTAAAGCAGTAAAAATAAATTGATTTTTATTACAAAGAAACCACCTGTAATAGGCTGCTCCAGCAATCTTGCACCATGTTATAGAAGCCTGATCTGCCCGAATATCAAAGCCCAGGGGGTGAGGTTCACTGCAAAGTCACTTCTCAGCTGAGGTCCATCTCTTGCACAGGTGGGAGGAGAAAGTTGGGAGGCCTGGCCCCTGCCTGCATTCCTACGCACGCAGTAAGTCTGGTATAGAATTTGTAACCCCTTGGAAAAGAAAAAAACAAACATGAAATTACCTGCATTTGGATTTTACTTTTACTTCCCAGGAGCATTGGAGATACTGCCTTTTATTTGGGCTGAATAATGGGACAAATGTGCAGGAAGATCTCAGGTGTGGAACACAGGGATACAAAAAGAAGAGAGTAACAAGGAAAAGAAGACAGTGTAAGAAAATTAAATGTGAACTGCTGATGACGAACAGAATCAACATAGTAAGAAAAACAACCTTCATCTGCAGTGGGGTACAGTCAGTACCCATTTATTCCACAATAAAAAGTTCAGCCTAAAATGACTGGGCAGCCCGTGGCTTTCCAGCAGTACAGTGCCACATCTAGAAAGCAGAAGCTGAGGAGCTACTTGAAATGGACATCATCTTACTAACTAACAAACTGCAGTAAGAAAATCTGCAGTTAATCCTTGCATTGTGCCACTGGATACTACTCCGTGCCATTAATTTGACAGCATATCTACGTTTTGGTGCACTCAAAGCTGCAAAATACTTTGAATATCTCACAGAATGTGGTAGAGGGAAGTAGGAGATTGTGGCAGCTGCGAAGGAAGCAGTTTGGATATAGCATTTGGGAGCAAATTAACAAATAATACAAAGTAGCTAATTGATCATTGAGAATGCACTCTCATGTCAAGAATCTTGGCTAGTAAGCAAAGCTGATGAGGGTGTAAAACCAATCTCACTTGGGTGTAGCTCTTGGGCTTCCAACATCTGTTGCAAATAAATTGACCTTGCTTTCTGGGGAAGTTTATCCTCTTACCCTCAAGAGCACTCAAAAAATGGTCTTTGAATGTAGGAAAATAAAGTACAAGTTCATGAACCTTCCACATCCCGGTCCCAATCTGTGAGATCCAGCCTCAACTGCTCAGATTGGACTTGGATGAGAAACTTATAATAACTCAACAATCTATACATATCCTCAGTAAACATTTAATTTCAATAACACATCATTTACTTCAAGTACTTTTCTTGAAGATTCCGCCTCCTAAATACATTAAATCATTTCACAGCTGTATTTAGTCTTAAAACAAGGAAAATAACCAAAATACTTATCAGTTCCCACATCTTGGAAAAATAATTCCATGGTCATAAAATTTTCAGGTAAGACAACATATCCTGAAACTCCATCTTCTGCCTTTCTTTGAGCACAGGATTTTGAACTAACCTTTATTTAAGTGTCTATACCCAATAAAGAAATACAGGCACCTTCAGGTACGTGACTCACCTTAAATTCCTATTTTAAGAGGAACCAGCTCTCTGGAGAGTCATTGCTCCCTCCTGACTTTCTGGTCAAATTGTTAAGAGTTTGACAGGGCAAGCCTATCCTGAAGGCAACTGACTTGGGATGGCAGATTCCTTCCCACTGTGGACACTTGGTTAACATTTCAGTATGATTTGAAACTCGAAGGAAATAAAGCTGTTCTTCTCAATACTTCCAGAAGACAGCTGACGTGCAGCCTGCAAGGGAGTCCATCAGAAAACTGTTAAAGCAGATGGTTTTCTCCTCCATTCTCTGCATATCGAAGGCTTTGCTCATTCCCAGTCGGTTCCTCATTGTCACTCATCTGTGACTTCACTCTCCATCTGCATTGCCGTATGCTGAGTGATAAGGTCATATCAAAATCCTAACCATAATTTTTTTAAAAAAACCCTGCTATCTAGCAGCTTAGGCAAACAAGATAAAATTTAACAGCAGTATCAAAAAAATTCCTCTAATTCCCCTCTCAAATGAAAACATAACCACTCTACAAGTACACAAGTATAGAACTAGTGTTACATTCAAATTCTGCCTGTGTTCAAGCTCATGGCTCTCAAACATCAATACTCTGGACTGCTTTAGGCTCTTTCTTTGTCAAATCTGATGAAGCATTTTTTCTCTTTATCATGCATTCCTGTACAAAGAAATAATAGACTATCAGATATTCTTTATAGTAACTATATGTAGACAAAAAAAGAAGCCTGCAAAGTGGCTGAAGTAAACTATTTCACAGCAAAAGGGTTTTCTTTCTCTCTCTGTCACATGCTACTGGCTCACCCCAGCATTCTTAAATACCCAACAAAATGGTGTTGAAATTTATGTAGATACTCAGACCTCCAATGTCCCTAAAATTGCTGACACAATATCCTTCTCTCAGGACTCTACTTCTCATGGGTGATGAAGCAAAGAACACCTTAATCTGCACATGTCAAGATAAGTAAAATTCATGTCAGCCCTTGCAAAACAAAACTACTGGTGCAGAAGGTCACCAACCACTTCAGGCCGAACGCTGAACTAAGGAACTAATTCTGCAAACTTTTCCACAACAACTCAGAGCCAACAGAGAACATGAAGACTATTTTAAAGCAAGTGAGGATAAGCCCTTGTTCCAGGCCTTTTGCATGGACAGGAAGCATTATCCTGCAAATTTACTGTTGTTATGGAATTTTGAAATTGGGTTACATATTAAAAGCTGTTATTTATTCCCCTCATAACCTAGGAAGAACTGTGTGTGTGAATATAGACAATGGAATACCAGTTCAGCAAAGCATTTAACCTTGTGCTCTACAACAGTCCCTACTCAGCAAATCCCCTTGCCTCAGATGAAAATTTTAAATCCTCTAGGTAATAAACAGCAGTGGAGATAGCCACTAGATACTGAAATTATGAGCTCAGGGGGGTCATTTTGATGTCTATGCAAACTAATGGCAATACTTGAAATAACATTGGCCCACAAAGTCAACCAACAGCTATATAACTGTTGGTTGTAAAATAAGAAGAAAGAAACAGCTGAAGTTAAAAAAAAAGTATATATATATATATCTATATAAAAACCATAAATCAGTTAAAATGCTTCAAATCAGAAGTTCTTCTAGCTTAGTACTGAGCACATCAATGAGGAAAAGGAAGAACAAGAACAGTTTGGGTACACAGAACTGCTTCTCTGGTGTGATTGCCCAACTTGTAGCAGTTCCTGCCTAAGGACATTCCTAAATTTGAAGTCAAATCTGTATCTTGACTCCTTATATTTGGTACAGATTTTTTTTCCCCTTAATTTATTCAACTGTTGTTTTAATCCATTTTGGCCATTGCAACATTTCCTGACGTGGGCCACATACTACAGAAGAAATTCCTTTGCATTTAATAAATGTTCTGTTTAAAAAGATATATCAGACTGCATGAATCAAACCAACATTTGGTTAGTTTGGTGCTCCTTATAGAAAGAAAGCCCTTCAGTTGCTAAGTTCAGTCTGGATGGTGCAGGGTACACCAGCACGGGCTGCTCAGCAGGCCCACAGGTATCATTGTGCCATTCCTGGCTTTTTTTAAAGCTGTGCGAGAAGCAGGCCTACATTCTACAAACTTCTACATTCGTGTCCTTTCAGATGCTTTGTTCTTCTGCCTCTAACACAAATCTAAGTGTATTCCCCTAGCAGGTGGGTGTAAAAGACAGCGGGTCAGGACTTGTGGTCAGTTTTTGTCAATCTCCCTCCTGCTGCTTTCAATGTAGAGGGAGGGCTGAAGCACTTCACACTGAGGCCACCTCACATCTATAAATGGAGACAGTAAAGCAGGTGTCCCTGCACAGTTCTGTCTCTGCAGCTGCAGACTAGGAAGCAGGAAAGCATTGATATTGATTACATTACTTTTGGGTTTCGCATGGGAAATAACTTCTTCCAAAAAAAAAAGAAATTTCTTGGGCATGCCAAAAATTCTTTGTATTTGTTATCACAAGATATAGTCTTCCAGATAGATGAGTTATTACTGAGATTAAAAACAAAAAAGCAATTTTGCCTTCAGTCTCCATTTCCTCTCATGAGTTGTAACCTAAGATGAGCATAAAATTAGAGAAGAGGAAAACCCCAAAATTTCTCAGTATTAAATAACAAAGTTAGCAAAAAGAAATGGATTTTAAAAAAACCACAGAAAATGACAGAAATTAAAACCATAAATGTAAATTTAAAACTAAGAACACACTCTCAAGTCTTCATCGGCAGAGTCCAATAATCACCAACAAGCTACAGACTGCTCTTAAGTGTATGGTACTTCTACGTCAGGGTTTTTATTTTCTTGATTTTTTTATCATTTCAGACATCAGGGCTGGCTAATACAAAAAATCTTGATGGGGGCAGACAGAGGAGGAAAGCACATGAATAGCACAAGCCAACAAATAGTGGAGTTTTGCAATCATAAACTACCACATCTCGATGCTCATGAAAATTTTGCATGTAATCAGGGCTAACCCAAATTTGGTAAGAAAAAACCCTCAAAGGCTATTCTCAGTGTTAATACTTAAACTGAGTTAGTTACTTTTTTTAAGTCTTAAATGACTGTGAAGCATGTTATTACATTTGAGGTAATTTCAGATTTTCAGGAATGGTAAGCATGGATTTGTGAATGAGTCTTACTTAGCTTCACAAAGAACAAGTAATGAACAACAAGCCTGATTGTATCTTAAGATTTGATTAATATTAGTTCATTTATTTAATTAGAAACCCTATATATCTTGCAATTTCAGGGTGATTGGGTAGAACTCCAATTTGACATTTTCACTGAATTTGACCTTTTGTTTATTGGAGAGGGAGCATATTTCTATGGGACACTGGGCAGATTTCAAAGGCAGTGAAACAGGGTAAGATTCTCCTCCTCTGAGGGATTTTCAGAAGCAGTTGGTCTAAATTCGCTCCAAAATCCCTTTGTATGCAGATTAACACTCTCTCATTTACATAAGAAAATCTTTCCCTCAAATCTCGCAGTTGTCATGCACAGTAGCGACTCTGGGCTGTCCCTTTGATTACATTATAAATTAATATTTGTCCTCGGTTTCCAATCAATAGGAAAGAGTATTTTGTCAAAAGGCACGCTGCTGGCAACACTCGAGCATATTCATGAGGGCTTAGCAGTGATTACGGTGCTCAGGCACAGGCAGCAGCAGGGCTGCTCTCACCCGTGCTTTGTGTGCACTGCACCTTGCATCCTTCCTGGAGATTTTCCATAGGCTCTAATAGCTCCCAGAAGGCCTCCCCATGGCAGACCTTTGCACAGCTGGGAAGCCGACGTTGCTATGGAGCACCACCACCATTACTGAACAAAGGTGCAAAACAGTGCATTACAGCTGACACGCAGCTCTGGAAGGCATTAAGTGTCTTTACCGAGCTGTCACTTACAGCCCTGTGGGAGACAGAGGCAAGTCACGGGTCCAGGAAAATAATATAGTGCATTAGCAATAACTGTGACAGAAAGCTGAAGGGGTTACGCAGAATTAGTTATACCACATATGGCCACACTTGGCAAAGGTTGACTGAACTAATATTGACTGTTTCAAAGCATGCAACTCTGCTCCAGCCTCTCAGAAACTTACATGTGTTGCTGGAATGATGATCTGACAAAGAGTTATTACCTCTATTAAATATTGATATGTATTAGACATTATATGTATATATAAAATAGATGTATATCTATTAATTTATCTGTATGAGAATCACACACTCTTTTGAAACTTATACATGCCAGCCTTATTCACTGCCCTATGAGTTGTGAATGCATGTCCCTACACCAGTTTATGCCTTATAAGCAAGCCAAGTAGTGCTCTTCACTATTTTATATCTCTAACTCGGAAAAATTTCCATATAGGCAAAGGCAGTAAGTTAGACAACATTATGATCCATCAAGCATCCCTGTTGCTGTCAACATCTTCAGTTCTTGGAGTCAACCTGTAAAATATGCTTATTCTTATACATTTTAATCACGGTTTTACACAAGACAGGAAACACAGACTTGTTCTTTCTCCTCCAAATTTTTTCAGAGGAACACTATCAACAGGCATGTGGCCAACGAAACCCACCAGTTGTTGCTTGATAACAAGACAAAGTCTGCTCTTGTGTTAAGATATAATTGACTTTGTGTAATCCTTTGTTGCAGTTTAGGGCCTATATTCCTTTTACCTAAGTTTGAAAGTCTCTCACTAAATAAAATGCTCCACTGGGATGCAAGTTTGCATGCATCATACATAGACACACAGGAAATCCTGATCTTCATATGACCCTGCAGATGTACTAACTATACACACATTATGGTCAGAGAATAAGCGATTTTAGAGTTACCGTTACAGCTGTGGTTACAGGTTATCTTTACTTAGCATATTGGATCCACTGTTGTATCAGATATTAATTCAGCTGACCAGTGACAGTTTGGTACAGTGGAAAACAGCTTCTGATCAAACCAAGATATTGTCCACGTATTATAATTTCTGCAAGCAACACTGCCCATACCATTTCATGAATAATTACTACTATAGATCACCATAGATCACTACTTTAGATCACCATACAGGGCAATATTAGCTTATCCATTCAAGGTTTTACTGTATTCTGGCAATATTTAGATGTTTCCCCTAGATCAGGGCCTTTTCCTGTGCAACACATGCAGTGGAAGCAAAGAGTTTTTACCTCCCAAAGATTTCAAGACCCTTTTTTTTTTTTTTACAAAGGCTTCTTGTTTACATTCATCATGGCTGAATATTATTTTGTGTCATTGTTCCAGAGTGGGTTTTGTTGGTTGGGGGGGGGGGGTTTGTTTGTTTGTTTTGTTTTGAATGCAAAGAAGGTCTTTGCTACAGCTAATGGCAAGAATCAAGGAGTTAGGGGCTTATTTTAAACCTCAAAAAAGTGGGGAGATTTGCTTTTACAAGAAATCACTTCAATTTTATGGCCCAGGTGGATAATGCTTTGCAGATCTATGGAAATGTAAACCTGTTCCACAATTCTCAGCTAACAAAAAGACACACAACATGGAGTTAAATTGTATCTCCCCTATGAAAACAGCAAATTAAATCAGAGGGTTTTATATCTATGATGAGCTTAATTCAATCTCCAAAGAAGTTATTGCAAGGACAAGTGTAAGCAGACCTTTAAAACGTAAAAAAGAAACAAATTCAAACATATAAGTTATGCTTAATCAGTAAAACCTGGCACAAAGGCAAACAGTGGCTGGATTCTGACTTAAAAAAGAATTTCCATGTTTAAATGAAAATACAGTAGGGGGAAATCAGGTGGTGTTACATATTTAACAGGGGATGAAGAAAGCATCTCCTCTCAGTGTTCCTACTGGAGATGTACAGGAGTTATTTCACACCTATGACTGCCTGCACATTACAAGATGCTTTGATGCACCCTGGCCAAGCTTTTTTTCTGCTATTCACATTTTACCCGTTCTCTGACATCATCATCCACTATAAAAAGACCTGCTAAAGAAAGTGTGCACACACAATTCACGGAGTGCTGTGTTCCAAAGGATGTAGAGAGAGACCTGATCAAGTGTTACCTAAAACCAGTTACCTTTGATTTTCAAATATGTAACAGAACAGCACTTTTATGATACAAAAAACTTAGAACTATACGTATCAAATATGCTTAAAAAAAAAAAGGAGAGTTTGGATTAATATCACCTATGAAGGTGCTGTTGCTTGACACCACATTAATTCAGTTGTCTCCAGGGGAACAAGACACTGCAGTAGTGCAATGAATAGGAATACTACAATAAGAAGTTTTTAAAAAATTTCTGATAATTCAATAATTTCAAGACATGCTTTGAAGATGGTATGGCTATGAATAATGAATATTTTATATCAATTTTAAGAGGGTTTTTTTTTTTTTTTTACTTCATAGAGGATTGGCATGAAACAAAAACAACACACCTTTTAAGAATTTTTAGCTGAGGCTTCCTAAAACACTGAAAAGAAGCAAACAAGAATTATACAGTTGCTAACCTTTCTCCTAAGGTTACACTGTCTTTCTGTTAATAAAATAATTCAAGTCCACTACTACTAGCCAAATGTAGGGTTATTTGTTCAATTTTGGGGTTTAATTGCATCATACCTTTATTTTAGCATTTGCCCAAATAATTCAGAACAACACTGGTGAAAAAAAAGACAGATGTCCATTAGCATAACTGACTGATCGAAAAATAACATTAATGCCTTATTACTTATAACATATTCACCCAAATGTTTCATTAACTTCATAATGTAATATTAATGAGAAAGATAACTAAAATTTTCTGGACCCAGCAAGTGCAAACTGCCAGCTAATCATTAAATCCCAGCTCTCCTTTCACTTAGTTTCATCTGCACAGGTTCCTCACAAATTCCCATTCATAGACCACAAAAGAACAATTTGGGTTACTTCAAGAATTAATTAGACATTTGTATGAAAGCCACTAGAACAACTGCTCCTCCTGCGAGTTCATAAAGCTGTTTAATTTGCTCTTGTATTTTCATTCAGAGAAGCTGGCAACACCACAATAAAACGCAGCATGCAGAGATAGCAAGCCAAATTTCTTACTTAATTGTTCACTTTCATTTACTATGCTCATTTAAAAGAAGCAAGCACTAACACCTTTTAACCTCAGCAGTGACACAGCTGGGGCACTCTTCACACATAATACAGAGTGACTTGGAATGACTCGCCCCTTGTCAATCTGTAAAGAGCATTCAGGTTGAGATTTAAGTCTGTACTTGCGTTAGCAAAAGGCTGAAAACCCCTCTCTTGTACAGTTTAGCTTTTATTATGTTTATGTCTTGGCAGCTAATTGCCTGAAGAAAGGAAAAGAAACGCTGAACAGGAAGTATTGAAATGCGTATTAAATGCTGAAGAATAATAAGACAGCATAATTACTGATTCCTTTCCTTTTTCTTTTCTGGAACATCTTACCTTCTTCACTGAGGAGTTAAATAGCCATTTGAATGATGCTCTTTTGCAAAGCTGTCTTTATAAAGCTTCTATTGAGAAGAGGTAATAGACAGGCTCCTATATGGGACACAGGACAGGTCAGATTTCTGTATTCAGCAGAGATATTCTGCAAGGAACTTGGCTTAGCCATGGAAATAATGTCACTGAAAAGTCAGAGTGTGCCCTGTGGAGAGCTAATTGAGGGTGAAGATGAAGATAATCCTCCCTCTGAACAGCAGCCCTGGCTAACCATAGCTAAATATCTGCTTCGTACTACTGCAATATATTTCCCTAGTCTCCCACCATGGAGCTGGAAAGCACTGGTGCATCCTTTCCGCTTCAACATGGAAGTCCTTTTAAGATTTTCAAATTCACTATCTGCAAAGGAAAATGTAGCCACTCAGACTCATGTGCAACGTGAAAACTGGCTGGAGCATACCAGCACTGATGTCCATCTGTCAGCATGGCACTTAGCCCACAGACAAGGTGGGACGCCAGTTTCAGTAGGGTGTAGGTGCCAATTAAATACAAATTTAGAGTGATAGCCTGCAGAAGGCAGAAAATAGCATAGATTCTGCAAAGAGGCATTTCTGATGGTAAATACTGCCAAATGTTTTATTGTAAGGGATCACTTGTGTTTATGATAGCAGGCATTACGAGTCAGATCCAAATCCCATGAAAGTC
This sequence comes from Dryoscopus gambensis, assembly GCA_013389985.1. Taxonomy (NCBI): domain Eukaryota; kingdom Metazoa; phylum Chordata; class Aves; order Passeriformes; family Malaconotidae; genus Dryoscopus; species Dryoscopus gambensis. Next base: position 32,072 of record WEIT01034618.1, read on the forward strand.
AAAGTAGCCTTCCAAACACTGCAGAAAGTATACATATGTAATACGTGTCACAGTCTGCTCTTACTAACTTGAATAGCAAGACTATTTAATTCATCAGAACAACTGAGGCCTTAGAGAACGTGCCTTTCCCCAATCAATCTGCATGACAGTGAAAACTCTCTGTGCACAGAAAGTACTAATTATGTGTGATTGACAAGGTAAAAAGAAAGACTGCAGTGCTTACCCTAAAGAAACCCTACAACACAAAATACACTAAAGGAAAGCTTGGCTGGTTGTAACTCTCTCTTCATCCTTCCCCATGGCAAACAGGTTGCAATTAAGTAACATTCATTCCAGCTACCTCCTAAATAATTTCTGAAACAAATGTGTTACCAAGATAAACAAAATCTGGAAATTTGCATTTATTCCTCAGTGAATAGTGTTCAAGGACTAAATAAAAAGCATTAAGGCATCATTGCTCATCAACAAAAATACTCTCAAATTTCCTTCTCAATTCCCTCCTCCTTTATTTCACTACCTACTTTCCAACCTCTGCTACTCCAGCCTTCCTCTCCTCCAGAGACAAAAGAAGATGGAAAACAGCACAACAAAAAACCCCAGTGGTTTCTGTGAACTGCAAGAGGTGAAAAAGGATGAGCTGCAAAGGCAGGATAAAGAGAGGCAGCACTGGAGGACCAGCCGATATCAAACAAGTCAGACCTCACAGGTGTGAATCCAAATTAAAAGCTATTGGAAGCAGCTGGGTGTGGGAGGAACTGAGAGGGCAGTGTCCCAGAGAGGTCAAACCACAAGCAGTTGTGGGTTGTCAGAGTCATGGATTGTGGTGCTGGACAGTGCCTTCCTTCAACCGAGCTTCTGGAGCTCTGTGGTGCCAGACTTGGAAGAGACGGACATGAAGCATATAAGAGAGTTTCTCCTTCCCAGGAACATGGACCACATCACACCAGGCTTTCAGACACAGCCACCCTTCCAAATGCAATCAGCTCTTCCCCACTTGCTTTTTCCCCACTTACAACTTCTTACCTAACCCTGCTCCTCCCCATCCATGTCTGTCATCCTCAGGTGTTTGAAAATGTTGCCAAGAAGCACAGATATGCTGTTGTGAAAGTTTGCAAAAGAGATGTTACTGTGTTTTATGCAGCACAGTAACTTATCCTGCCACTTTAAATGGAAATATGTTGCACAGGCACAAAGTTACAGTTGGAGAGTTGAACATCTTGGTGTTAATATAGTTCTTACGGTTTGTTTCTGTGAGGTGTATCACTCAAACAACCTCCCCCTTTCCAAGCTTTAACTTGAAACTGTCTGAACAGGGAAATAACACCTCATTTCCAAGGCCTGTCTTTGTTCTTCTGTCGAAATTACAGCATTTCAACGTGTCAAATTCAGCGATCAGGCACATTTCTGCCACTACAACAGAATAATTTTTCTCTTCTGTCTTGTTGTTGTTGTATTATTGAGAGACAGAAAATTTAAAAAATCCCCAATATTCTAAATAAAAATAATGTATGCAATCTCTTCAGAGTACATTTGATAAAATATTCAACATTAATTTTCATTAATTCACGTAGGAGAATTACTAGTGTCTGTTTTACAAGGAACTGAACTTTGTAGGGGTGTGTAAACATTTGTCCTGCATTAAAAAAAGACATAAGAAGGATTTTTCAGAATCCTTAACATCAAGTGTTTGATATACCTAGTATCTTTAGGTGCAAGCTTGGACAGGGATGCTTTTTCTATTCAAATCTTCTCTTAGAGAAGCTTTGAAGAATGAATTTCATGTTTTGGGGGGGCAGGGGGGAGGACAATTTCATATCTCTGCATTTGTTTTCCATTTTCTTTCTCTCCTAGAGAAACCTCATCACTTTCCTTCTCTCTCGGAAAATATTAACTGCAGCACACTTTCTCTATACTGTGTAATACAGTCTCATTTACTGAAAATAGTTTCAGGGAGGCAAGTTTCTGGGAAGTTTAGGGGTGGAGGAATTGCAATCTGATTGTCAATTCCTGCAAAAGACCCTGGTAAAAGTCACTTTTTCTGAATTCATCACGGAAAAGCACAGATCAAGTTATCCCCAACAAATATACAGAATCTTAGGTAATATTCCAGCAGTGAACAAAATTAATCATGCTCTAAACCACATGACAGCTTAACAAAAGAGAAATAATACAAGAATCTGTCAAACACTGGAATTCAAACTGCTGATGGGTACCAGAAACAGAACTATAAAGGTACAATGCAGTCCTTCAGTGTGGCCTAAGCAGTGCATGTCTTCAAATTTGTCAGTGAACTGTAAAACCAAAGGCCTGTTACTGAAATCATCTTGCAGGTGAGGCTTCCCTTGCATTCCTTCTAATATATGACAGACATGGCTTAACAGATTTAAACTTCCCAGACCTGAGACAGGAGAGAAACTGTGTTCTAATTTAACAGGATCCCAAATCGTTAAAGCTCATTAACCTGTAATGACAGGAAATTTTAGTTGAATCCACAGTGTTAATACACAGTGTAAAGTACATTATTTTGATAGAGGATAATTTTCTGCCTTTACTATGCCTAAATCTGAGTAACAAGTATGAAGAATACACATAAATTTTAACATTCCATTGTACATACCCACCCTCCCCCAAAATCAAGACCTGAAATTTTGTGAAAGTCTTAATTCCTTATATTCCTTATTTCCCTATATTTCTTCATATCAAGAACTCTTAGCATTGTGTGTGCTGTCTTTAGGACAGCAAAAAGGCCCCTTTGCTTCCAAGTGACAGGGTGTGAGCACAAATTTCCTGGTAGAGCCTTGCAGAGCCTTCCCTAGAGTTTAAAGAACATCTGCCATGCTTTTCCATAAGTAGATGAGTTAAGAGGGGAAAATTAAATGGTATCAAATCAGAGTGCCCTAATTTGGCTGCCTTGAAAGCAGACAAAGGGCTATCTCTCGAAGAACATATAAAGTATGGAGATGGATTATTATTAATACTAATTATGATATTCATTATTAATAGTTAATTAAGGATAATAATAACAATAAAAATAATAACAATATGATTCTTATTATGAGTTAAGGAAATACAGCCTCTTTTTGTCACAAATGAGTAAACTAGAATCTCTAAAAACTAATTTGGCTGGAAAATGCCATGTACTGAAATGATCACTAGCCAGCATTTCCTGTGTCAGTGTCCGAACTAAACAGAGCCTTGTTCCTTGAAGGGCTGCAAGTGGACACAGATGTTATTGAAGCAAAAGTCAAATCCACAGATTGAGGGACACCTTTAATGATCTCTCTGGATGTAAGGCTGCTAGATGAAAGGTGTTTCACAAACGGACTTCAGGTAGTCTAAGCCCTTAGCCCCACCCCTAGCTTTAGAGATCTGGATCATTCTCTTGCCATCCTCAGTGCTGACTGCACAGCAGCCTGACAATGCTTTTGCCATTGGTATGACCTGCTGAAGTGTCAGAGAGCTACAAAATGAATGCACTGACAATGGCATAATGACTTGTTTGTGCCTGGGTGTCACAAGTAGAAGAAAATCATGCCAGGAATTTGGAAAGGTCTGCTTTACACTACCAGGGCATTTGCGAATGCCAGCTGTGAGGCAAGCCCTTAGAACCAAATCCTGCATAGACAAAAATAAACTGAGTTTTTGACTGCTTAAACCTCCACCTACTAAGATACTTTTTACTACTGCTTTTGGTCAGTATTTGCTCTTTGGGAAAAACCTAAAAGGAGTACAATCTTTCCAAAATCTCAGCCTTATCACCACGTCTTGTGGCCTCTGCTGCACAGCCACTGTAGTGAAACACAGAGTTTTATTTACATATAGTCTCCCTAGCAC
>WEIT01034618.1:35945-51810 GCA_013389985.1 Dryoscopus gambensis
TTTTTTCTGTCTACTTAACTATTCCTTAGGAAAAACTGCCTAAGCAGAGGCCCTTCCTAAGATGGGGCTGTTGCAATGGGTTCATGGTTCTTTTTATCCTCTCCTCTCCTCTGGGCAGAAGGTGTTGTATCAACAGTGCACCAAGCAGGGGCTGTTTCCCATCCTGCCTGCTCTTTAACTGCAAGCCATGAGACACTCTGAAACCCAGGTAACTCCGGGAATGCCTGTGGTCATTGCCCTCATCCCACATTGCCAAAGACTTAACGGAAGATCATGCACTTCACTGTTTGAAGGAAAGCAGATGTCCTTCAAGCTGTAACTCAAGGACGTTGCTCTTGGTACCAGAGATCAGGCAGGAGTAAATTAATCAGCCCTTTCCTGCTTTGGGAGGTGTTGCATCATTTTAGAAGCACACAGTGAGTATGAGTGACTGTCAAAAAGAAAGTGCTAGCCTAGCTGAACCAGAGCCAAACTGTGCCAGGCAAACTCCCATTGCTCCTTAAGCTACAAAGATGAAAACCTTCAGTCAGGTTATGCAAGGCACTGAAAAGAAAAAGAAGAAAAAAGAAATCTATGTTTTGCAGTTGGAAGGAAAGAAGTTTTAAAAACAGGCCACATAATGGATCATTAACCAATACATCCATATTCAGAACCCAACAGATTTAGTGAGGCATTGTACAGTTCATTAGCACTAGAGATAATAGCTGTTGATTAAAAACTGACACATTGATCATTTGTTCAGGTTTTTGATTTGCCCAAAGCTTCCACACAATTTCTTGCAGTCTCTTGCAGCATTTTATCCCCTAGATCATGAAAACTGTGGTTTCAGCTTCATGAACACACATCCTTAGTCCATCTATTTATGGTATTTATGCAGCATGTCCCTTGATAGGTTCCTGCCCATATAATTTAGTCATAAAATCTTGCCAGGCCCATGACATGATTTGCTTCAAATTATTAAACCACTTTGTTCATTATTTATTATTGCAATATTGTTTGCCCTGTAACGGCTAAGGTTATGTTAGCATTTCCATTACAAACACAGATACATCAAGGGATTTAAAACTTGACTGTAAAAATCTTGCTTTAGGCTGGGAATTTGCAGACAAGGTTTCAGCTGACAAGAGAATTTTTTTTTTAAACACTTTGTGCTAAGAATGAAAACAAAATCCATCTCCTAACAATTTGGCTATAGCAATAAGGAAGAAAATAATTGCCATTTGCTATCAAATCACTTTCACATAGACATTTTCCTAAATTAAGAATTTTATAGCATGCCCTGGGTCATTTTTTTGTATTTCAAAATTATAAGGCAATTCAACTCTGTAAAGCTGGCCACTACATCTTCATAATAGTTTCATATTTTATGTATGGAACTCAGAAATTGTACAAAAGCATCATTCCCTGCACATGTAAATGTAACAAATTGCTATTTAAGGACATATAATGGGCATTTCTTCACCTCAATATCCATACAGAGGGGTCTCAATATAACTTTGCAACCAAATCGAAAATCTCAAATTAATAATAACATTTTTCAACACTGAATAATTTATTGCTTCTCCATAAAGTGCTGATCCTATTGCCTATGCCCACCTCATCAGTGTTTATTGGACTAGTGCATATTTTTTAGAATTGTGGCTATTATTTGTGTATAGATGCAAATGCCCAACACAATATGAAATTATAGTTGTTACCAGCATCAAGTTTAAAAGAAAGAAAGACTTCAATCCTGACAGTGCATTTGCTCATCATTCAGATGCACAGCACATCCTATTCTGATGGATTAGAGAGACAGACAATTCACCTTCAAAGAAGGTGGAAGTAATCTCTGCTTGAGGCACAGCAAATTCCAATACAGTTCACTTTTTTCTATTAATGCATAAGCAGATATATGATAAGGATTAGTAATAAGGCCATATGGATTCCTGCACTAGGCTGTCTCAGAAATCTGAGGCAGAATTTCTACATTTGCTTCTTTATACAGGTATCTATTAAGTAGGTCATGGGTTACCTAAATTTAATATTTTAATATATCAAATATTTTCAGTTGCAATGATTTAATGGACCTACCTCCAAGATAGGAAGCTGTAATTTTAAGTAATCATTTGTTTTAGACATCCAAGTACTGCTTCTTTATGATCAAAAGGATTCTGTATTCCACAGGATTGCAGTTTGTGGAGCGTGATTTTCAGATTGAAATGGAGAAAGAGGAAGAAGTTCAACCTCACATTTGCTCACACTTTCAGTGTTGAATTTCATTTCTATGACAGCTACCTGAAGTAACCAGAAGACTACTATTTTTAATAATGGAAAATGACAGCAAAATTGCAAGCAAAATTTTGAATTCTATCTTTAAAAAAATGTTATGCTTGGTAGATGCACTGTTCCAGAGATATCTAGAACAATACAATATTTTCATCTCGAAACAACAAAAAGAAATATGAAGACTCTGCATGTTTAAGAAAAATAATCATTTGAGTTGCATCTCAGAACCCTTGTTCCCATGATTTAACATATTATGTACTTTGTCGTCTAGAGTCAATTATGCTTGCATGTGAACAAATTTAGCTACACTTTGAAGAGTCTTGTTTTGGGGTTAGGTACAGACATTTTACAGTCACTAAAGATACATTTGTGAACTCATCCTTTCTTTGTTCTCTGTAGTACCTTTAACAAATTTGGCATTTTCAAATAAAATGCTATCATTTGTCTCTGATGCACTTCTTCCCAAATCTTTTTCACACTCACTGCACTCTGACCTTCCTTTAGCCTTCACAGTCACACACAAAAAAAGCAGAAGATAAGACAACAAGAAATGATTCAGTGTAGCCCTCTGATCGAAGGCTGCAGCAAATACAGAATCACAGAAAGGTTTGTTTTGGAAGATACCTAAAAGATCATCTTGTTCCAACACCCCTGCTGAGGGCAGGGACACTTTCCACTATCCCAGGTTGCTCAGAGCCCCATCCAACCTGGCCTTGAATGTATCCAGGGATGGGGCATCCAAAAATTCTCTGAGAAACTTCTTCCAGTGCCTCACCACCCTCACAGTAAAGAATTTTTTCCTAAAGAAACATCTTCCTGTATAATTTCTCCCTAATATACCTCATGGCATCTGAGAACAGATGTGTTCCCAACCTATTCTTGAGGCTTTTGTATCACGAATAACCCACAGCTTCCCCAAATAATCTATTTCAGAGTTTTGCCATCATCATCAGTGCAAAGATTTGCCAGACATATAGAGAAGTCTTCCATGTTGTCATGGGGAAGAATTTATTTGCATCTCTCTGCATAGGCAAAGACTGATGGGATGACCCTCAGTTTTCTCACCTCTGGAGTCAACAGTCTATTACCTCCCTCTGTGCTTCAAAATCCTGTTCCTGAGTTCATCTGACTGCTTTCCTCTGCATAATTCCACTTCCTTGGAAATGCATTTTCATATGTACCTGTCCCAGCAGATTCGCAGGCTCATTCAGAGTAGTTTAATTTGATCCTGAAAAGGCTGAAAAGCCTTACCCTCCTCCCACAGAGCTCTCTCCCCTTTCCTTCCTAAGGCAGCCCAACACCACACAAGGCCCAAAGAAGGGAACTTCCTGGCTGTCACTTGTGTGACAATGTTAAGGTTCCCTCTAATCTCCTTGTCAAATAGGCCATAAAAATTAGGGGACACATATTTAGATTCATCAAGATGGGAAAAAAAGAAGAAAAAAAATCTGATTTATTTCTTTTTTATTTCCTATAGAGTACAGTTCTGTCCAAAAATCTTCTTAGAAATATTTAACATATTTAAAAATGAATGCTTTACCAAACTTTGCAGTTGAGTGGAAGACACTTACCCATTAGCTTGCTTCATGGTCCAGCAGAGCTGATGTGACATAGCCCATGAATAGCGGGAAGTGATCCAGGCGAGGCTGGATAATAATGTGCTGAAAGCTTGGCTATTACTGGGGGCACTAAGCGTGTATCTTCAAATTGATTTGCAGGTCACCTTTTCTGTAACCAGTACACTCTAACTGTGTTCTCCTACCTTTCCTAGTTCACTTCCTCTTCCAAACACTCTCAGTGAGTGGGAAGAGGCAGCAAACATCAAAGAGACATCAATTCCTGTTAGCCATGTAGCTCCACGGAATACAGTGAATTTTATCTGCTTTAGATGAGAAACACGTTCTTACTCTCCTGAAAAGATCTCCAGTTAGTTTTCCACATCTTCCAATTTTATTTTCTTCCCCTCCACCTCACCCTGGCTTTTAAGTAGTTTAAGTATTTTACCACTCAAAAGCTGTTAGAGGGGTGTACAGTGATGTGCAAGAGCGGCACAGATCACAGATATGGTTCAAAAAGAATCCAGCCCAGGTAGCTAAACCAGAGGAACTACAATAACAAAAGATTCTTTCACCCTCACTGCTGGTCTCTGCCCCTGCTCTGCCGTGTGTCAGCCAGCACAACACTGCCTGCACTCGGCTGCTTCATAGTGACAGGGCTCTTCCCTCTGAAGAGAGGAGGGGTTAACTGTGCTCATGGCACTTGTTTGCAGCTCTAGAAACCACAGCACCCATGGCTTTCCTGCCCTACCTTAAGCAAGTCACTTCAGTTCCCTTGGAAAAATCAGTCTGTGGATATTCACGTTTTATGTGGTGGAAAAAAAATAATTCCAAGATCAATTTTGACTTCTGAAGAAGATCATTAAAGCCAGGACCAGTAATCGGGTGCTTCAAAAGCTCTCATTAAGTATCTTCAAGCAACTGAATGTTCAAAATTTGAAAATTCATCAATAACTATTTCAGTTTCAACCACCCTTCCTGCCACACAGTGGATGTGACAGATACATAACAGTAGCTATTGATCGAGAGAATTTAGATTCTACTCCTTCTCTGGGCTTATCCCCTTTGACTGATTTACAGAGAGACATTTCCACTATTTTTCTTGTCAACAGGATACTATGTTATTAACGGAGAGCTTATTGATTGAAGGCTGCATGAGACTGGGCATCCCAGTAAATTTTCACTGAGAAGGTTTTAAATTACTTTGTGAATGTATTCCAATCTGGAAATCCAAAATAGTGTCTAAAATTATTAGGCATATTTAAAATTAAGATTCTGAAAAGTTTGTTGCCAGCAAAAAAATTCCAGTGCCGATTATGCTCTTTTCATATTTTCTGTTTGCTTGTTTTAAGTTGATTTTTCTCAAAGTGTTGTCCGTGCCTCTTAGCTAAGCTGTGAAAGAACTGCCTGGAGACTTTGGGAGTAAAATTTAAACTTGTTTTGTGAGGCAGCATCTATTTCCCTGTCAGAAGGAACTACCACGGGACCTCCTTCATGCCTCTCAGCACAGACATGAGATTAAAGTTTTTCTCTACAACACCCAGGGGGAACACTCCAGAAAGCAGTTTAAAATTTAAACAGATAATTCAAAGGGAAGCCACAATGCGGTGGCAGGGTCCACTCGGATGCTGAAGGGGAAGTGGGTTAACCAGGGGCTAGAAAACTCCCCCTTTGGAGTACAGTTCTTTCCCATAGGACCTCCTTATGCTGTGCTGGAGGTACATGGATGGGTTTCAGGGAAGACCCTAATTGATCCCAGAGCTGGGTGGCCTCTTGGCCCAGAAGAGATAAGAACTGGTCTACAGGAGAAAGGCATAGATAGGTATAACATTAAAAAACATTAAGTTTTAAGACTCACCAAAGCTGGGATTACTTACTGATGTTGATTACCTCTAGACAGCTAGAAAGAATTTCCCATTAAAAAAAAAAAAAAAAAAAAAACTTAGGAAAGGCACTTCTTGTAGAAGTTTAATTATCCTTGAAGTCTGTAACACAGCAGCTTGAGAAATGGCTGTGTTTGAGACAGAGTGGACAGGTAAGTGGGAGCTCTTTAGCTTTTATTGCCACTGATATTTGTCTCTCATCCAGCCACAGCTTGGATGGTCACTCCTGATACCACATGAACACTAATCCAATTAAGTGGCTTTTGGATGGTTTAAAAGTAAACTCCAAATTAACAATTAGCATTTTTTTCCCCTTATAATATGCTGCCAGTCCTGCAGAGATCCAAACCAGAAATGGTCTAGTCTACATAAATTTAATCTGCTTATCTGCAATCACAGAGTTAAACGATACAAGCCTTTAGTTGATATTCTTAATTTCATTCAGATGAAGGTCATATTGATTTACCTTGCATTGGTAAATTGACAGTCACAAGCTATAACTGTTCAAAACCTGACACCTCAGTCATTCAACTAAACTGGTGTTTAAATTTATTTTGGGTGAATTGGTGAAAAATATATTTTTAGACTTTTTGGATTGCTGATCTGAAACAGAAGGAATAGCTTATATTCAGGCCAGAATCAGACCTTTTCTTGAAACCCATTTGTCTGCTCTTCATTCCCTTTCCATCTTTTTATTTCTTATAGAATACTCTTTTATGTATTCCTCCCTAAGGCATAAAAACATATCATATGTCACATGTGAACTTATAAACTCTTTTGAGATACAGGGATAGTAAATTCTGAACAGTATCATTTCAAATGTCTGCATAACTCTGAACTGAACAAACCATCTGTCAAACACACCAGAAAACGTCCTCCACGAGGCAAGAATGAGAGGAGGAGATAAAACTTGTCTTACTTACCTAACAGTCAGATCTTATAACAAATACACCTATTTATTCATACTGAAGTGTAAGTAGTTTTTACATTCATACTTAATACAGTGTCGCAGTCATCATGGTATACAGATAATCCAGGTACCATGTGGAGGGACACACTACTGATTATTGCACCAGCAGCTACACCACAAAAATCAAACCCCGCAGACCTACAGAAAGTAAGTCTAAATCATTGTCTCTCATTGTTATCCTTAAATCCAGGAATGGCACTCTTATAAAAGAATTTCAATTATTTCTATTAAAGATAAACATTGCTTCTCAATTACACTATGATGAGAAAATTTCATAGAATGATATAACGATTTGGACTGGAAGGGACGTTGAGGATCATCTAGCTCCATCCTCCAGTTAAGGAAACTTTCCAGTGTGACCACTCATGAGACTCTCTGGCCGCCACACTCCCAGTGTCACAGACTGTCACTGCTGGGACCAAAGCCCCTTCACAGGGGCGGCTCCAGTGACCCAGCAGGTCCCTGCTGGACTCCCTGCACACCCTCTCACACTCAGACCACGTTTCCTCGCTGGCACAATCCCAGGTTACCCAAAGTAGAGTCTCAGATGTCTCATTCCACAAAGCCATTTATCCACAGTGCAGTAACACAGAAACAGCCCGAGCTGGTGCCTCCATGGAGGGACCCTGAACAAAGGAACCCCTGGGCTTTTATCCCCTCACAGTCTGAGAGCACCAAAGTCTTGCTCTTCCTCTTGAGCCATTGATTCATTGGCTCCTGCCGTGTCTCTCAGTGTCCCTCACCTGGCTGTGTCACAGCTCCCTGTGCCCTTTGTTGTGCAAAGGGTGGCAGTTCACGGCCTCTGGCCTCAGGCTCCCACCCAGAGGTGAACCTGCAGCTCCATCTGCAGCTGCACCCCGAGCTCCCTGCACTGAATTTGTCCCTCAACTCCCCTGCCATGAGGAGGGGCGCTTTTGACTAGGTTACTCAAGGCCCTGAGCACCTCCAGGGATGGGGCACCCACAGCTTCTCTGGGCAGCCCATTCCAGTGCCTCACCAAACTCACAATCAAGAATTTCTTTCTGTTACTGCTAGGTTCCGTTCTGTGCCAGGGAAGAGGAGAGAGAGAGCAGGCAGCAGCGAGGGATTGATGCAGCAGAGAGAGATTATTTTATCATTCTCAGTTCTTTTATAGTCTTATTACTTCATGGTTTAATTGGTTAAATGCTTAGCCACCCCTTTAGGGTGATTCACTAAAATCTTACAACAATCATTGTCAAAATATTTTTTTACTTGTGTTTAAAAACAGACCCAAGCAAGGTCACAGGTGTCCATAGCCTGGAAAACACCACTGATAACATCCATGAGAAAAAGAGTCTCCAATGAGGCAGAAAGCAGCTCTTGCTAGCAGCTTTTTGCATCCACATCTTTCTAATACTTAATCTAAATCTACTCTCTTTCAGTTTGAAGCCATTGCCCTGTGTCCTATCACTATATGCACCTGTAAAAAGGGCACTCACCCTCCAGCTCTCTTGTAGGCTCTCTTCAGATACTGAAAGACTTCTATAAGTTCTCTTATAGAGAACCTTCCCTTCTCCAGGCTGAACAGCCCCAGCTCCCTCCTCCAGTCTTCATAGGGAAGGTGCTCCAGCCTTCTGAGCATCTTTGTGATGCTTCTCTGGGTCTGTGTCCTTCTTGTGTTGGGGGCCCAAGAGCTGGACACAGTGCTCCAGGTGGGGTCTCACAAGAGCAGATTCTATTACTTTGATGCACTCAGGAAAACATATTCAAACTACTCATACTGAACCACAGACAACACTTTAAAAGTGTTTAAAGAACTTAAAGATAACTAATTTTTAATTCGTAACGGGTTGGGCTAGTTTGTCATGAACTTACAAAGAAGCATCTTCAAAACATAAGAGGTTTATTGCATTTTGTATCAGTAAGGATGTCATGTACAGCTATCATTTTGGTTGGTAAATCAGCACACCAATGATTTCTATTACATTCATTACTGTATGTGAAAGTGGGATAGTAGTATATTTACAGATCATTACTTTCTAGATGTTTATTCAACTAATTATAATCATCCTTTAAGGAGATGCAATCCATCATTTTAATAGGTAAAAATCTCCTTTTTTTTTTTCCTGCACTGCAAACAAGTTAGATGAAACATTAGGTTTCAATTTCACACAGAGATCTTTATTTTAAAATATGTAATGATGGCAGAAGCACTTGTCCATGAATATTTATTGGCTGTCAGCCACAGGGATTTCTGTGATTAACTGTGCATGATGACTGCTTTGCCCTGTATGCCTTGGTAGGCTTGACCACCTTGTAGATTTGGTTGGGGAATTTGAGTCCCTGACAACAAAGTTTCCAGACGGCTCCAAAGCTGTTCTTTCTCCTTGCTTGCTTGGATGAGGTGTCGTGGGCTGCCCTGGCAGAGAGGGAATGTGGGCTTGAGCCCCAACAGGACAGGAAGGGCTGGGAAGGGAAGGGGTTCGGTTCCGCTTTGGCTGGGCCAGGGAGGGTAGGGGCTTGGTTGCTTGGGTTTGCTTCAGGGCTTGGTTGTTTATCTTCGTTTTCCTTCCCCAATACCCAAATTGGTCATTAGAAGCTTGTGTTAATTGGCAACAAATTAAATAAACTATCCCAGGGCTAGGACCATTTTGCCTCGCCAATATGTTAGACACTTTTATAGCTAGTTGGGCACTAAGAGCCAAAGGAGGGAGCAAAAGACTCCTCTTTTCTGGACTTCAGGTCGTTATTGTTGGCCCTATTCATACTCCATATCCTAAAAAGATGAGTGAATTGCAATCTGAGGACTGATACTTCTCTGCAAACTTTGCTGCAGATTAACTGGGCACATTGACTCCGAACACAGCAGTCAGATCTCCTCCCTCAGCTCATCTCCCAGGAAGGGATGATGGAATTCTCCGTCACAGGAGAATTAAAAGTGACGACAGTGGTTACACAGAAACATATGGCAGATGGCTAAAAAAATATAGATAAAACTAATTTTAGAAGTATTTGATTTTGTTTTCCTTCAGTTTAGTTATCTTTTAGTGCCCAGCTAAAATCTGGGGTCTGTTGAGCATGGCAATTTTACAAGTAGGGATTCAAAAGTATTTCCATTCTGTTTACTCACATAAATTAACAAGAAGTGCACTTTCAGTTCTAAGTGGTTCTGTCAAGTTGGTCAAAGTCAGATCTAATACAATTGATGTTAACAGCAAAGACCAAAGTATCCCCAATATCTTCAAAAAATGGACTTAATGCTCAATGAATCACATAGTTCCAGAGCATCAAACCCAAAAAGTTCCCTGGAGTGAATGTATGATACCTCTTCAAATGCCTTTAGGGGAGATTAAATAGTTAGAACATAATTTCCTGTCATTATGTCTTTCACTAAGGCCATTCAAACTTTCCAGAATCTTAATATGGCATAAAAATTAGTCAAAGAATTCTTATGAAATAAGAAAGGACAAAGAACTAACCTGTTAACCTCATCACAGAAACACATCCTCAATATTTCAATAATTCACAGAGAATCACAAAATACAGCACTGGTAATTTCCAAATTGCATTTTAAATTGAGTACCCTGAAAATACTTCATAGCTACACATTATATAATTCTCAGAGCTCATTAGCCCTACTGAGTTTAACTCTTCCAACACCTCAAAAAATCAGTGCAGACACATGGCTCACTAACAGTGCTGCTGAAAAGTTTCAGACATGAATTATTAGAATGAAGAAATCCTGGAAGGTTGTTTGTTTTGTTTTATTCTGGCTATTATCCATGCTCACAGCAGCTGAGATCAATGGAAATATCTCCAAAGTTCCAAATTCTAGAGGTTTCAATCAAACTCTTGAAAGAAAAGGATGATTTGATATGTTTGTGATTCTCTTTCTTTCAGAAAATAAGACAAAAAAGAACAACATGAAGTTTGCTGTGCATGCAAGATTAATATGAATGATAAAATAAGACAAGACAAGCTCCCCCATCAGCTTTTAATATTAAAACTAGAAGTGTAAGCACAGTATGTTTAAAGCCTTTGTTTAAATGTCAATATCCTGTCTGCTTCAGCAGTGATGCAGACTTTTGTGTCACTTCTCCTGACTGCTATCGATTAAACAATCATGATTGCTAATGAGCAAGCAAAAGGCACTATTTTTAATTCCATACTCATTTTTAACTCTACTGTTTCAAATGTGAAATTACCTTCATTGTTTTAAAAATCACTATGGTCTTTATTATAGACTTTGAAAACTATAAGCAGGTACATTACACTATCTCTCAATGATTCACACTCACATCCAAAGGTTATTTTTCCCTCCCCTCAGAATTCAATTAGTCTTAATGAATTGCCCTACCACAAGCTGTCAGTGAAGCAGAACATATAATCACTATGAATGAAGTTTTCAGGAGGGGTGAGGTCTAAATATTCAAGTGCAGTCTGTTCACCTTCACATAATATGGGGTAAGGAAAGGTTATGTAGCTAAAATCCATACAGTCTGTTTGCTGGAGGCACTGGAAAATGTCAGTATACAGTGCTCTTCCTCTGTATTTCTATGGAAGACTTTCATTCATCCTTTAATACAGGTAATAAAGTCATTTAACCATTTTTGTCTTGTGACAGAAATATGATACGTGAACAGATGACACCAAACTGATGTCCTGGGTTACGGAAGGAGAGCAACTTCTCTTTTTTATTCAAGCATTATCTGTACACCCCAAGGGTGTCTCATATCTAATGAATATTAACAAAAGCATGCAAGCTATGAATCCTGGAGGTAATTAATTTAGCAAGGCAGTGTCTTCTAGATATAAATAATCAAAGTAGGCTTGGAAGTTGTAAAACATTTCCCTTTATTTTGTTGGAGTTGGGATACTTTTTGGGTTATTATGTTGGTAAATAAAGTGGTAAATTTCCAACTAAATGAGACTGTTACAAAGAATTTTATTGGGAGGGCAGTATTTTCAATGTTTTAGCAGGATCTCACTACTTGATTCTCTTCCCCCTTCTGGGAACTCACTTCCAATGATTCAAGAGACTTTCAGACAGAACGTATCAAGCGGTTTATTTCCTCATGTCGGGAGGATGATCTCTTAAGGGTTTACCTCAAGTACTGCTGTTGTACTGAGACCATACTCAGGTCTCAGATGCCTTAAAAAGACTTTGTAGTACACGAAAAGCATATTTTGTAGTATAGCTTGACATGGATGCTCAATAAAGTCAGCCAGACAGTGATTATTTGCTGTAGAGCCAACCTGCTTTTGCCCATAGAGGATAAATAAACACAGTTCACCTTCTGACAGCAGTTTCACAAAAGAAGTTGGAGGGAGAACAGTTACAAAGTGGAATTATCTGACTTATTACCAGAAAATTCAGTCTCTATGCACTAATATTATC
This sequence comes from Dryoscopus gambensis, assembly GCA_013389985.1. Classification (NCBI taxonomy): domain Eukaryota; kingdom Metazoa; phylum Chordata; class Aves; order Passeriformes; family Malaconotidae; genus Dryoscopus; species Dryoscopus gambensis. The sequence goes on from WEIT01034618.1 coordinate 47,982, forward strand.
CATAAAATATTAGAGGCACAAAAAATAAAACACACATATCTCAAGCAGTACTAACGTACAGTGAGGAAAAGAATAAGATTCACTGGGTAGTAAATTATTCCTTCCAACCATAAACACCTGTCTCAAGAGCTCTGAAGACAGCATGGGTGGCACCTTCTATGGTGTAAAATCCACACAGGTGGATTAAATGGTTATTCCAAAACATTTCTTTCGGTCAAAATGTGCTTCAAGACAGGTGTAAAATACATGGCGGGCTGTAGCACAAGACAGGTTGTGACGGTTTGTGAGGGGGTTTACAGCACCACACTTAACCAAATCTGCTCTTGCCTTTATTTTCTAGTGCCTTGAATTCTCTAAAGTTACTAAAGGTGAGCTTCAGGCGTGTACAGGAGCAGCACAGCTGCAGGCTGCTGTTTCTTTCAAATGGGGTCAGACAGCACAGTGTGGAAGAGCTGCTGGCAGGAGAGCAAGAGATTTCTGCTAGTGCAGGGACACCAATATCACCAAAGGGATACATAGAAAACCTTTCTGGCGGAGCAAGTGGGGCCAGAAGAAGCTATGGCAGAGCTCCTCAGCTTCTTACAAGAATGCCTGTCAGTGTGTCCAGACATGAGGATTAGCTGCCGGTGCCCACAGCAGACCTCTGCTAGATATACTTCCCATCTGGACCCATATCTTCCACCGATCTGTTCTCCAGGACTCCTCCTGACACAGGTGAGGATTCCTGTTGCATTCGACCGTTCCCCGGATCTCCCTGGCCCCCACAGGGTGTTTTCTGGAGGACATAGCTCCCAAAATTATTTAACATGGTGTGTGGTATTCCACTTGAGTCTGGGACTAGAAACACTTTGTATTATGAAAATCTTAACATGCTATAGTAAAAGAAAATGCAGAGTCATGACCACCAGAGAAAAAGCTGGAAGACTGCTGATGGAGAGGCACACAATTCCTTTCTCCAGTTTTGCTGCTCTTGCCTGAAAAATACCTTGAATCATTGGCAAAGACACTTCTCCATTACCACCTCCAGAGCTTTGACAGAAGACAGGTAAATCAAAGATCCATAAACACCCAGTCAGACTGATCACATTTCACTGAGGGCTAGATCTTTTAAAAAAACTTGTATTTACGCCATGAACATAAAAAATTAATTAAAACCAGAACATTTTAAAGAGCTTAACATAACTACCATAAATTGTTGCCAGGAACGCAGAAGCTTTTATTTTTTCACCTAGTGAAGTGTGGTCAATTTTCTCATCCATTATAGCACGTGATTAACTGGTTAAATTCCTACAGTTACAGTTTTAGCTTTGAAAAAGAAATAATTTATGGAAACCATTTACTCAGAATTGCTTGAGAGAAAACAGTGCAGAAAGTCTTCACTAGAGTTTCATGTCTTATTCTAACAATTTTAATGCTTTAGAGCAAATCCACTCCTCTAATACTGCTTGAGAGAGTTAGTTTGGCTTACCTGTTAAACTCTGCACCATATTCCATGTAGAGATATGTCATATCATACCATATTTGTGATGAACTGCCTGTGCTCTGTGCTTGATTGAGTTACCTGTTACTCACACTGATAAGGCACTTTATGACATCATTCTGTTTGTTAATCATTTAAAGTTGTCTGCTAAATCACTTTCCATTACTTGAGCTGTGGCACTTGTGGTATAACTCAGATTAAAAATATATTTTCACATTTCTAGATTCTTATCTAGAAAATTTTATTCTATTATCAAGAATTTCAGCTGTTATTTAGACTCCCGAAAGCTGATATGGCTGATTCTGCATTCAGATATATAAGCAGTAGATTTAAAAGTTATATACATAGGATGAAACCATTACTTTTCATGTCCTAATGATTCCACGTCGCTTAACCTTTGTCTAATGTAGGGTCCACTGCAGGGAATGTGTTCAAGCAGATCATGTCCAGTGAGAGACTGTTTGTGCAGAAACTTTGAACACAATATTTGTGCATCACCTTACCTATAAATGAAAAAGGAAAAGGCAGGGGTAGGATGGGGAACTGCAAGGCCCATGCAAAATTTAAAATATAGCTATCCAAATGTAGGGTAGACGTGCTGCTTGATGGGCTTTGAAGCATTAACAACAGAAGCACCCACAGGAAGGTGTGGCTGTTTGGCACACTAGAGATCAAGGATAAACTCGTGAGGGCTCTGGGTAAGTAGCTCAAGTGGAAGCCCAGTCAATCACATTGCTGCCATGATCCACGTCATCCACAGATGCTATAATCACAGAGGTTTTGGCTATATGTCAGTTTTTTCTGCTCAGCACTGTTTTTAAGGTCATTAAAAGAATGGTGAAAACAGCAGTTAGATCTTAAATTTTCTTAGGAAAGTCAAACCAAGCAAAAAATCATGATGCTTGAAGTCCTCCTATTACATGCAAACATTTTTCACCTTGTTATTTTTCTCTTTAAATTATCTGTCCCAGTCATACAGACCTATCTTGTCGTTAAGGCAGGAAAATAAATTTTAGATTTCCGGATTTTTTAAGATTCGGAATTTGAGCTTAGATATTTCAGTGGTTCTAAACTGAAAACTCAGAATTCATGAAGATGTTGGGGGATTTCCACAAGGTCCAAATCTGCACACAAAAGCCCAGCTTTGCATTCACAATGGGCTGCTGTGGAGGTGTGAAATGCTAGTACAGGTCCTACACTTAGATTTTTTTTTTTCCCCGCATGTGACTTTTCAAAGGTGGATGATTCTGGCTCTTCCATCTTTTGCTGTGCTGACTAAACCTGCCGTGGGAGGGGTGACCTATAGACAAGAGCACCAGTGAAAATCTGGTAACAGGTCCCTGTATAATACTGAATGATGATTAGAATCTGCTCATATGTTGTTAACAGGAATTCAGTCAGTGGAAGAGATACAGACAGACAACCCTGCCAGCTGTTAATTTGTGAAGAGAAGGGAAAGAATAGAGAAGTCCTAACAAGCTCCCCAACGTTCCAAATATTATTAAATAGATATGTGAAGCTGGTCTATCTACAGAGCATGCAAGCCAGAGCTGGTCTTTAGGAGTGCTGCATTGTGCCTTAAGTGCATTAAAATGTCATTATCCATATTCACCAAAGTACCTTTCTCACTTTCTTTCTTTAAACCTTTTTGTAAGCTATAATTACAATTAAGCAAAGACATGTTTATTGTCACAAAATGTATGCCAACAGCTCACACTAATGCAATCCAAACATTAGTATGAACATTTTTCCAATTACTGCACAGACTCCCTATAGTGTTTCAAGCTGCTTTATGACATTTTAAACTCCACATATAATACAGTCCTTTAGAAAGCTGCAAAATCTTTCTATTTCTTTCTTATGACCCGAGAAAACCTAAATCTATTAAAAGCACATTTTCATAGCAGCAGGATAAAAATGCTTTTACTACATTTATCTTCAAAATTGGTGGTGTTAAATAGTGCCAAGGGATAAATAACCATAAAATATCACATTAGTGTGCGGGGTACTGCTCTAACTAGGCATGAGGGGATGTCTCTCTACCCTTTCATTTCTTCTTTCTATTTGTCCCATTAGAGCTGTGCAATCATTCATCAGTCACTGTGGCAAGCAGCGCTGCTCCATCCTGACTCCTGCCTAAAACAAGACCTAAGAAATAAAGCCACAGAGAGAAAATGGAGCTCACAGCATTCCAGAGATGTCCACACTTACATTCATGACTGATTTTCTCCATAACACTGTTACTATTGATGGAAATAATATTTTAATAGTGTCAGAAAAGAGTCTTGAAGTTATATTAAACACTCACTTTGCACATTAGATAGAACTAGCAAAAAAGTCTGAATAGTT
>WEIT01034619.1:1685-34495 GCA_013389985.1 Dryoscopus gambensis
CGCCGCGGCCCAGGACAGGCAGCCCGGCCACCGCGGGGGAGCTGGCCCGGCACACCCCGGGGCGGGCCCAGGTCCTCCGCCCTTTCCGAGATGGACTTCACTCGGGCGGCCCCAGGCGCGGATTTATACACAGAGCCGGCGTCACTTAGGCCGGCTGAACGAAATACTATTCTAAACGTCTGTGTTTGCTGGCATGAAGGCGCCCGGATAGCCCTTGGAAGAGGAGAGCTGCCCATGCCTGCAAAGATGCTGCCACTGCCCAGCTCCCTGGGGAACAGGCGGCACCGGCTGGAGGAGACAACTCCCAGGGCCCGGCTGAGCACGCAGCTTGTCAACAGCAAGTGCACCCTCGTTCCACACGCAGCAGTAGCTAAACAGCTGTTTTCTTCCTTAAACTATCCCCCTGCCCCCTGTGTCCCCATCTGTGTGGTTGTGTAGGGACACTCTATGGATGCCGGCCTGGCCCTGCACCTTTACAGTAGTCCAGAGAGCCACTGGCCTCCAAGAAATCTTTCTCTTTCCAAGAAATGCTGGTTTAGACACAACCAGCACCTAGGACCTATTAATAGGCATTTCTACGGCATGCCTGACCTTTGGTGGCTGAGAGCTTTACTGAGCGGTCCCCAAGATGACACACCGAACATCACTCCAGTACCGTGGAAGTTTTGAAAAGGCAAGCTGTTAAACACTGAGGAGGAGAAATGAAGGAAAGCAAGCAATGTTGAGGAGCAGCTCTCAGGTATACAGTGCAGACAACTTCCAAAATATACAGCTTAAAAAACAACATCCCAAATTTACAGCACCTGAACACTTAGGGGAGCAAGCTGGCTGGTAGCACTGAACTGAGGTGGGGGAGAGTTATAGAAATCTCTAAAGGGATTACCAGGATCCAGGACCTGGCACAGTGTGCAGCTCTGCCAGGCATGCAGATAGAGGAACATAGGGATAGAGGAACAAAGATGCAAAGCAGACACCATCCCAGAACTCTTCCCAGCACTGTCTGTGCCAAAACAAGGGTTTCCCAGTGCTCCCAGCTCCTCATCCCACCCCATAGCCAGGCTGCTCTGCTGCTATCCTCCCCATGGCGTTGCATTGTTCCTGCTGCCTCCAGGAAAAATGACCTCCCTTCTTTACTGAACCCAAGCAGAGCCTTGTGAGGCTCCCTGCAGCAAGGGCAGGTTCATAGCCTGTTTCAGATAAGGCTTTCTGCTGCCTGGAGGAAAACAAGTGAGGTGGCTCCAGTTTTTGGTACCCTACATAGATACATGGTCGTTTCTTAGTCTGCAGATTGACAGCATGGAAAATATTACTGAAGCATCACATTATATTTTAACAGAAAGACACATCCTCCAAACCTGGAGGGTTTGGAGCAAGTCAAGTCACGTGCAGCGAGGCTCTCCCCAAGCAGCAGGGATAATTGAGTCCCATCCTTACTGAGCCTGTCCTGCCTCCAGTGTGCTGTTAATGAGAAGCTGAGCACCAGCTTTTATGAAAATGAGGCTTCCTCAGCCTTAGCCTTAGCCCAGGTTTACGTAGCTTCAACGCCCCTAGTACACACAGCGACTGCAGTTCTCCACAGAGCTGAATAAACGGCATCATCATCCCTAAACAGCTTCACTGGGTGTTGTGTCCCATCCACACATATTACAGACTTGCCCCTCTGTCTCAAGCAGCCACAATAAAATCATGACATTACAAGAGAAAGACAGTATTTTAGCACATTATTAAGAGGCATCTTGGTTTTAATTAATGATGGGCTAAGAGTAGATCATCAAATACAGCCCTCTCCAAATGCTTGAGATGCTGAGGAGTGCGTTTTAAACCCTGATAATTCATTGTACTTGGGTGACTGCTGGTGGCTGTAGCAGCCAGGCCTTCTGCTCTGCCTCTGCTTTCCACCAGAGGCCTCCTCTTGAGCAAGGTCTCCATCCCAAGTTATCAGTGCCTCCACACTCAGATGTCCCAAACCAGGGTCTCGGGTGTCAGTCTCCCACACCTTACTCTCCTCCCTACTGTTTGGTTTTCCTGCATTAAGAGTACACAGTGAATCAGATCTTTGGTCCCCAAACCTGCACAAGTAAAAGTGGTGGTGTTTTTTGAGTTGCAACAGTTGTTCATGTACTCCTGCCAAGATCCCCAGACAAGATCCCCACCAAAATGAGCATCGAAACTTGACTCTTTGTTTATCTATTTTCACCGTCTAGTTTCTAGCTATAGTCCTGAGATGTTTTTTTCCTGCCCTTTTCCTTCGGTGGTATCTTGAACTTAATCTACTCAATCTTACAAACCCAGGCAATGACTCTCACGACTGAGCCCAAAACCATAATGGAGCACTCTTACATGTATGTTTATAATATATTTATGTCTCCGGTGTAGGGAATTTATGCCCCTGGTGACAAAAATACATACATAAAATCCACACCTGTTCTTCTCCACTCAGTCATGGCTAGCCCTGGAGGCAAGCATGCCTTAGGCAGTCCCATCAGGGTATTTCCCGTGGCACTAAGACACTGCTACAGAGTACAGAGCCACGCAAATCCTAATGCCATTTGTAAAAAGCTAATCTCTGGCATTCAGCTTTAGTGCTCTAATCACTGTATGGCATTAGAAGAGCAGGGGAAAATGAGAAGGATTTCCTCCTCTTTTTTTTGTATCAGAAATTTCTGCACTGTTGTGGCACCAGCTCCTCAGAGATGCTTTGCTGCAAGTCTGGCCTCGAGCAAAGCGTAAAATTCCATGGGGTTTAGGCTTAATGCCTTCTCTCCAGCCTTTCCTCTTAGCTACCATAGTGTCAGCTTTTGTAAAGCCTGTTTTGGAGGTGTCTAATAGCCTCTGTGCATTGCATCCAAAGCTTGGGTGCACAGCTTGAACCTGGGGCTGGCTCCTGAGGACTGCTCCCCTGTGGCGCTGCCTCACAAGGGATCAGAGTGCTCCAACAGCTTTGCAAAGGTGTAGATGATTTTGGGTTTAAGTTTTTTCTGTATCTATTACAGCTGCCAGACAAACTCTACAGCAAGCAAAGTGATAGACTTGTTTGGTCACGGTCAAAAGTAGGCAGGAAAACTGCAGCTCCATCACAGCTTCTTGGAAATAGCAATTTCTCGCTCTGTGCTGGCATGACATCCCCACCGATTAGTAATCAGATCAATGTGATTTGGTTAATCATGTGGGATTTAAGTAACTAATGTGTCATCCTTATGATCCTAGCAATACTCAGCTGAGGCAAGCATTAGCATCAATTACTCTCTTGTGGTTTCCACCTTTAAATCCCTCTCAGTCACTAAAGGTACCAAAGTCTAAGATTTCTGCATCCAAATCTGTCATGAAGTGTTATTGAAGCTGTCCTCACAATCACAGAAAATCTGTATGTTTAATACCTTTTGTAACATAGCAGGTACTCTAATTTAAACTCTTTCTGGTAAAAATAAAAGCATACGCTCTTTAGCCACATTCTATCCTTTGCTCATATAGGTTAGGTCAGACAGGTAAAGGTGATGGGAAGAATGCAGATAGGCTGAATTAGCCGTGCACCTTAAAATACATTATTCATGGAAGTAGCAGGGAAGTGGGATTTAAAAGGATTTGAGAACAGGCACTTAAAAGTGGAATCAAGAGATGAACGATGAGGCTGGGGAGACTGTAAATATACAGTTACATAGGAGACCGTACAGGAGAAGGCATAAGGTTTTTTCCTTTAACTGAGACAGGAAGGAATGTGAAGAAGTGGTAGGGGAGTATTTAGTTGAGCTTTCTCTGAGTAGGGAAAGATAAAAAATTTAATCTGTTAATTTAACCTTAGGAAATGTTAATACCACTTTACATATTTTAGTGCTTACAGTGTTGAGTCATCACAAAGGAGTTACAAAAATCAGGCTCATACGGAAGAAAAATCAAACTATTATTTTCATGGAGAAGACAACTACTGTTCCAGTAACTAAGATGGTCTGCAGGACAGGTTATGCTTCTTGCATGGAAAGCGATGTCTTTCACATAAAATAGGGAAACAGCACAAGGATTGTGTTGAATTCTGTGCACACAGCAAAAGTGAGCAAAAGACACTCACTATGGGTTCAGAGAGAGACGAAGGATGATAGAGTCATAGGGAGAAGCTTCAATTTTTGGCTGATTATTCTCTTGTGTAATGTTTGAATACCGCTGGATTAAATTTTTCTCTCAGTAATTTTCTGGTAACATTGCATACTGTCAAAGTGAGCTCAGTGGTAAAGTTCATCTTTGAAATCAAAGCCAAAAAATACATTATGGGAGTTTAGATGTGTGTGTTTGTGTTAAGGAGAAGGGAAAATTGAAAACAGCACCCTGATTTTCTCTCAGGACTAATACCCAAGAAGTAGGGAGCAAACGCCATTACAAGAGAGAAGAGATGGATTGGTGGTTTAGCAACAAACAGTGAAGCCCAGTACACATTATAAATCTCCAAGTGCTACCAGATATATTGAAAGGAAATACAATACCCAGATGCGTGTGTTGGTATGGAAGCTTTCTAGCAAAACCAAGTGGAAATGAGATTTTTGTAGCTTGCACTAAAATGGTATTTCTTATGGCATTTAGCAAGTGTCTGACTGAAAAAGTACTTAGCAAGAACTAAGTGAAAACCAACGCCTTGATAGCTCAGTCCTTTCTCTCACAGAGACAGTGCCAATTAAGGGGATCTTTCCTCTTCCACTCCGAGCCTGTTGAAGAGATTGAAGGGCTCTTCTAAACACTCAACCCACAAATGTAAACCAAATGTGCGCTCCTTACTGGCAGACCTCTCCCTCTCAGTCAGAGTCAGACCTTTCAAAAGGAACTCCAGAGCTGGGTGGATTTCAAGACCCTGAGTGCTTGAGCTTGCAGGACTCAAAGACCCTGGCGTGGCCCTCCGAATGGGAGGCCACTTTTCCTCCTAGGATGAGATAGGATCCGGTTCTGGCCACTGCCTTACACTCTGCAGTGCATTCCCATGTAACTGAGCCCCTTCGAGGAGCAGTGGCTGAAGTGCAGTGAAACAACAACACCCCACCCTCCCCGAAGCTCCCTCTGGCCCTTGCTGTAAGCAGCTCCTGCTGGATGCCTTACAAGATCTGCAGAAGAAGTATTTATTTTTAAAACAGTTCCTCCCCCTTGCTACCCATCCTTCTCTTCCAGACCCCAAAATCTTATGTCAAAGCAAACAGGCAGGAGCATAATCCCAGAACAAGTTTAGATTTCGCCTGTACTTTTCAGTCATGCTGCAAATACAGTCTAAATATGTGTTTGTGTACTCATATGGGGTGTCTGCTACTCAGACAAAATAAATCAAATAGTTGCTGAATTTTGTGCATGTCAGATTAAACTGTGATACAAGGGAATATTCTGGTGGCTATTACATGTAGACAGCAACAGCACATGCGAACTGTGGGAATCTGCTGAATAAGACTAATTATAAACACTTCATTGCTTTCACAAACATCCTGGCAGGTGCCTGTCCAGCCTGCACTGACAAATTTCTGCTGTCAGAGACTTGATGGCTTCCCCAGGCCATCTCCCTGGTACCTGATTGTCCATATACCATCAGAAAGATGGTCCTCAGGTCTATTTGGCTTCTCCTTGCTGTCAATCCATTATTTCTGCCACAGATGGAGGAAGAAGATGATTCCCACTCTATGCTACAGAGTGGGAATAACCAAGGGTGACCTGTGTGCTTCCTTCGATCTCCAGCTTTCACTAGTCCTAGGTTCACTTTAACTTTACCCCTGGGCCATACCAGCTACATCTCCCATCACTGCTCTTCTTTAGCCCATCTGCATGTGCAGTGAGAAGTGGTGCCCACAAGATACCAGGTGGAGCCTCCCCCCTGGTGAGGAGAGGGAAGGAATAATTTTTTGTCCTGTGCATCCATATCTGAGTAACATCCATTGTTTTCATGTTGGCATGATCGTGTCCTTCAGCTTGGGCCCTACCCTGAGCCTGTTTTCTGTTCTCCACAGGTACTAATGAAAATACTGAACAAACACAATTTTGTTGACCTCTGTAAGTTCACTACTAACACAAACGATGCAATATTCATAATTGAATACAAGCACGATTATAATTTGACCAGCACAGTGCTTCCCTACCTGGCTAACAGAAGAGAATCACACCCTGTGAAAGGCAAATGCCATTTCTGATCTCTCTGCAAAGCCCATTGCCCCATTTTAGAAGAACTCACCAAGAACAAATCCTATCAAACTCACATTGCTATTTATCTGTTCTTTATCTTTCTCTCTCTTTGCCTACAGAGTTCAATTTTATGCCCACATTTCTCCAGGAACTGAAGTTACACCAACTGATTTCAACTTTGCTGCCCCTTCCCCCAGGCCTCTCAAAGTTCCTCTTCCACAGGAGCAACTCTCCCAGGTGGCTGGGTCTGTTCAAATCTCCAATCATGGGCCTGCCGTTGGAAATTAACTTTCCCAGTGACCCTATTCTTTGTACAGTATTATTGGGTAACCCGAGAACTGCAGATGTATCTGATTATTGGAACTGTGGAGATGATTGCCAAAAAACCCGAAACCGTGACCTTTCCTTGAGTTGTTATCAGCCAAGCTGGTGGGGGGAAAGAGAGATGATTAATGACCATTCATTAAAGTTACACAAAACTGATTATAGAGGTAGATTTCAGCTGAAAAGTTCAGGCTCAAAAACTGCCTGATCATTCAGGGTTTTTGGACATGAGAAAACAAGGAATTACCTCTTGAAGCAATGTGACTGTAAATAGAGTATAGTTTTATTATATTTTTATGATGTTTTGTATTATATTTTAAAATATATCGTATTTATACTCAAGATATTTTTCTTAATTTTCTCATGGTTTATTAACTTGTTATTTTTATTACTAGATTTTGTTAAATCTAGTTTTATTATTTTAATATTTTTTAAAAATCCATTTTTAAGTGGCCAGGGACCATCACATGAAAACGTGAGGTGATACCAGGTTTTTTTTCCCCACTTAGCTCAGAATTATTAATGCAAACAGTCAGTCTGGATTTTATATAGGATAACGCCATCCCTTTATGCAATTAACTGCTTTGCAGAGGGATTTTGAACTCTGGCAGCAATTTGCTGACAAAGAAGAGCTCCTACAGGCGAATGTGCGCTCGAGCAGCCGATTGCGAATCTGCTCCGAGACTGTAACATGAAATTGCCATGCTTTGGAGGGCAGCCAGCGTCGGATTGGGATTAATTTGCTCCCAGCATTCAATAAATAATGTCGGGAGGGCCCCGTGGAAAGCAATCCCTGCTGGTTATGTGCAGCCCCTGCCATGGGGCCTATGTTTGGTCACCGAGCTGAGTGCGTGCAGCGGCCGTCCGCAGGCATTTCGCACTGGGCTTACAGTAAAAGCCACCTAAAGTGCCTCCCACCCCCTGGCAATGACAAGGGGGATCAAGCAGCCCTGGGAGCGAAGATCTCTCGGGACGGAGGGGCTATATATAGGGGAGCTCAATAAACACCATTATGATCCACACGAGATGTGCCTGCCCGGAATTAAGGTCACATCCATGCTTTTGTGCGTATTTCTCCCTTGGCTTACAAATTAAAGAATTGCAGGTGAGAAGCTGGCTACATAATTAGGAGGTATAAATCCAGCTAGTTTCCCTCTGACAAAACCTCTTAGCCAGTACATGAGGCAACTACAGAGGAAAGTAAGAATAAGATTTTAAAATCCATGTGTAAAATCCATTGCAAAGGTCAGGTTTATAAGGAGACCATCCCAAAACGCTAATGACATGACAGTTTTATGAGGCTGGAAAATGATAGCTTGGCAGAAGCTGAGTAATACTAGAGCAAGGGATTTATTTAAATTGGACTACTTTTATTTATTTATTTATTTCTTATTTTGTCCTTGATCCTTCCAGATCTCACAGAGATGAAAAATGTGTAAGTAGCTCCCCACATTCAGCTGACAAGTGAGGTAAGAAAAGGTTATGTGAGGCATATTTCTGCAATTTTACCCTCCACAGGTTTTATGTATTTTTCTGCAGAATGTGTTACTGAAAGTTACACAAGTTTTAATGCCTATACTTTGCGAAAAATACATAAAACATCAACTCTTAATAGCTAGCCTCAGAAACAGAAATAGTAAGAGTTTCTACATGAACTTTAACAGTTTTAACTTAGAGAAACTGCATTTCTCCATGGGACAGGAGGACAACCTGTCCAGAAGACCTTGTAGTTAAATAATATACATTTAACAGAGATATATGTGCACCCTAAGAATAAGCCCTTGTGTATCTAACCAGAGCAAAAGTACTTTTTCATTTGCAGTATAAAAATCTCTCTCATCTTAAATCCTTATCTCCAAAAAGCACTATCAACACCAAATCTGGGTTTATTGGTTTATCCTTTTTTACCTTGTGCAATGAGTTAATTCACCCTCTAGAAGACTGCAAGCACCTGAACACATCCTTCATCAGCTGAGCAGTCCTTGTCGTGCTGAAGCTCAGTGCAATTTTCATTAAACTGCAGTTTCAAGTTTGGCCTCAAAACATACAATATCTATCTATCAAAATATAGCTATGGATATGCCATGGCATATTATCTATCTACAGGTATACAAAACATACAATATCCATCTACAGCTATGCTAGATATTTGCTTATACACTTCTGTGTTTCCCACAATTCCTTTAATCAACAGTGAAAAATAGGAATATTTTTTAAAAATAGGAAAAATAGGAATATTTTAAACACAAAAATGGTGTATTCTCTTTTCTGCAAGGAAGCTGAGGTTCTCTCTCCAGGTCTGCTACTTTCCTTTACCACAGCATTTTGAGAACACAGATGGTGTCTTGGCACCCTGGGGTGTGGGGTTTAGTAAGGTGCTCTGCACAGAGTGTGCAGGCCTGAGCCTGTGAGGTGCTGAGTGCTTCCCAGGAAGCGATGAGCTCTCTGAAATCCCTGTGACTCAGATCCCCAGGCCGGGCAGACACTGACCACATCTCCCCCAGCACCCTCGGGGGAATCCTCCCCTCTGCAGCTTGCACCAACCTCATCCTCAAGTGTTGCCTTTATGTAGGTTCTCAATTAATAAATTGATCATCCTGGCAGTGAGGCAGGGTGAATTCTGGGCAAGTACTGGCTGCTGTGGAGTTCATTCTGCCAAAATACTGAAGTATTTGTCCACTTTGTGACTGGATTATGTTTGGATGTAGCTGCTCGGCAGTGAGGGCTGGTGTGCAAGCTCTCTGGGGTGATGGGTGCTCTGTAGAGCCCAGCTGGATGCTGTGGGTCATTTCTCTTCCCTCAGCCTCAGAGTACAGGGCCAAACCAACCCCCACAGGGCAACATTCCTCCTACAAAGAAGCCTCTTCTGCTCAGAAGCTCTTGCAGTTGCCAGGTGGCTTCTTACCCCTCCACCTGCACCAGCGCACCATGGCCAGGGGATCATGGAACTGAGCATGGATCATATTCTGCTTTGGATAACTCTCAAGGCTGAGGGAAATAAGAGGGAAAGCCTCCCCTTTCCTGTCTCTCAGTGGTTTCCAAACTTCCCCGTGAATCAGGTTTGGGAAAAGAAAGCAAAAAACCCCTCTCTGTTTCAGAAAATTTGAATGCTTAACAACTCTTTCTCCTCTTATGAACTATTTGCTGAACTTAAGCCAAATTAGCTAATAGGTCTGAATAAAATAAAGTGCAAATAAAGCAAATAAAGTGACCGGAGAGGAATTGTATTTGGCCACACTCTAGTAAATGGTTGTTTTTACTACCAATACAAGCCTAGATGGCACAAAAGGTTGCTACCCAGTGACACAAGTAACAACTGTATTAGCTGCTGGCTGCAGGGTAGAACGGAGCACAGAGATACTTGAGATAGCTTTAAATTGGCTGACTGGGGTGCTGGCCATTGTTCACCTGCAAAAACAGAGCATTTAAATTGGGATAGCACATCTTTGGATATCTTCTTGTGAGCATTTTTTCCTCATCAACACAGTCCCATCTGCAACAGTGAAGACCCTCAAGGGCCAAACCTGAGAATGTGCTCCTTGTCAGAGAGATTTTGTTTGTTTTAGCATTTGTGATGTGAAAGAGATTAAAAATAAGTTTCAGGAAAAAAAAAAAGAGAGAGCCTAGATTTTTTTTCCCCACACAAGCCATTTCACACCTTCTACTCAGTGCTTTAGAAGATTGGAAAACTAAAACTTTAGCTGAGTTTTATCCCTTTACATTACATATTTCCATTCCTGTGTCCTGACCCTGCCAGAACTAAGTCCAGAAAGGAGAAAATGCTTCTAGAGTACAACTTTTCACCAAAACTTAAAGAACAACCAGCAAAGGGAGAGTTCAACCCACCTAAAGTCCCAGCTGGTCTGCCATTAGCAGACAGTAATTAGCTTCTTACTTCAGACGAATCACTTTGGTGCATAAAGGCATGTACTTTATACGTGTATATATGTAAAGATAAACTTCCCCATCTGGCCGTAACATAGCTGCCTTGTTTCCCATTTATGTGGAAAAACAAATGTTGTTTCCAGAGGGACTGATGCCCTGAGCTGTTTTTCAAGACTCAGAGGAGTATGTGATACTAGAAACCCACTGCAAGGTCTCACTAAAAAGATCAGTCAGACAGGTAGCTCTGTCTGAACTAGGATCAGTGGCTGAGCCTATGTGGTTAAAGGGAAAGCAAATGAAATCTGCTTTGTGCTTTGGGCTGTTTTATTGAATGGTATAAAAACGTACGAGTGGGTTTATATGGAAAAAGAAGTAGGTATATATAAACTTAGTGCCTGATGCCTTGACAGCACTGCAGGGATATATTTAGCTTGAATGGACTCCTGAGCCCCAGTTCAAATGCATTCAATCAGGGACATGTTCCTCTCCATGCTGGAAAAAGAGGAGTCCATTAACGTCTTATTCTGGTGCACCAGCAGTTTGAGCCACTTAACTTTCCATGCAACAAGTCACATGAATTGAATATGTAAAGCAAGCAGAGAACACAGTGTAATGATTTTTTATCCCCGGCTGATAAAAGGAAGCACATGCTGATCTTTTTGGACAAATCACTGCTCTCAGCTGAAATCTCCATACCTCCTCCTGTGAATATGTTGAAGAGGATGGGCACTTAAAGCGATTGGGCAAAAGTCCAGCATCACTTGACAATAAAGCCTTACTTAACATGTATCCTGTTGCGGCTGTACAGTTGTTTTAGTGATCAGATACAGCCAAAAGCTGTTACAGGGATATGATGGCAACCTGAGAAGAGCTGTGCAGCAATGGAGAGAGTACAGCCCATAGACTGAGCCAAGCAGACCAGAGCTGATCTCTACTGTACGTGGCCAGGCTCTCAAGTTACACAATTTAGGCCATTGCTTACCAGGAGTGGTAGAACTAATCACATGTGTTTGGGGGAAAGGCACGGTTTAGCGGATCCTAACCCAGAGGTTCATGTTCTCTCCCTTTACCCAGAAACGATGGTCATCCAAGGTTACAGGAGAAGTAGCTGGGAGATCAGCATGCAGCAGCTCTCCTGGCAGCTGCCTTCATCTGTTAGCAGCTTTTCCACCCCACAGCACACGGTGCTGCAGCTGGCACTAAAGCCAAACAGGCAAGGCAGAGGCACACGAACAAAACCTTTCTGCCCCCATGCATTAAGGCCTGCTGAAGACAAGGCGCACTGGGCTTTCACGGAGAGCTCTCTGGCTACCAGTGTGGAAGAAGGTCATGGCATTTTTGTTTTTAGCAAAGTAGTTTGGTTCCCAAGCTTAGTTACTCAGGAAATGGTTGGGGACCTGAAAATTCAGTGCTGTCACAGTATGCTGCTGCAAGAGATGAAGACATGCTTGTCCTTTATTACAGTCTGCCCAGATCTTATTTTCAGATGTCATGTTTATAAAGTTAACTACTAGAAGCAGTGAAAAAAAAACACTTAGTAAGAACAAATTAAAAATGCTTCTGTGTTAAAAGAGTATCTCGAAAAGGAAGTTACTAAAAGTTCAAGAAATAGCTTTTTCCATAGTTCTTATCAGAGGATGATACAACCTGACTATGACTGAAGCCAAAAACTGTGGCTTTGTTTTGGGAGGACACCACCCTCCTCCTCCATTAGCAATAAGAAAAGTCAGCAGAGCTATTAGTATTCCTAAAAATGATTCATGGAATATTCTGAGTTGGAAGGAACCCATAAGAATCATCAAGTCCAAAGATTTCTGTAATTGTATATCTATGCTGTTCTTTTCGTGCAGAGTGTTTCCCTCTAAATGAATATCAATGACTGAGAAAATGATGGTAGAATTTCCTGAGTGATCAGCTGACCTACCAGAATACAGGTTACCTGATCTTCTCTAAACCAGAGTGGTTGTCAATACTTTATGGCTGTAAGGGCTGGCCAGTGAGGCAGAAGAAAAGAATAGACTTGTTAAAAAAATTAATATTTAAAATAATAGATGATTGGTTGCCTACACAAAAGTAAAACAGTGAGAACAGGCCTTTTAACATAAAGTTTATCTGATTTTTTGTATTTGTAAATTAGAGAAATAAAACTAGATCCTTGGCTCGTATGTGAGTACTTTCCACTGATCGGGTGCCCCCAAAGGCAAACCTTCTCCCATTTTGACCAGAGGAACAGCTGTTCTGTTGGTTTTACAGCAAATCTCCAGATTTACACCAGTGTGAAAAGCACAATTGAATGCTCACTCCACCTGCTGACTAACCTGCAACACTGGCTGCTCCAGCATTTTCACCAGGAACCAGATGGAGATTTCCACCCAGCTGGACATTACCTGAGCTAAGTTTCTAAACAAAAGAGCATGGCAGTGTTGGATTTGTTGGATTTGTATAAATCAGGCAGCATTTTAGTGACTCTCCTCAGTCTAATTTTAAATGTAGTGTACCATAGCAAGAATCCCCATTATCGCCTTTGTGCTGGACAGGACCAAAATATATCTCAGTAAAAAACAGGAAGAAGAGAGACATATGAATTTTTTTTCCCTTAAGAACCTGGTACTGTCCATAGACAATTATTTTTTTGTCACATTAATGTGGTTTTGTCACCCAAGTGTTGAGGCGGGGATGCAATAGCTGCACTAGCTATTTATAGAGGCACTGTATAAAGATCAGCAGATGTTTTCAGCACAGCCATGTATTCCAAAGGTTACTTGTAAAGTCAGAGCATTAGAAAAAACCGTAATTCAGAAATTCACAATAAAAGCCCTGAATTGTTGAGGTTTTCTAGAGGATCCACCAGTTCTTAGGCTAATTGCTGTTGTAGTCCGACTGTTGGGGGCTACTTCCATTTTTATCAATATTGGTTTAAGACATGGAAGTGTGGAAAAATCAAGCCAAAGTTTGTGATGCAGTCAATAATCGCAGCAACACCTCAGGCATGTTACATGTTAAATTCTTGGCTGTTGATTGGAAGTTAATTGTGTTGCCAATCCCAAACATTTAAAATTGAAAATTAATCAGATTTTTTTAAAGCAGTGTTGATAGACGTACTGGTCTGGTGCAACCATTGGTCACTCTCAAACTCTACTATTAAATCACAGGTAATTTTTTAATGAGAGCTGAAGCTGCAAACCAACCTACATATGGAAACAAACCGCCCGATTTTACCACTGTCATGGCAGCGTTGCAGTGCTGCTGTGGGTTTTCACTAAAAAACATACAATAAGTACAAAGTATCCCCTTCAAAATATGGCACATTTTGGTGACAGGCTCACTGCAGGATGCTTCCAAGGCAAGTTTCAGCTAAGCCAGTACAAGTGCATAATTATTGGTTTTGTCTTTGAAGCTGGGTTTATTTTACCCAGTCTTGCTTAGTGCTAAAGACCCTTGCCTAATTTGCAGGGTGAGCTGTCTAAGCAGTAAGTTATTTCAGAGTGCTTTATTCTGCAGGGTAAGTAAATGCACCATGTCCGCACAAAAGCGTAGGTAGTGCAGGCTGAGCAGTCCTCAGGCATCTACACGGTCAAGGCTTTTTTATAGGGACTGGGAGCTAAGCGTAAAAATGATCATCATTATCACTGTTAATGAAGGATGAAGAGCTCAAGCTAACCATGTGGTGGAGCCATCAGGAAGGATGTCAAAAATTGGCTAATAAAATTTAGCAAGTGTGAAGTTCATTTGACCTTTCCATATGGAAAGTGAGCTCTCCATACAGAGTGCACTCTCAGAGCTGCCAGATGGGAGGAAATATCTGCTACAATACCTTCCCTGCTCTCAGTTTAGCATGTTGAGTAGAACAGAGCCTGTGCTTTCACACATCTCTTGTTACATCTGACGAGCAGCACGGATAACCATCAGGGAGAGTACTCTGACCTTCATTAGACATTCACAAAGTCCTGAGCCAGAAGCGGCCAACTTTACCAGCATCCTGATAAAATCCACCTCCTGAACTTGAAGGTAGCCTAGAACAAGGCTGTGCTTGGGTCCTTTGCGTGGTCTGCTTGTGCAGCAGCGCAGAGGAGAGGCAAATGAAAAGTTTCTGTCTGGAGGGTCCCAGTGAACCTTTATCAGGTGGTCACTATCCTTCTGCTGTACTGGTCCTAAATTACAGCCCTTGTTGCTTTACGACGTTCCATTTGGTACAAAAAGACAGAAGGTACAGCTGTCCACTGAGGCATTAGAAGTGACCTCTGCCCAAAAAGCTTGCCTACTTTTGCCTAGATTGAGGCAAAGCCAAGCTGCCTTTGCTTTTGCAGGGTAAGGATGGCAAATTAATTCATTTGAACCTTTTTGAACTGATCTGATAGTCTCATGGAAAGTCCCAAAGAAATTCAGGTTGTTGTGGGTTTCTCCAACACCTTCTTGTTTCCCACCTGTAATTTACGGCTTCTGTACAGTTTAAGTGTTTCCCTCTTACAGGCAAATTACTGCAATACTGCATGAGGCAACCACATTTCAAACAAGCTAACACCTGGCATTCTCCTGGAGGGGGTCAGCGTCTGCAGGGACCTTGCAGAGTCCCCTGCTAAGTAGCAACAAGGGAGATGCATTTAGGGGCACCTGAGGGGCAAATTGGCACCTGTGGGACAGAAGAGACATCTGTTGTGCCCATCTTTTAGCAGCGCTAATCCAGGTCAGGAAGAGCACGTTTGAAGCCCTCAGGGTTTAAGTCAATCATATCGAAATGCTGTGGGCGGTAGACGGTCTAATCAAGCTCTACATGGGTCATGTTCATTCAAGGCAGAAGACATTTGGGAATTTTAAGGAAAGCTAAACCCTTGCCAGCCGTGCCTGGCTGAAGTAGGTGGCAAAGGGGAAGAGAGATCAGTTGCAGCTGTCTTGTCTTAGTGCAGGAGCGCGGGGGTGCCTGTGCAGGAGCTATTTGAGAGGCTCTGGCTTTGGGCATGGGAACAGCGTGCATGGCAAGAGGTACGCAAGGACACCCAGAACGTGCCCACTCTGTGCAGGACAGTGCAGGATGAGTGTGTCCCCATCCTTACACATTCCTACACCTCATGACCTTGCTGTGCAGCAGCACAGACCCCGGGGACAAGGACCATGTCCCACTGTAACCACGTGCATTCAGCCGAGGCAGCTCCCTCCTGCACAGTGCTTGGGCATGGTGCCTGTATTGCTGCTGACTCCAGAGCCAGCTTACCTGATGTTAACTTTGGCACCTCGACACCCTGCTCCCTTGCACGTGTGCTCTTCACTCATTGGAAACTCTGAATCTACTGTCAGTGCAAACAGCCTCAGTCAGGCTCACAAAGACACGGAGTTCGTGCAGCTTTTCTGCCTAGGGCCTGCGAAACCATGCCATGTCACGACTTGCCTTCCACTCCCTTCTCTAAAGGACCAATATATTTCTTAACATGCTCCACAGTGTTCAGCAGGCCAGCCTAGCTGAGTAAATGCTACTATAACAACACCTAGTGCCCATTGTACAGTACTGTTCATATCCAAGGGCATGTAAAGTATCAAGTTTCTGCAGCTCTGAGGCAGAGACATTTAAGATCCTTATATCTCTAGGTTGTAAATAATATCTGAATATGGCAAAATGTGTGCAGAAATAATTAAAGAGATTATGGCTATGAAGTCACTAGCAGTTTGGGGAAGAATGTAACACATACAAGTTCTCTGAAAGCAGTGGGACAGACCAGCTTTGGCCACATTTTTGATGAGAAAATCTTGTGTGTCTTTGTACAGAAATATCCTTTTCACTTCTCTTATCATTTATGGATGTGATCGCATTTCATTCATTTCCTTTACAGACCACAGGGTGGCAAAGATTGCTTGGTGCTTGGCGTCTGCACAGCGAGATGACAAGCTGGAAACCAAGGTCCTCAGAACTTGGATTGATGGAGCCAAATGGAGCTCCCAGTGCCCTGGAGCGAACAGAAACTGCAGCCACAGCAGCATGAACTCCATCATTTGGACATGCAGGCTACAGGCCCTTCCCAAGGGAGGGACACAGGGACACAACAAAACAAAGATTCAGATGCTACAGCAGAAGATGGGCTTCCAGGTGGAGTCCGTAAAAGGCCAGGTCTTCATGCGTTCCAGGTCTTCAGAGCCTAAAATGGACTGATGGCACTTCAAGGCCTTGCTGATGAGTCATGCTGCAAAAAAACTTCAGGAGGCAGCAGGTGCCAGCACTCATCAGAGGATGATGTGCAATTGTTTTCTAGTCAGCAGAGTAATTTGAAAAGTATTTGTGCCATCTTGCTAAAAACACGAACTGTGTCACATTTATTTTTAGGTGCAGATATCCGTCCGGGAAGAAACCACAACCAGTTATGTCACACATAAATAAGAGCTACCTGCTGATACCATCACAGCATTTACTACAGTGCTTTTTAAAATGGCCAGCTACCCAAATCCAAGGTTATGTTTTTCCTTGCCACATGGCAAGGTGTCCAAACTTACATCTCAAACCACCTGCTTTCTCAGGAAGTAAAATACTCCCTGGGATGGAGATGTTGGGCAGGGAAGAGAGACTATGGGGAGGAGGGTTGCAGCCCTCTCCTTCTCAACACCCTTCTATCCCACACTTTTGGCTTTTTAATAATAAAAATTATCCCACACTTATTTTAATCATGAATAAACCCCAAACAACTCCTACATCAGCAACAAAGCTCGTACTGCAGAGCAGACACACAAGCCTTAGAAAAGGATGTGTGACTATACTTGTATACAAAGGAGGAATGTTATGTCAAAAAAAAGAACTTTCTGAAAGACTTCCTTAATATTGTCCTTCTTTTCTTGTGTCATAAGCTATTGACAGTACTGGTTATCCATTGTCTAACACTTCCAGTCTTAAAAAGCTGTTTGACCCTCAGTTCTTTCTGAAAATAACCATATCATTCATGGTGCAAGGTTCTGAAATTATGCTTTCACTATTGTCACAAAAAATTAGCATTTTTCTACATCCTCCTCATTATTTTGGAAATCAGGTCTGCAAACCTGGTGTGAACGAGCACTGCTTAATTCATTAGGGCAGTATGTTTTCTGACTACATAAAAAATTTTGAATATATAACTTATTTTGAATGGTTAACCAAAAGATCAGGCACAAACCCATACATATCAGAGGGTAACATTAGGGATTCATAGCTGTGGTTTAACTCCAATGTTAATGCTGGGGGATTAAGAGTTAGGAGCTCTGATGTCATTTTGTCGTATTTTTTCTCTGAATTTTTGTCATCATCCTTGCTTTTTATGGCAACATAATGAGATAATTATGACAGAATTACTGTACTGACAAAAACTGTTTTTAAAAACTCATTCAAGTGCCCTTGATAGCTGCACAGAGAATGAGCAACAGCCTTATGGATGGAAGTTGGACTGGCTGATTTCCACAGGCCCCTTCGGACTTTAATTTTCCCCTAATATTTTTATATGCTTGTTTATATGCCAGCATTTAATATTACCCTTCTGTAGATCAGTTCATCCAAACAGAAATATTCCCACAGGGCAGACAGGCCTTGGAGGCTGACATTGCTCCACTCCTCTTGGGCCTTGTCAGACCAAGCTCTGAGGAAAGGCACTGTGCAGTTCTCTAAATACCACATGGGCCACATCCCTGGGGAGCCCAGCAGTGGTGGCATCTGGGAGGATGGGCACACAGACCTGGCACCTACTGGCATGAAAAGGCCTGCAGAGAGAGCCAGTTCCTCCAGACATCAAGCCTTGCTTTGTCCTTGCAGGGCAAGGATGTCAGCTGAGGTGCTGCTGTGCATCATTGCATCCCCTGGGATGAACTTCTCCAGCATGGGGGATGCTCAGGATAAGGAGCACTGAGCAGGGTCTCCCCAGCTTGTCCCCTGCCATCATACACCTCTTGTTTTCTACCTTTGTCTCTGTCACTTCACGGGTGTCAGTGGCCTCCTGACCCTGCTTATGATGGAGTCTCATACTTCTGAAATCCCTTGTCCTTTTGGTACAGCCCATAAAACAACAGGGATAAGCCATTAGTGCTTTGTCACTGAGAAAAGCAAGAGGGTCACTTCCCTCTGTTAAAAGTGACTGTTCTCCCAAACAGGCCCCTCTGCATGTTGTGCAGAGCACGATATGGAGAATGGTGGGCGCTGTTTACATGTTGGATTAAGCTAATGCCACCCCTGTCCCGCTTCCCAACAGTGCAAGCAGTACAATTTTGTGTAGTTCCTGTGTTTTCCAAGGCACAGTCCATCTTGGACACGTAAACTCTAAAAATAGCAAATTCTCCTGTTCCAAATATCCACCAGCTTACTACCTGCCCAGCACCCAGGCAGCACTTTACAGGTAGTGCCTGGTATGCCTGCATCTTGCTCAGACAGCTTTCCCCGACTTGTGCCTGCTGGTGTTTCCCTCCTCCTGGGTACACACACACATGAATGCATCCACGTGGGGACTTGTTTGTTATGCTACATCGTTTTGTGAGCTACAGATTGCAATGGAAGCTCAGCTTCTCTACCACAGATTGTATACTGCTCCAGAGACACTTAGTGTCAAGGTTAAAGGATGATATCGTCTTAATTAAGCCAAAGATTAAGATTTTAATTTTCATTCTAATGAAAATATACATTCCCCACCACCATTCTTGAAACAGTAATACTATTTCCTACTTAAACCCAGGAGCAAATCCATCAGATATTCTTAACCTACAGATTGCATTAGGATCCCCCAGATTGACATGTGTTTACAGATTCCCTTTTTTATTTCTCCTCAATGACATTATTTCTAAGGAGCAGCAGCTGTTTATACCATGACCCACAGACACTGAAAGCTATTTAAACATAGTCTGGAAAAAATAATTGCTAGGACGACAACTACTATCAACAATGAGGCTCTGGGCTTTCTCTTTAGCTATCTGCCTCTCACCTCTCCACTCCAGGTTATTTATTTCTTCCATCATTCCTTCTTCAGTACTTCTAGTTCCTATCTACCCTGTCATTACTCTTTTGATAGCTTGTCTGGCTCCTGACCATTTGCCTGCAAATTTGATGGTGCATGTCCTGTGCTGCAAGAAAACATCTGAGCTTTCCTTTGCTCTCATGTTCACCAGGAGTTCACAAACTGCTTTCAGCACCCAAGTCCCCCAAGTGTGTTATTGTACTGATTCATTGCCTGGGGCTACTCTCAACTATCTTTCCTCTGCTGGCATTGTGGAAACACTTGTCCAGAGCATCATTTCCACCCCTCAACTCAGAAAGCTTCAGTGATTTAAAGGCTGTTTCTCCATGTGGTATCTCAAAGGAATTTTTTCCGCAGCGGTATCTCAAAGCATATATCAAATGCACATAATTTTCCTACCCAACAGTTCAGAATTAAATAGATTTTATCTACTCTAAAGTAACTAGGAACAAAATACTGTTCTAATGCTTAGTTTTAAAAAAGGTATGCCATTGCCTGCATTTTTCTTTTGGTAACAATTTTTCCTCCTTCGCTGCTGCCTGAGTGCAAGCAGTAAAAGCACTTAAATTACCATGAACTTGTTGGTTAACACGTTAAAAAGGTAGGAAAAAGGAGTGTGTTTGGAAGACTGTTTTCTGCCCTCATCATTTCTGCACTCCTTTACTTCCTCTCATGGTATTATTCTTTTCCTAGTTCCACAGAAATGCTCAAAGTCTTTGTTTTTGATGAATGACTTATGGTGGCTCGACTTGAAACGCATTTTTTATTTTGTCTCCAGTGAGAAGGTAGGGGCACAGCCTGGTGCAAACAGGACTGCTCACCCTTCATTAAAAAGGCAAACCAGAAGTCCCTGGCTAATCCCCAAGACATGGATGTGACCCTCTGAACCTCTCATTCATTCCACTCACCTCCCGTGGCCCAAAGCAAGGCAGCCTGGAGGTCTAGGTGCAAAGTCAAGAACAGCAGCAGCCATGTTACATATGTTTGCTCTGCAGCACGCATCCTTTATTTTCTGTTCCTTCTGGGATATGACAACTACACAAGGAGCACAACATCTACCTGAAATCCTACCTGAAACTTGTCTCCTCGTTAAAACATAAACAAAAAAATTCTGACTGGATGATGAGAAAACTGGTCAACTCTGTAGCTGTCAGACAAAGTCCTGCCAAGAAGGACAATTCCATTTTTCCACTCCTCTGGCTTCAGACTTCACGTGCTAATGCCAGTTGCAGAAATTTAAGTCTGGTCTTTAAATTCAGATGACAAGCCACCTTTATAGCTTATCTGGACAGTTGCAACAATATTCCAAGTGGAAGGGGAGGGGGTTCAGAGCAATGATGATCAAGTGATTGGTGAACCCTTAGGTACTGCCTCGAAGAGTTTCAGGACTCATACCCCTCAGAAATTACAAACTGTCATTGCTGTCTCTACTCTCTGTCTGCTCCCTTTACACTTTATTTCATGTGACTATATTAAAATTATGTTCAGGATTACTGACAAAATAGCGAGTGCCTTCATGCATGCATACAGCATTTGCCTTTCTGATTAATGCTCCCCAAAAAGGAGTTCAGAGATCTCCTGACCATCATCACCGCTACTACAATCACCCCTCCAGAAGCCTGTGACCACTCTGCAGGACTGACTGTGACTGGTTTCCCTGCTCAGATGTCCATTTGCAAAAGCAGAGGTGGGTGAAGCATGACTACCTCAAACCTGTTCTGTGTACCACTTGGAGGGGAGCCAGTTCTGCCCAAAATTAATAGTATGTGAGCAGGCCCATGAAGCCTTGTACTCTCCTTCACTGCTATAGCAGCGGCAAGCCTTACAAGCTCATGTCTAACGTGGTACAGCTCAAAACAATGCTGTCATTAACAAAAGAGTCCCAAGTCCCAAGTTTGTCCCAGCTTCCCTCAATGTACATGCAGGCACTGAGTCCCAAGGTGGGAGTTCGGCAGTGGAAAAATTCATGGTGTCTGAAAGCAGCTCAAAACTCTCCCACCACAGAAACCTACAGCTAACTCATATTTGTGCCATCCTGGGGCCTGCCAGTGACAGGAGTGACAGATAGCTGTCTGGCAGTATTTATACCACAGCCACCACTGCAGTATCTGGGGAGTGCGGTATAAATACAGACCCAGCAATAGCCAGGGAAGCCCAAAGAGTGGGCGAGGAGGGTGAGTGGCCAGAGCAGCTGAGAGACGTGCTGATTCAGTGCATCTCCCTCAGCTGTCCTCAGCAGCAGGTTGCCATGGATTAGAAACTGGGAAGATTGAAAGAACTGATCTTTCTTTTTTCCCCTCCCCTTTAACAGCTCTTTCACGCTGTTCATTTGAGCTCATAAGGTTCTTCATGTGAGTTTCCAACCACAGCACTGTGCGTTACTACATAAAGTAAATATGTAACTATTTCTTCTTAGGAGATGGTTTGGCAGTGCCTGCCAGCTTGCAGCACTCAAAAGATGAGGTCAGAGTTGTCATCCGTGCCTTACAGATGGGGAAATCCATGCAAAGGGAAAGTACAAAAAGCACTTTGCTTCAGAAAGCCTGTAGCTCTGTTCAAAGTAAAGAGGTTCATGTTCTCACTCCAAAATCCAGTCACAGGGCTTTTAAGACAACAGGTAGAAACAGGTTTAAATGCAAGGGAAAAGGAAGTGGTTGTTCAAGAAAAACTCCTGGGCATGCATCTCTCTGTCGCATGTTTAGTTTCTTCCCAACACACATTAAAGACAAGTATTTTCAACTGTCTGAACAGCTGACTTTCAACAGCAAAATGAGTGAGAATTTGAAATATGAGCTTTGCATGTTGATTTCTTGCTTCTCTATAAATATATTACAATTCTCTCTTCCCAAAGGAAACCTTTGAAATAAAATATAGGCAGGGAAGACTCCCTCACACAAACGGGATTTGCAACAGGTTTTTGCAAGCATGTAGCTGGCGTACGGGAGCTTCTTCCCATCTAGTCTAACAATGCTTGGGTACCCCTCCTCACTAGAGAAGGAAGGGCACTTTGCTCTATTTTTTCCACTCAGGATACTGTATTTTCTTCTGAAGGAATGTGACTGCCACAGCAGCCTACCTACTTGCTGCAGTTCCCACGAGAAGAGTTTCTTCTTGGACTCTGCTGCTCTGCAGGGAGCTGGACTCGTCAGCACCACCCGGTGCACAGATTAAATACTTAGCACTACTTTTTGTCGTGCCTTCGGATCCTCTTGAGCAGATGGAAAGGCTGGAATGAACTGTTCTTGAGGGTAAGACCAAATCCAGGGGAGTGAGATCAGGTTTGGGAGCCCATTTTTGCCTGCAGCCGTGGAAATGGAGGAGTGCATGGATTGCACTTAGAGTGCAAAATTTACCTATGGCTTATGGACTTATTACCATTCGACTAATTTGAGCTATTTCTGCCCTTGCAAAAGAAATATTCTGCTTCGATGTTGCTGGGAAACACTATAATTACTACTCACCTCTTTGCATTCAGGAGGGCATATGGACATCACATCTTGTGAACAGCATTTTTCCATCTGTCCTGGCTTGATTCACTTAACAGCCTGGGTAAGGACTCTCCCTGGTAATTTGGCACTCCAAGCTCTTTAGTAGATCACCAAGGTAGTCTAATCCAAGCCCAGCTTTACATGAGGCCCTTGCTTCTCTGTGTACAGTCACTGGGAAAGCTTTTGGGAAGAGCTCTCTGACAGATACCTTTCTCAGCCCACTTCTCTGAGTAAGGTGCCACAGCACCAGCTTGCTTTGCCTTGGCTTGACTGCACCACATGCTCAATAATATTTTGCAAGTACACAATATCTTTCCAAAATGTCTCAGTCCTAGTAATCTTTTCCCCATTTTTGCAGCAGGCTTCAGAGGCAATTTCCACAGCGACTTTGCTGTGGATGCTACTTTTTTGCAAGATAAAAATCTATAATAAGAAAGATCTATTTATCAGCCTGACAATATGAGGGCTCCCTGAAGCCACAGGGTTTGATCATGAACAATCTGATGCAGCCTTTATTTCCTTGCAGACTGTGCTCCTGTAGATAACCATCTGCTCCTGCATCAGACTGAAGGACCTGGCAGAGTACCAGTTATGTGCCAGCTCCTTCTGGGATAAGATTTCCTCTTTGCTCCCCTGCTGCTGCTGTTACTCACCAATGTGAGTATGTGCTTCTGCTTGGACATCCCTGAAACAGCTCTGCTCCAGTGTATTGTATTTCTAAACATTTCTAATGTTAAAGCAAAAGAGAAGGACAAAAAAAATAAGGGGTTTTCTGTTGTCAAGCTGTTTAACTTGCAAAGAGGATCGTTTACACTCCCTGTATTTAGATCCTGAAGGAAGCTTTCAGTACTTAACTACATGCTGGTGGCAGAGAGCAGCCAGCTGAACCTTCCCACAATGTGAAACAGCCCAGAAATGTGAGCAGAACCTGCTACTTAAAAATCCAAAAAGCAGTATTCACCTTGAATCCCAAACAAGCAAAAGCTCGTTTTTCAAAGCGCTAATGGGGGCTGCTGCTGCCTAGGTTATTTCTTGTAACCATGATAGCAGATGAAGAAGCAAAGTGACATTTTCCTTCTTGGCATCAACTAAATTGCCCCCACCTTCACCCTCACACCTGACTCCACAGGTTTTTTTTTCTGGAGATGCTGATTAAGATCCCTATTTGTGCCCTGGTGAGACATCTCCAAGGTATGTTGGAGAGTCCCTTCGATGAACATGATTATGAACGCACAATTGTTATTTAAATGGATTTTTATCACTTGCAAAATATGCCACAGAATAACTGCTGTTCGGCTTCTCAGAGCTTTGTTACATCCAGCTCAATTGCTATAAATTCGTTGTCTGCAGCTTTTCCAGAAACACTCTGACATGACTTCAACCGATACAGAAGTCAAAATAATGTTCACTAACTCAAGCAGATAAACATTTTGCTCTATTCTGAGATCTCTACATTGAACCTACATTTTTATACAGAGCATTTTTGTTCAATGAACTTTTCATTTACAGAGTTTCAGTTTATTTCTATCTGCCTCAGGACCGCTATTAAACCTGTACTAAACCAACTGTGAATTTCAGCAGCAATTCCTAAACAACTGAACTTCGTTTTAGCAGTTTAAAAATAGTTTCAATCTCATCAACGCTTTTCTCTGCCATGCCATTTCCATCCCAGAAGACATGACCTTCAAACTTTCATTAGTGATACAGAAAGGGATTTGCTTGAAAAAGCACCTGGGTTCTGCTCCTGGCTGTGGTGGGGTTGCTCGACTTTACCAAAGCACGCAGCCCACCGGGGCTTCTGACTAAGTATCTCCAATACTTGGTGCTATCCTGTGCCCAGTTTGGAGCCATGCCAGAAGCATAAACGCTCACAGATCTCTGTCTGACACTGGCACACCCTGTGAAATCCTCAGGTGGCACATTTCAGAGTCTTCCAATTAAAACAGCAACATACATGTGGTGAAGTGCTGTAGGCACCTGCAGCTCTGCAGTAAAGCCTCCTTGCTTTGGCAGATGTTTAGAGTGTGACTTTTACCAGGTCCTCAGGACTGCGAGGATCATTCCCAGGGCAGGATCCTATGATCCCTACAGATATATGGCAGGGAAGCCTTCTGATTTGTATATGAGGCTCTTATGCTTTTTGTATTTGTGCAATATTTAATTTTTACTCCAGTTAGTAAAATGTTTTCTGTGGGTGTGGCATATATACTCTGGCCAGCACTATGTTTTTTTAAGGCTGCAAAGATCTGGGTTATTATAGACAAGAAATGTAGTGTAAATAACTGAAATTTCCTGGATGTAAGTGGGGGCTTTTGCCCTTGTGCATAATTACACTTCTCAATAGATTACAGACCATGGGGTCTTGGTTTTATTCCAGCTCTGGCAAACAGACTCCTGGACTATCAAATCCTTTCAACGCAAGAAAAAAGTTAATTAAATTTTACGTTCATAAAAATAATGATGTAGAGAGCTAGCACCTTATGAATTTCATGTTTCAAACTTAGAATTTCCTGGAAGCTCACACCTAGCCCCATCCCCCTCCAACCCATGACATGCCCTAAATGTAAAAACTGGAGAACCGTCAAGAAATAAAGGTGGCCTACAAGAAGTCCCAAATTCTGGTTCTAGATACTACAACTTACAGTCTGTCAGAACTGAGAAAGAAAGCCAACTCACATACTAAATAAACATGCAAATTGAATTTCTGAGTTCAGTGAAGAGATTCTTAACTTCCTGAAACCAAGTCATGCCATAATAACAGTAAGACCTCCGCGTTTCTAAGAGTCTCCTCCATTTTCTTTACAGTATCAAGGCTGTGTCTCAAATCTCAATTTCCTTAATTCTTCATCTTAACCCAGAAAAATCCTTGCTGGTTCATTCTTGGGTCATCCACAAATTCTCTCTTTGTTCAATTACAGCTTATATTTCAGGCACCTGCACTGCAGGATACAACTGTCTTTTGATTAGTTTCGCCTATCTGCAATGAAATTAGATCAGTGGCTGGACTTGGAGCACACCCACAGTGTTGACAAGGTCTGAGCTATATCAACTTTACAGCAGTTAAACATGAGTGCACCCTGCTCTGCTCTAAGGTAACAGAACCAAAGACCACTACCTGAAAGCTGTATTTCATTCAAACCAGAGCTGGTCCACTATGCCAAAATCACGGTGACAAGGACACATCTGAGCAAGCTCCCCAGCCCCTTACTACTCTACTTGTTTATGCCAATCAGTTTGGAGATTTTTAACATTTGAGTTATGTTTATCTGAACCAGTTTTTAAGGTCTAATTATAACACATGAAGTGGGGTGAGATGGCTGCTATGAAAGTCGCAGTATAAATAAGAGGGCCTGACGGGCTGATACGTTGGCACAGGCCAGACACGTGTGTCACGTGGGCACCCATTGCAGCTGTTGTGGTCCATGGTACAATAAATAGCTATAGGGAAGCGGCGCGGTCATGCAGGATTTGTTAATACCCCCTACTGTGCTACTCGGCCAAACGTACTCGCCTTGAAAAAAAAAAAAAAGGACAATGTCTGCAGTTTAAATACAGAAAAATGACAGTGCTGGTGCTTTTTGAAGGGTCTGCAGGAAAGCATGGCATGATTGCCTGCCTCCACTGCCCTCTCCTCTTTTAGCACAATCCTCCATAGATCACCTAAGCTGGGCTTTCCCCTCACCAAAACCAGCCAGAACACACGCTTTGTGTTCCCTTGAGCAGGAAGAGTGTGCCGGGCACGGCAATGTGCACCACCTCTCCCGCCATTGCAGGGGAGATCCACTGCGATCACCCCAAAATGGGCAGGCACAGATCATGCCTGGAAGCACAGGCAGATGGACGGCTCAGGTAAGACCAGGCTTCTGGAGAGGATCTCTATTTATAACCTGGGCCTTGCCAGGAGACTGCTCCTGGGTGTTAATGTGACAGAGTGTTGGTTTTTAAAGTCGCTGGAACGCCTGAACATGCAATGGAAGTTGAAACTGCTGCTGGCTTGCAAATGGTCATTGATGCCATGTGCTGGTAGGAGAAGCAGCCATCTGTACCAGGCATTTGCAGCACATTGAACACCCATTAGACCAATTAGGGTCCACAAAATATTAGCTGTAAAGCTCCTGCAGCCTAAGCTTAGGTTCTTATTCATTTAAGGTTGGGCTCTTATTCATTTTAGAAAAAAATTGACTTGCCACCAGGCCTGTACATTTTTAAATTAGCAACTAGCAGTGAACAGTGGTTTTGGCGAGGCACTGGAAAATGCTTGGCGTCTGTAATTCCAGCAAGATCTCTTCTGGGATTCTATTATGCAGATGTGAGCATAACATGTTATACTCACATAATGTTAACATATTAACCCATGCTTCCTCTGCAAGGAAAAGGCAGTATAATTGCAATCATTGTTCTCAGAATGCAATCTGCATCCTGTTTTTGACCCAGATTTTCAGCATCCTGCTTTATGCATCAGCAGTGCCATAAAATGCAAAATTATGCAACATTCAAATGTTTTCAGAGCTACTGACATGACGTAACATAATTGTATTTGGGTAAAAATAATTTTTCCCAGTTAGCTCCTTTCTACTCAGGTCTTGGTATTACTCCTAAAGCTTGTCCCTGTATCCATAAACAGTTGCACAAAGTGATAGGACTATCAATATTGATAGTGCACAGATATATTTATATTATAATTATTATATTATGTTATGTTATTGTATTTATTATGTATTATATGTTATTTACTATATATAGAATTTGTTATTTATTATATGTTATTTGAACGTAAACTTTGAAGTTGCAAAAAGCCAAAATGGAAAAAAAACCCCAACTTATGAAATGCAATAAGATCACACAACAAACAGTTTTACAAAACAACAAGTAAAACTGTTCTCAGCCTTTTTTTTCCTCACCCCCTCTCTAGTTTAAATGGTTTTATTTTCTATTTTAGATGTTTTATTTTACCTAAGCCGAGTTTTTTATGAGATTTCTACATAAGCCTAAAATCATATGCTGCGTCTCCATCAGTTTTCACGTATGGTGGACACCAGTGCGTGTGGTCAGTCCTGCTCTGGGTGCAGTCTCTACCTTAGGCTCAGCAGTAGGTACTGTAATGCCACCTGTGAGGAGCTGGGAGCCAGGACAGAAGTGGAGCTGGCACCCTGGGCTTTGCTGCAGGACAGAGTTATGGGTTGGCTTCACAGGCAAGCAGAAATCCCCGGTGCAGCTCCAGGTGTGAGCACATTCAGGTCTCCAACCCTGAAGGTGCTCCCCACCCCAGATCACTGCAGCCAAGAGCCATCTTTGAGGGAGTCTGGAGAGGTTCCTCCTCTCTACATCTTTAATTACTGGGTAATCTCAGTGCACAGACTTGCCAGCCAGGTCTGATTCCTCTCGGGCAGAGGCTGAACTGCCTGCAGGTCACTTGGCTCAAGGCACCACGTGGCCCACAAGAGGAGCTGCCTGTCGCCAACCTTGCCCCTCGCCCTGGCCTTTGGCAACAAGACCTGCTCTCCCCCAACTCCCCATGTGTGCTGCCACTAGCAGACACTGAAACCCACATTTTCTAATTTAAAGGTAATTTCTTGGTGTTTGGGTTTATTTCATGAGATTGGCTGGATAGGAAAAGAATTTGCAACACAAGTCATCTATTCAGAGAACATGACATAGTTCTAAAATGGGAAGTTTTAAAGAGATTTTGCCTGTGTCTAAAAAGACATGAAAAACGAATTGAAGGCTTCAAGCACACATGTACATTAAACAGTGGATTGACAAAGTTCCCAGAAAGTTTTCCTTGTAGAACTGAAACTGGAAACACATAATCTTCACATCATTATCCACATTATTGAAACTGTGAAAACCGAACCACGTGCGATAACACAGCTGTTCTAGCTAGAGGCATTTATTCTCCCACCATCATCTCAAAATGTACATGCTCCAGCTCCTGGTTATGCACACAGCAATCAAGGACTAGGAAAAAATTAGCAAGCATCACGGGAAACTTCCTGTACTTATTACTGTGTCCCTGTTTAAGTTCAGAAACCAGAAAAAAAATCCTCCTGTACTTAGCCCTAGAGGAGTAGCTGAATTTCCTGGAGCGAATAAGAGGACAAATTGTATTATGTCAGAAACGATAATTATATTTGGTCCGAAAAGTCACATCATGAAGAGTATGAAGAATGCTAGTGTTTTTTTACTAAGGGTAGAGTTAAGAGACTTATAAAGCTGAATTACTAAACAAATATCTCTGGGATCCCATACATAATCATAATCCTATGGGACATGGCTGGGCCTATCCTACTTGGCAGGAAACTCCACAAAGGCTTAGGAGGGCATGGCTGTTGCATGTCTTGCTGTGCCTAGGTGGAGACGTGTTCCTAATCCAAGTCTGGGGAACGAACCCTGACAACAACACAACTACTATGATCTTCGGCTACAGAAGCCCTGCCCAGCCAAAACTGTGGAGAAAATGGGGCAAGAACAACCCTCCCTTTTGCACAATTTGTCTTCAAACCATTTTTCCCTGGGCATGTGGGTAATTTCAAATCCCTCTTCTCACCACTGCTCTGTGTTTCCTATCTGAATAGACTGCAGACAACATAATTGCTGGCCTGTTTTGGAAATGTGTTGACTGTGGACATTGAAAACACACTAAATAAACATGCCTCAAAATCCACAAAGTAAACTCATCACTATGCTGATACTCAGTATCTGAAGCATTTTCCAGCAAAAAAATGGTTTCCAATAAACACTCCAAGACAATCTGTGCCACTTTCAGAAGGGAAGAATCAGGTTAATTTCAGAAGATGGTATCAGCGTGCATCCTGTGTTTGAACACGGGGGAAAGATTTCTGTAGTTGCTTTAGAAGGTTTCACAGGATCCCATGGGATCATCCCTGAGTGTAATAGGAATTAGATGTCCTGGGCACTGCAAAATTTCAGATGCAGTTAACTTAAAAGGAATAAATCAATGGTCAACTCTCTGTTGTGTAGGAAACCTGTGCTCTGCAGGTGCCCACTCTGCTCCATTCCAGCTTGCCCCTCATCCCAATCATGTTAACAATGGCTTTGTGATATTTCTGTTTCTTTCACTTTTATCTGGGTGAAATCACTCTCTTTAGGGTTTGCTTGGATGGTTCACAGCTGTCTGTAATCTATTCAAGTTATTGGAAGGTGAAATGGTAAAAGGAAAGAAATTAAATTTTCAATTCTCTCCTGACAAGTTCTGTCAAGAAACTGGAGTGATTTAATTATGCTTTTGCAACAATCATGTCTGTTTGTTAGTCACATGCCTATCTAAGCTGAATTCCCCGTCATTGATTTATATTAAATAAAGTGTATCTTAAAGTACAAAATTACAATTGCCTTAAAAAAAATTAAAACTTTGAAACACTTTTAAACAACTGCTGCACAAAAACTCGAAAACCTGGAAGAACCATCATGGTCCTGGGACTTGACCACTTACAGGACACGTGTGATATAAGCTCACCTAGCAATCCCACAATTTCTGCCCAAACAGAACACACAATGTCCAAAACCACTGTCATAAAAGCAAACACCTGCTGGACTGAGAGACCTGGTGGCTGCACTGTAAAGCGTTTACTGGGTTTTAAAGTCTGCTGGTAAATATGGTGTTCTGGAATAAGCTAGTGTGACATGTAACAGAAGGAATAATTGCACATGTATCGATCATTATCAGCCTTCCCCTCCCCATTTTGACTGCCATAGTTCTCCTTCTGTTTTTCATGACCTAAAGTTAAAACAATAGGGGTTTGGTGTTTGTTTCTTGTGAGATGGCACAGCTATTCAAGAAAGACTTCAAGAGACTGTTTTTTTAAATTAAATCACACTTTAGTGTATAACTGACAGCTGCGAGGGGATGAGTAGAAAGCCAGACTGTCTTTTGGGGATGCTCTGTGGCCAGCAGGGCTCGGGCTGAGCTGCAAGCACCAGAGCACTGCTGCTATCTACAGGTCTGCTCTGCACAGCACCCCCTCTGCGCACGGAGCCAGCCCTCCGACAGGGATGCCCGTGCTTGGGAACAACACCAAAGGAGACACTGAAGTCCTCTGGCTTTGGGGAAGTGCGAGCGGGCAATCTGTAGCCTTTCTGTCCAGTGGCTAACCTGTGTTAAAAACCCAGAATCAAGTGGACTTCATTGAAGGGAAAGCTGGTCTCTGCTGCACGAGAGTACAATTTCTGCCTTTCTTTTCTTTATTTTTTTTTTTTTCTACAAATGAAGAGGAAACATTGCACTCTCAGGTGCAGAGTAAGAGGAAGCACCTGCTCCCAGATGAGAACCCCCTCCCACCGCAACACACTGGTGCACGAAGCACAGTCGTGTTCACATGAGCTGGAAAACACCTTTGAGCCTGCATTGCTGAACTTTGAAGGGCATTTGTGATATAATTAGAATTTACTAAAGTTTAGTTGTGGCTCTTTGTCGCTTGGAATTTAATTAATTTTTCTTTCTGTGCCTTTTCATCTGTAACCCAGAAATGTTCATAACTGCTTTTCTGCCTCCATCAATAAGACAGACAAGATGACCTGGAATGAGTTCATCATTGCTGAAATCAAACACAGCAGCTTCCAGAACAGGAGAAAAATAATAAATAAATCTATCCTGAAAATACAAGCAAACAGTGGAGACATCAAAGCATCTGTTTAACCAAATATTGTAGATTTCAGAGTCAGGTTACCACAGAGAGTATTAGATCACAAGCTTTCAACAAGCAATAGAGGAAGGGGCAAACTCAGAAAGAGGAAAAAAGTATTTTTTTGCCAATAAAAAATTTATTTTTTCCCAGTAAGAAAAGAACCTCCAGCTCAGTTGCAAAATCTTTATCTGCAACTGAATGTCTGCCTGTCGACATGAACAGTTAAGCACAGAAGCAGAGCACCTTGCAGCCGTAATTAGAAGCTCAAACAAAGAACAGTCTCGTCTGAAACATGGAAACCCTCTGAAGCTTTTCCCATTTGGGAGGCTAGAAAAGCTCTTTCAAAACTGATTCTCCAAGACCAGCAGGAGCTGCAGGCTAGGAAATCCTGTTCCAAATGACTCTGAGCTCCACACTGAGCATGCAGTTCATACGACTGCTTGTGGGAAAATAGATAGCTGTTCTGTCCTCTTCAAATACCAGGTTTTCTGGAAACAACTTATTTTCAGTACTGGACACCTGGAGAAAACTTCAGCATGAGTGGAAAAGAACATTCTGTCATTTCTTTTTTTTTTCTTTCTCTCTTTTTTTTTGGTGGAGTCCTGTCCTTTTGTCAAAGAAGTTTAGTAAGGAGTTTGCCACACCTATAATAATTACTGCCCATGAAGTACCAGGGAATACAAATAAGCTCTAGTATTGTAGGAGATTGTTTAAGCATTGGAAAGAACAGACACCAGACAACGCTCAGAAATTTCTCATCCACTGAGCTCAGTCCTCTGAGCTCCCTCCAAAGAGGGAATGAAGTTGTATCTTTCTGGCAGTTTATCTTCCTATTCCTGTTTCAGAAAGACAGCGTGAGCCCTTCAAAGCCTGCGCGGAGGGTCACCACGGAAATCAGCGGGTCAGGGTGCTGGGGGCCGTGGCAGGCAGCATCCCCCTTCCCAGGTAATCCAGCCGCAGCTCCATGGAGAGCTGCGCTCGGAGGGGCAAGCCACAATCCCCGGGACTCTGGGGGCTGGCTGGGGACAGGATTGAACACCTGACACTTGCAGAGCGAACACAGATTTCACCTCCACAGATTTCCTCGCTGAGTACTTTGGAGGACACAGAAGAGGCGAGGGGCATTCACTGATTGATTGCGGGAGAAAAATGGACGGACAACGAAACCCTTTGGAATACAAACTTCCTGGATGTACAGATGAAAGCAATGAATTATTGTGGGGATAAAGCAAAGTGTTAGCAGTATGGAAGAGACACGGCGCACCCCGGGCACACCGGCATCGAGAAGGCGGGGGGCTCTGGCTGCTCCTGCCGAGGGTGGGGGTCTCGCCCTCGGGCTGGGGAGATCCGGGGCGGCGAGGCGGGCTGGGCTGGGCCGGGCCGGG
>WEIT01034619.1:43402-68989 GCA_013389985.1 Dryoscopus gambensis
CACCCATTTCTGATAGACAGTGTTGGAGCAAGAGTGCCTATACACACACTGTTTAAACTATTAAACTACGGGCATCCTATTTACAAGGAGCTTGAGGGATGCCTGACAGATCTGAAGGTGATGTTGTAAAATGAGTATTCAGGGTAGCAAGGACTGAATTGAGTGCAAGTGTTGCCAAAAACAATAGTGGCATTTATAAGTAATAGCTTTCCTTAAAAAAAAATAAATTAAGTGAATGACTCTTTTTCTGGATAATATTTTTTTACTTTAAAATGTAACTTGAAATAACTACCTCAGACAATTAAAAAATTTTATACGTATCTTGAAGGTAGTTTTAAAGAGCATTCAGGAAACAACTTATTGTAATAAACCAAAATTTAAATAGTTCTTTTAATAGGAAACAGAAGTGTTTGTTAATGAAAATAAATTTGCTGCCTTAGAAGACCTAAAAAAGTCTATTTTGGGCCCATTCCAATCTCTTGTTCAGCTCTTCATGTAGTGAGAGTTACTTAATTACCGTATGAACTGAATAGCCCAGTCTGAAGTTTGATCTTTTATTTTGTTATATTAGTTTCTGTTGTTGCTGGTGGTACAGCTCCTTTGAATACTGATTTTGATTTTTAAATGTTTTACAATTTTTCTACTGTTTAATTTTATGTTTTCTTTTTTGACTAATATTAAAACTTAATTTTAGAATAAGGAATTCAGTTTTGTTCTGATACACTACTGTAGAAAGGATAAGTTTAGCAATTTTAGCTGTCATTTTCTTTCTGTCCTAAAATGTCTTCTGTAGCTTTTACTTTACGTTCTGCCTTAGCCTCACAAGGAACTTCAAGCATTATCGTAGTTTGGAGGGGTTTTTTTAAGGAAAAAAGGCTTAGCCATCCCTTGAAGTTTTTACTGACCACTGTAGGAAGAGAGATCATATATTGCCTGAAATCCCCTCCCCCAGCTACATTAGCCACTTTGAAAAGGAAGTAGGAAGCAGAGGAGAATTTGCTCTCATTGCAACATTGTCTTGTGAAATTAAACAAAAAGATGGAAAACCCTGTCACTGCAGCAGAGTCACAGCTCTTCCCTGATGTGGAGCATTTGCTCTTGGCTTGTTGTGCCCCAGCTGACTGTAGCACAAAACATGTGGGAGGCCCATAGAGGCATCTTCTACAGTATCATGAGTACTGGTAAAAAATATTTAAATACCTGTTTGATATCATAATCTTCTTTGGAAGCAGCAATAAACAATGAAAGAGATACTATAATTCATTTTCTTCACCACATTTTTTTCAGTATATTTGCTATATAAGTTTTTCCTCAGACAAAGTTTACTCAACTATTTTGGGTGCTAGTAGCATTAACAAAAGTAACTTTTTCACTGCAGAAATGCTTGCAATAAGTGCTTCACTGTCTTTTGAAGTCAAAATAATTGCCCACCCAGGAAGTGAGACCTTGCCCACTTCTCTAAATGCCATCAGGTTTCATAAACAAAAGCTGTTACTTCCCTACAGAACAAGGACCCTGGTTCGTGTTTGTCAGTGCCCATCCTAGTGGAACCAATCATCTGAGTACAGAGACAAAGCAAACAAATACTAAAGCCCTAGGTATTTAAAACTAGGTTATTAAAGCCTTGTTTGAGTGCAAAACGGAGACAGCCTATTTTTCAAAGGGAAAGAGAAGACATTTTCAGTGAGACTGGGATGCTACTTGAAAAGTAAGACACACACTTGGGTATACCATCAAGACTAAAGTCCAGTAAGTGAAGGAATTTCATCCTATTTAGGCAGAAGGCTGGAAATGTCTTTTGTGAGTCTTTTTACTGATGCAAGAGTTAAATTAACCAGCTTGGCCTTTCTAGACTTTCATCATCTCATATCTGTAAGTCAGCAGTTAAAATCTGATTCTCAGATGTGTTGAGTATTAGTGAGGGACAGTGATGGCAGTAGTATAACTACTAGGGCAGTGATTGTCAGCCTGTGATCTGGGTCAGATTCCCTGTAGTGAAAGCTGCTATTTAAGGATTGTATGTGCCAAATGCCTTTGGCATTTATGCCTTGACAAATTTTCCTCTTTTATTTTAGGGGAAAAGATTCCGTGAAACACTTCCATATTGAGCATACAGGAACTTCATTCAAATTTGGATTTAATGAATTTTCTAGCTTGAAGGAATTGGTCATGCATTTTGCAAACCAGCCTTTAATTGGCAGTGAGACAGGTAAGGAGAGCCATATTGTGTGTACAAACACATTTATAGCCATGCTTCACAAAGATCTAACTAAAAGAAGCTTCTGATGCGTTAGCAAGTAGATCTTCTGCTAAAGTGTTCCTCTTCATAAATTCACATTTGTGTTAACCTCAGGTATCTAAAAAAATTCCACTTCAAAAAATCTTTCAAGTTCTTTGAAGATAAGCCACACATAAGCTTATTGGGCTTTTGCTAACCAGGGCTACGAGCTCCTTTTGTTTACTCAGAGGAGGAAGAATTTCAAAATACCGGGAGGATTAGGACATTCTCAAAAATGGCAAAACCAAAGCACAGTGTTAGTGAGGAAATAAATATTCATCTATGATGTTGAAATCCCCCAAAAAGAATAAATGGAAAAGCAACTTGAAATTGTTCAGTTTCACTATTCTTTGCCCGAAGAAGGAGTCTACAGTGTTATGCTCCTCTTTCCTGTAGGGAATATGTTTTTAACTAGCTCCCCTGTTCTGCCTACTGTGCATCACCATGCTGATACCATCTGCCATCACAGTGATTTGTCTCGCTTTTAAGAGGGGAGAGAAAAGCACAGGTTTCTTTAACAACCAGTGTGCTGCCTGAATTAAGGGTCAAAAGACTAAACTTGATTCCTACCAGTGAAGTGAACACCATCAGATTTGAAGCCCTGGAGAAACAAAGTGGATATTATCATGATAATGTCAGTTTTATGTTTAGCTTCAAGTGTAAGAGTTGAAGACATGTCAGTACAAGTTAATGCCAAAAACTTCAGTATCCTCTGTGGCAAGCATATGCAAATAACTCAGAGCAGTACTAATTATATATGCAAGAGCCCAGTTAAGTGATAGCTGGCACATGCAATAGCTGTAACATGTCACACACCAAACATGCACCAGCACTCCGCTAACGCAAACATTAAATTCAAGGGCTGCTTTGCCAATTTCTTCGTTCAGCTGTATACTTAATATGGCACTTGTATCTTTCAAAGCACTCTCTTTTAAAATTGCTTTCAGGAGTGGTTCAAACACAGAGCTCCTACATGTATCCTCTGTGCCAGTAAACTATTTTTCCTGTGAAATCAGGCATGCACCCACAGGCCTAGCTCTGTAAAGGTTTCAGATGACATAAAACTTGTATTTCCCCATTCCTCACTCCATGTGTTACGGACATTAATAAGCAAGACATTGGTTTTATCTGATCTCTATAGATGGGATCAACACTTGTCACCTTAAGGTTTCCTAATCGGGTTCTGCTGGCTCTGTGAAACCTCTAAGTCAGATGTGCTACAGAACAAAGAAAAAAAAGATAACATCATATCAAGAAACCTTCCACCTTACCATACTGTGGAAAACAGTAGAGAGGAAGAGAGAGTTAACACTCAGGAAACATTCCTTCAGATACAGGTGTCAGACTTCTCCTGGGTCATAACCATCTTTTGTCAAAAATGCGGTAGGGGCTCATCAGAGTCAACTCCGAGCCAAGCATCAGCAGATGCAGACATGGCAGAATAATCTTGCTACAGTGCAGCTTTTGCTAGATCTTGTGTATAATTACCAAATTATTCTGCACAAGTGTCTTTGTGAAGGAAAAAAAATCCATAGAGAACTTACTAGAAAACAAATACTGTATAAAATGTTCAATTAGTCCTTCCAGTTCTGCAATGGGGCTTTTTGCTCATGATGTACAGATGATTCTATACAATAGCTTAGGAGTAGCTCCTTCACAGTGGTGATGGACCTGTTCTCAATTTTACTTTAAATGGTAAAG
The DNA here is from genome assembly GCA_013389985.1 of Dryoscopus gambensis. Taxonomy (NCBI): domain Eukaryota; kingdom Metazoa; phylum Chordata; class Aves; order Passeriformes; family Malaconotidae; genus Dryoscopus; species Dryoscopus gambensis. The sequence continues at coordinate 47,382 of WEIT01034619.1, forward strand.
CATTATTTTTCTGCAAGGCCAGAGAGAAATAAACCAATGTTGACTTTCCACGTACAGCAAGTTGAATATATCACATTTGCATACCCTCCCGTGCCTGCAAACAGATTTCAGCTGGTTACCTCAAATACAACTTTTCCACTTCTCTTTTTAGCGCTTCCCATTACAGAATACTTATACATCTGTAGGTTTCAAGTCCAAGTTGTTACCAGTTCTAGCATCCCTCCTCTTTAAGAGCTGCAATATCAGCTTAAAATGCAAATGGAGCAGCATTTGTTGTGCTGTGACATTATTTTTAAAGAATGGAGTTAGATGGCGGAGCAGTTACTATTTTAAGGAAGTTCTTCACTCTTTTGAAAAGTAATAGATTCACTATTGAGAATGCAGCTTTTTCCAGGGAACAGGCAATAAACATGATCTTACTTGGAGGAAAAGAAGAATGGCTAGAATGAAAATGTTTAGCTGGAAAGAGCTGTGGTAAAAACAGTTGAAGGCGATGGTGATGTGGGTTTACTGTTAGGAAGCCTGTGTCCAAAGCTCTGACAGATTAAATGATTTAAGCACCAACTAGTGGGATGCTGGCAAACCCAATGACCCGTACAGCCTCCTATCTAGTTTAGCACCCTGCCTACCCCCCAGCCAGCCTCCTGGGGAGGAAGGGAATTTGATGAGTCAAGAGATTCCATGCAAGTATTTGCAAGGGGAAAGGTTTTGAAAAGGTATCATATATTTACAGTTTTCACAGTTGCCTTTTTAATTTTAGGAAAAGGTGAAGTGAACCGTTCCTCACAGACGTAACTACTGACAAGTTGTTTTCTGAGGTGGTCTTGCCAGGTGACTTACTCCTGCTCTTTTCTCTCCAGGAACTTTAATTGTATTGAAGCATCCCTACCCACGGCAAGTGGAAGAACCTTCCATTTATGAGTCTGTCCGAGTTCACACTGCAATGCAGACGGGAAGGACAGAAAGTGACCTTGTGCCAAATGCTCCCTCAGTAAGTGGTGTTCTGGTGGGAGGGGTGCTTCTGGCCTGAGTCTAGCATGATTGCTGGAGTGAGCTATGGAGTAAGACTGCTTATTAATCCCTTTATGGGTTTGTAAGTACAGGAAGTCTTTGCCAAACCATGCAAAACAAATACAGACTTGCTCAGTACAGTCCCATGGCAAATAAAGGCTTTTATAATTGTTGTCACTTCAGTGCTGTCCCTGGGAAAACATTTGTCTGCAGCTGGCCTAGGCGAGTCTGACTATCCAAAGAATATATGAAAGATTTTCTTTCTCATGTTATCTTTTAGAATCCTTTATCATTATTAACATTATCATGAATTAAAAAAACCAAATACACACACAAATCATCATACACATTTGGGCCACCTGTTCTGACATTTGAGACTCACTTGGACAGCAACTAGAGTCTCTAAATCCCTTGTAACTCATATCTAAGTAAGACAGGTGGTTTCTCCAGAACAGTTTGCTCTGAACAGAGAGGAAAGTATTTTAATTCTATACTGTATTTTTGGGGAAAAGAAGAAGAGTTATGTTAATATAGGTTAATGAAGTTGCTAGAACAACCACTTCTTATGTGTCTCACAGCCAACCCTTCATTGCCAAGTTACACTTTAACCTCCAAAGAAGCTTGACTTCCACATACCACCATTAAAAAGGCAATATTTTTTCAAGGACAAGTGGTAACTTTGCAAGATTTTGATTTTCAGAGGTCTGCAGTCTCACAGCCAGGTCCCTACACAGTGTTTCAGAATCTGAGAAGACGCAAGGTCCAAGTGCCGCTCATTATGTCAGAGAAACAGTTCAAACCCCAATTTTTCAAAAAGCACATTGGACGTATCAGGTTTTTCCTCTTGAGCATGGGCCTGTTTGAGAGAAGAGAACAGCTCAGTAAAACAGCACTTTCCTCTGCATTTGAGGAGCATTTTCTGGGAATAATTCTTTTGTCAGTTAAACCCCATGCGCTTCTGGTCAGAACACGTACTGAGGCAACCATCCAACTTTACTAAATAAAGTGTAACTGCAGCTATTTTGCTGTGTTTGGTTGAGAAGGTGCAGGCCAGAAGCCCACTGAGGGAGGCACAGTCCAGGGGGCTGCCTTCAGAGCCAGCACAGGTCTGTGTTTACCCTAGTGGTGGATCCAGCCATCCGAGGGGAGCACTGGAGCAAGGGCAAGTGGCTGTGGGGAATTTTGCAAAGAACAAGCTGCTGCTCCATCTTCCGGATACAGGCAAAGAGGGCGATGTAGGAAGTAGAAGCAGAGCTCAGTCTCTAACCCCAATCCCTTTCCTTGTTACTTCACAGCTTGGTACCAAAGAAGGATATTTGATAAAACAAGGCAAAATAGTCAAGGTAAGGAAAACTTACTCGTTGCTTCCACCCTGTGATCACCCATAGAAGCTAAAGACAACGTGGAGCTGAAATTACTTCACCTGCATTTCCCTGCAGAGAGGAACAATTTGTGTTTTGAGCAACAACAAAGCACAGCTATAAACCAGAGCAAGTCAGCAGCTTTAAAAGCTTTTCTTTCCTAAGAAGTGTCAGACTAAACTCTCCCAAGACAGTTACCATCTGTTCTTGATCTTTCAGAACTGGAAGACAAGGTGGTTTACACTGCATAGGAATGAACTTAAGTATTTCAAAGACCAGACAGTAAGTAGCAAACACCAGTTCTACTGTTTAAACATCTCCACAGGCAGCTGCAGCCTCCTTGTATCTCTGGCTTCTCACACCTGTATCACAGCTTCCCAAGGTAAAGCTTCCCACACTGTGAGAGGGGTCAAGCCTGTCAAGTAAAGTCAGTTTTGCTGATGACTTCAACAACAGAAAGTAAGTTTTACAGCTGGAAAACGTTTACTGTGCTCTGCCAGTCTTAGCTACTAGGTAGAGTTTACAGGGCTTTTTTACAGAGAATAGTTCAGGTTAGAAGGGACCTCAAAGATCGTCTCCTTCCAAGCCCTCCACCACAGGCAGGGACACCTTCTGCTAGACCAGGTTACTCCAAACCCTGTCCAGCCTGGCCTAGAATACATTTTTGGGTTGCTTTGTTAAGTGGATCTTAAGCTACCAGCACAACACGACCTTTATTGGTAGCTTAGACCTGACAGAGAGCGTGCTGCTAAAATAGTTCTAAAAATACTTTACATTCTTTGATTTCATCCTTTTATTTTAAGTGGTCGCACGACATACATAGAAAACCATTCATTTAAAAATGCCTTCTGACAAAGATTAACCTGCGGCATCTGGGAAAAACTTTGGGTCCTTACAGTTGCTGCTCCATTTCTATCTTAATCTGATTAATAAGAAACACCTCTAGAGTTTCTTTGCCCTCACAGTGCCTCTGCTTGAGGTTCCTTCATAAACACAGCCAAGCTGTTCACTTCTGCACCTCTGCCATGCCCTATTTCAAGGCTCTGACAGATTTTTACAAGAGCAGACCCAACTGCTTCCTCTCACCAAACATTACCATTTACAAACAGTTAGGTTTTTTCAGAGCTTTCCATCAGTTTTTCTTTCAGTTCAAAACAACTTGAATTAAGTTTTCAGAATAGCATTTCCAAGAACAGCACTCCATTAGTGACTTACCAGGCAAGAAGGTGTCTCTGTCAGGAATGTGAGCTCCTTCCAGGCAGCAACTCCGGTGCCTCCTGGCACTCCTGTTGTTGCTGTGGGGTTGCAGGTGCCTACAGGTGAGCAGCTTGCAGCTGGCCCTGGGACAGCAAATGGTAGCACACTACAACAAACGGGGCTTTCTTCTAATGTAGGGTATTACTAACAGCCACTGAGTCAGCAAAAAAATTAAGGAAAGATGAGCAAGCAACACATTCCTCCAAGCACCTGATGAAGGACCATGACAAACAGCTAAAGGTGTTTGGGCAGAAAGCAATTCAGCTGCCTCTTGTGAGCTCTTAACAGTGTGAGGCTGAAACAAATGGAGGAAGAACACTGACACCCAGGGAGAATGAAACTCCTGAGGGAGATGGGTCGCTGTTATACACAGTCTAAATCCCTGCACCTGAGCTTGTCCAAAGAAGCTTTTATATATATATATATTTCTGTGTCTATGCATGCATACATGCTTCTCAGGCAGCCAAATCTATCACTTCTGCTGCAAGCACAGCTTTGGCTTTTCTTTTACATTTCTCCTTACCCAGCTTCATCCTATTAAGGCACTTAGGAATTAATAAAATCTCCAACAGCTGGCTAGGTCTGATAAAACCTATACCATGCCTTAGTTTCTGTAAACCTTAGCTGAAAGGGATACCGGATTTGCTGCTGTGTCAGTCACATTAGAAGGCATCAGCCAAGCCCTCAGCAGCCTCCATGTAGCTCAAACGTTCCTGCAGTAGAGATCTCCTCTGTTGCTTGTCCAGATATGAACTGTCCTGCATTTTTCATATTAAGCTCACTTCATATGATAATAGCACTGATGTTGTGCTTGCTAGTTTGCGCTTATAGTATTACAGCTATGGTAGCTATGCCTGGAAAAACCTGTGAAGGTGCCTGTAAAGGTCTTAGATGCCCTGAAGATGAACTGAGATAGGCTTATCTTCTGATTTCATGTGTCCACATTTTAAAAACCTTTTCTCTTCAAGGCCACAGAACCAATTCGAGCACTTGACTTAACTGAATGCTCAGCTGTGCAATTTGACTATTCCCAGGAAAGAGTCAATTGTTTCTGGTGAGTTGCAGTACTTTCTTCATCTTGCTGAAAAAGTCAAAATAGAAAGGGAATTTTGAAATGTAAACAATGTGTGTTTCTGAAAGGTCCCTTGGTGGTTGTGACCCTGCTCATCCTCTAACACACAAGTTGTCTTCTGTCAGCCAATCTCTGTCAGTCCTTCACGGCTTTGCCAAATTACTCCTGGCAAAAGGTGGGCCCATGTGTCATGGGCATTTCTAATTCTGTAAACATCTATAATCATCACCTAGACTCATGGATGTTGGGGTCAGACACTGCTGCAGGTCACATGGTAACCTCTTCTGTGCCCAGATGTGGGTCTTTTATGCTTATGGACCTGGGGCAGCATCTCCGTGAGCTGTAAACGACTGTCACCCATTCTTGGTTAACTCCCTGGTGACTGAACAGGAGCACAGCCTCCCTGCCCTGCTCTGTCTAAGCAACTGGTGGTACAGGCCAGCTGAGCTCAGTTTTGGGGAGAACTGCCAGTTGTTCTCGCAATTTAAGAAAGCTTTATTTACTTACAGTTTGGTGTTCCCACTAAGGACATACTACCTGTGTGCAAAAACTGGGATAGAGGCAGACGAGTGGATTAAAATACTGCGGTGGAAACTGGTAAGGTGATGTGTGCTGTTACATGGCAGCACCTGGAACTGCCATCAAAAACCCCCCAGGGCTGTGGTACCCAAGTGCTACAGTGCTCAGCAGCTGCAAGGAGGGAGTACTTGTTCTGGCTGCCAGGCCAGCTAGACTGGAAGACACAGTTCTCGCATAATCACGGAATCAGTTAGGTTGGAAGGGACCTCTGAGGTCAGCAAGTCCAACCGCTGATGTATCACCACCTCATCAACTAGACCGTGGCACTAAGTGTCACACCTGGTCTTTTCTGAAACACCTACAGGGGTGGTGACTCCACCACCTTCCTGGGCAGCCCATTCCAATGTTTAACAACCCTTTCTAAATTCCCCCTGATGTCGAGTCTAAACCTCTCCTGGCACAGCTTGAGGCCATCTCCTCTCATCCTGTCACTGGTTCCCTGGGAGGAGAGGCCAACCCCCACCTGGCTAAACCCTCCTTCCAGGGAGTTACAGGGAGTGTAAGATCACCCCTGAGCCTCCTCTTCCCCAGGCTAAATACCCCCAGCTCCATCAGCTGCTCCTCCTAGGACTTATGATCCAGCCCCCTCCCCTCCACTGCCCTTTTCTGAACTCGCTCAGGCACCTTCCTGAACCGAGGGGCCCAGAACTGGACACAGCAGTCAAGGTGTGGCCTCACGAGTGCCAAGCACACGGGCATAATGCATCTGCCTGCAAACCCACTTCAGCATTTTTGGGATGCACTTTTAACAGGCATGCTCATTAGTAGGAAAAAATGACATCCATCTCTAAGGATGTCATTATGTTCCGGTAAACAGTATGGACCATCAGCACAGACTGCACGTCCTGGGTCATGACAGCAGGAATGAGAAGACGATGTAAAGGCTTGAAAGCACTACTTCCTAAAAACCATCAGAAACTGGCTTGGTTGTACTCACCCACGCAGACAAGCAGTAACGGAGTGTCTTTCTGTTGCAGTCACAAATACGGAAGCAGCTGGAGGAGCGCAACGCCACCCTCAGCTCCTAGCTGTGTGCCAGTGCTCCTGCTCCACGGGCAGGAATTGCCTCTCTCCAAGGGGAAGGCATTGCTTACCAGAGCGCAGCTTCACCTCTCCAGTGCCGTCTGTGCCCCCACCCAGATGTCACCCAGCTCTGCACGCACAGGATCCTGCAGCTCTGGGGCTGCTGAGTCACACGTGGGGTTGGTTGCAAACCCAGAGTGTGGGCTTGATACATGTGGTGTATGTCTGTAATGCACTTCATTCAAACACCTGCCAACTAATCACAGAAGTGGTCACTGTTCAAAACTTTTGTGGTTATTCAGAGCACTCTTAATAATTTATTGCAAGCTCCATCACAACTAACCATCGGTATCATATTCTGTAACCTTGAGCCTTTTATTTAAAATGGGTCCTTTCTGGAAACATTAAATATCTTTTTATTACCTGTTTAGGCTTTAAACCAAAAGAAAAATGACAGAAGTAATTACATTTTGTAAATAGTATCTATATTGCAACCCAGAGAGTATTTCAAGGCCCTTTTTCAACATGCCAGATGCTGACACTTAGTTCTGGTTAAACACAGGTTTATATGGCTTAGCTTTGTACCACGGTGACGGCTCCAAGTGAACGCTTGTTTCAGACAGCATCTGTAGGGAATGGTGAGCAGCAGCCTGTAAGCACACTTGTATACAGACCAGGGTTATGGGAAACAGCAGCTGCTTCCGGGCACTCATAGCACACACGTTTAACAGCCTTGTGGCTCACCACAGAGACAAGAAGTGGAACCCCAGGACATTGCTGCTGTACTCAAAATAGATGTTACATTTTGGAAGGAAAAGTTTGACACACTGGAGAGGCTCAAGACCAGCTTGACCCAGCTGCAAGATCCCCTGACCAAAATCCTGTGCCTCCTCCAGAGGTGGGGAAAGAGGCGGACCCTCTCTCCCTGCGTAACAACCAAATTTATGCTGAAACAGCATCTGCAAACCTCTCCTGCTATGCAAGCTGTTTGATAACTGCCTTTACTGGGAGAAGAGTGCAGAAGAGGAAAGCAAAAGCACACTGGAAGAAGAAAAAAAAAATAGACTTGGACATATGAACACCATTTTATTTCAACTTAGAAATTCAAAGTATTTGTAAATATTTTTATACAGACTGTTTTCTGAATAAAATGTCATTATAAAACTACCACAGGTCTTTATATTCCTATACTGTATTGTTAAAGCTTTGTCCTCCTTTTTCCCCTCAACGAAGCTTTAACAAACTGGCATCTCCCATTCAGTTAAAAACCTTCGCTGAGTTTGTTTGAGAGAGAGGCAGCATACAGGGGAGAGAGAGATGATATTCTCCAATAGCATCACTGTTCTGTGAAAATGGCTTGGAAATGGAGCTTGTAGGGAAACCACAAACGCAGCCTTCCCTTTTTCACACCAACAGGCTGCCTCACAAAACACTGGCAACACCATTCAGCACATGGTGTCACAAACTGAAGCCAGTGAAAGGAAGGGTGCTTGGGCAGCCTTGGAAGCTGTCACAGACAGGCTGAGCAGAAGCAAACAGCAAGGGGAGGCCTTTGCTGGAACACAAACATATTTTGCCAGAAATACACTTTGCAGCTGCTTCTGTGCAGCAACAGAAGTCCCATTCCAGCTTAGTTTAAATGGAAAAGGATTGACCAACAAGCTGTATTCGCTTTTGGAGCCAAGAACTCCCAGCTGTCATTTCCAGCACCGCTGTTTCCCCCTATCCTGCCTGATGCACCAAAGGTGGATGAGGTGTGAACAGGGGGCCTTGGCATCCCCTTTCCCACCTGGGGCAGAGACCTGCCCAGAGCTGTCCCCCAGACCTGCAGTGCTTGGTGCTTGTCATAAGGGGACACAGGAGGGAACAACAGGGTGGGGCTAGGAGCCCAGGATTGATCCCCAGCAATAGGATCTCTGCACTGCCCTGGGACTCGGTATCCTTACTGCACAACTGAGACACACTGGTTAGTTTTCAGCCTGTAAAATCATGGAATTTGGGCATTTACAAACAATTAAGAGCCCTGTTCTCTCTATAGACAAGCAGATGTGCTGTGGGGTATTATAGTGCAACAGAAGAGTGGAACCAGGCTCTGTCATTTAAAAATACTGTATTTTATTTATATTTATTTACTTAAGAAAAATCTAAGGGTAAATAAGATGAGAGTGTCACCAGTGATGAACCCACACAAAGACTATGAGACATGAGATCTTCACAACTGTATTACACAAAAAAACCCACGAAGAAGTGAGACATTGGGTACTTTTAGCTAGGCATCATGAAAATCCCTAAAGCAACAGCTTCCATAGAAACAGCTTTCTTCCTAGTGGAAGCAGGATGCAGCTAGCATCCAGATTAGTAGCACTCCCTTGCCAAAGTACCACTCGTGTAAGAAAGCTGGGACATTTACTGATTGTACTGACACATCACCACTAGCTCACTTGCTCTCGCAAGGCCTCCAACCACACCTTTGCTCACTCTCTCCACCTGATCTGCTTTCCCACACGTAGCGGTGGCTGGCCTGAGGACACACCCTGCCATGTGCCTGGAGCCCTGTAAAGCAAGAGATCTGCGGGTTGCTCCTTTGAGCCAAGGGCATCGCGCCGACCTGGCTCAGCTGGCTGAGCTAAACTCCATGGGAGCTATTCTGGTGGGCTCTCCAGTACTGCACAATACAAGAAGCGTGGCCTAAAGTAACATCCACCTACAACACACTAGTAGATCTTTTCAGATTCAGTACTATGTACAATTTACTCTTACTTAGTATACTAAGGAGCTGTGGAATTTCTTCCGAGACGTGTTATTTGACTGACGACTATTGAATCTTTCTGTCCACTGGGCTGCAGAGGAATGCTGCACTCTGGCTATAACATCAGGTTAAGAAACTTCAACAACCTGCCTCAGCTCTTCAAACAGGGGCGTGAGCTCCTTCTCTAAACTTACAATCAGCCCTGGAAAGAGAGAAGAGACAGAATATTTCATCAAACAACATCACTGAGAAGCCTCTCTCCAAAGCCCGCAGCTCTCTCCCCCTCCCAAGTCACAGGCAATGTTTTTCAAAGCCTGAAATGTTCCTTGTGAGCCACTCTCTTTCCTGTGACCAGTGGGCAGCACCCCCAGGCAGGGTGTCTAAAGCCCCTGGCACTAAAAGAGGCACCCAGTGCAGCACACGTCTCCCCCACTACTGTGTTGCTGCTTTCCATAGCTACTGAGGCCCAAGCAGCTGGACCAGAATTAAATCCCTTCTGCTCATAATCATTAGCCAATGCCCTCATGAGCAAGGCTAGGGTCTGGCTGAAGGATTTCCCCACCCCACAGAACGGAAGACAAATCTGCACACGTTAACTTGACCAACAGAAGGAGACTGAACAGCTGGTTTGTACAGCACAGGACCTGCCTGTGCAGCAAGGGCAAGGTTAATCACAGGAGAAATATGCTTCTGGAAGAATAACAACTGCAGCAAGCCACCTACAATCTGTGAATTTTCACTCACACCTTTTCCTTCTCACCTTCAGAATATGCTGACAAAATTCACAGCAGAAGCAAAGTTAATATAGCTTGAAGTGAATTCAGGGAATTTATTTTCAATTATTAAAATACCCGGGCCTTAAAATACCACAATATCTAAAATAAATGTGAAGACATACCTGTATTGGCATTGCTGCTGGCAATGAAACTCACTACCAAAGGTAAGCGATTGAACTGCACCACCTGCAAGGAGAGAGAAGTGCTCAGCCAGCAGCTCACACGTGTTGGATGTCAGGGCTCTGATACACAAGTGCTTTCCACATAAATTCTTTCTGAAACAAGCAGCCTCCTCAGCTTAAAGGACAAGTAGGAGCAAGAGCCACAGAGGTGACTTTTCAGTTGTATCTATTTCTTAAGATCCAGGGTTAAAAACACCAACAGAACTTACACTACAGTACAGGGAGCTGCACATGGAAAACCTGGCATTTCCCTCCACCTCCACATTCTACACTGTGCTATCCACCAGAAAGCTACCCCAGCTGCAAACCCTGCAGAATATGCTGTGGAGACTTACACCCTCCACAGGAAATAGGAGGGCAGGCAGGTTTCTTTTTCTAAAGTACTGTTTCCTGTACAGAAGTATCTGTTCTTCCATTAACAGGGAACTGGCACCTTGGGCACAACAGCAAGCTAGAAGCATTATGAGAGTCAAAGCAATGTACTAATGTGAGCAAACTAACTCATGCACTCATTTATTTTCCAGACAAAGCTTGACACTCCGTAGGCTAAACAGCTGGTCAGTTTACTGCAGTCATAATAAAAAGCTCTCAGAACCACCAGAGCTTGTGAAGGAGCAGAAATGTAGTAGATGATGGAATTCTGGACACAAATAATCAATTTGTGAAAAATGGGAGTGGTATTTCTAAGCTTTCTTTCCTCAAAGGCATACTGGCAGCAAGATAAGCTGTGAAGTAGGCTGCATACGCCTAATTAATGTTAGGTGTCACTAATTATAAACAAACATTGTTCAGAAAAGAGAACATAAACCCTTCATAACAAATTCGTAAGACCATATGAGCAACACCTACTGCAAATCTACAATTAGTACCTGTTCAGAACACTTTCCCCTTTTCAACCAGTAAATCTCAGTTTTGAGAAACATTAAGAGAAGTATAATAAATAGTGTGAAAGTTTGGCTTAACCATCTAAGCTGTCTAAGAAATAAACCACAATTACTTCAATAGCAGCCTAGTGAAAATCTACCAGAGGCTAAACAACCCTCTTTCGCCTGCTCAGTGTAGTATAGGAACAGCTCAAGTCACACTGAGGTTACTCACCTGGTATGTATTGTAATAGCAGATGATACTTTTGTTTTTAGAAAGTCCTAATTTACTGCCCTGATCTGTGGCAAGGGCAAAGGTGGACAGAAAGCCAGGCCGCAGTGCATGCTCTGGAGCGTTATCATTGGCAACTAGAACAAAACAAGAAAATCCTTATCTTTACATGGTGTCTCTGACTGCATTCCAAACCCTCACCCAGCTTAGTGCTCTGCCAGAAGCTGATCTGCTGCTGGGGAACATGCTACACACCTGAGCTGCTCCCACAGGAACACAAGACAGTCTTCATGAGCAGTACATCATTTAATGCTCTGTGTGTGACCAAAGCTCATTATACCAGCATCCTTCCTAGGAAAAGTCTTTTCCTTTAGGATGCACAGCCCGTGCTGCCGTCCCTTCGGCTCCATGTCCCTCACTGCACCCATTCCAGCCTTTGAACTGATTACTGGCACACAGTCACCTCAGTGCAAACAGGCAAAGGTGTGCAAGTTCTGCTGGGTGTTTAAACACTTTGGGGCATTAAACAAAATAAATCAGCAGTACTTGAATCTTTGTACCCCTAAATTATGAAAACATCTGAAACAAGGACTGCAGAACATAAAAACTAGAGTACCAAAAAAGCCAACTAAACGTGTGTAAAAGCTGAATGCAACTCGTTCTGAGCACAGGCCAGCCCAGCCAACAAAACACTGCCAAGCTCTGTCTACTACTTAGTATCAAACTGCCTGTGAAGGACTTGAAGATACAAGGACCTTACAGCACTCCAACCCCAATCACTGAGGAAAACTTCCATGGACTACAATTACTGCAGGCACAAACAAAAGGATATATTTAAAGAGGTATATAATCAACTACTGAACAAGTCCTATTTAATTCTACCACTTGGGATATTCAGTTATTTGGAATAACCATGAAGATTTTTCTGTACTTCTCCACCCCTTGCTGCTCAATCAGGATTTCAGCTGCAGAGCACAGCAAGAAGCTGAAGTTACCTTTGATAACAGGCACACCATCTCTATCTGAGACTACAATAGCATGAAGACCTTCAACACTGTGAGGAAAAAAAAAAAAGGAAGAAAAAAAGAAGAGACACCATTTTAAAAACACAGTAATTAGTAGAAAAGATTTTTTTGTGTGAATGAATGTGCAAGGAAGGGGAAAACATTGGAAAAAAGTGATGCCTCCACTAATTTAGCATTTGTTCTGTTTAGTACAGGTAGTACAGGTCTGGTGGCCCCAATAACAAGAAGGACATGGAACTGCTGGAGCAAGTCCAGAGGAAGCCATGAAGTTGGTAAGAGGGCTGGAGCACTTCCCCCATGAAGACACACTGAGGAAGCTGGGGCTGTTCAGCCTGGAGAAGGGAAGGTTGAGTGGAGACCTCACAGCAAAGTTCCAGTGTCTGAAGGGGGTTTACAGGGAAGCTGGAGAGGGACTCTTTTTCAGGAACTGCAGTTATAGGACAAAGGTAATGGGTACAAATTGAAACCGGGAAATTTAGGTTAGATATTAGGTAGAATTTTTTTACTGTGATGGTGGTGAGAGACTGGAACGGGTTGGCCAGGGAGGCTGTGGGTACCCCACCCTGGCAGTGTTCAGGGCCAGGTTGGATGGGGCTCTGGGCAACCTGGTCTAGTGGGAGCCGTCCCTGCCCATGGCAGGGCGTTGGCACCACATGGCCCTCACCGCCCGCCCCGCACGGCCCCGCGTTACCTCGGCAGCTTCTTGTACAGGAACCGCTTCAGGTCCTGCGGACAGAGACGGGCGGCGCGTTACTCACGGCCGCTCGGAGCGGGCGGGGCAGCTCCGGACCTGCCTCCCTCCCGCCCGGCCCGGCCCGGCCCGGCCCGGCCCTGCAGGGCGGGAGCTGAGGCCGCGCCGGGATTGACGGGCGGCGCTCAGCCGGGATAAAACATGCCATAAACTTAACGTCACTCCCTACAGTTCCTATTATACGATCATTTACTGGCGATCATTATGGGATCGCTGTACGGAGAGCTGTGCTGCTGCCTCTGCAATCCCCCATGTAGCTCCGTGGCAGCGAGTCACTGCCTTGCAGCCTTTGCAACTACCATCTCCTGCAAATAGTCGCAATCTTAATAAAGAGATAGGAAAATGAAGGTGTGATAGGNCCGGCGCGTCCCGCACGGCTCCGCCGCCGCTTCCCCTTGCAGCCGCTGTCACATGAGCGACGGCACCGCCCTCCCGGCCCCGGAACCGCTTCCCCGCCGCCTCCGCCCCGCTTCGCCCCGGCAGCAAAACAAACCAAAACCAAAACAATCCATAGCGTTTCAGTTCAAGGAAAACAACAACAAAAAGGGAAACATCTGTTTCTGCCGAGTAGAGTCACTGCCAGTTTTACTCTTCTAGTGTTGCCTATTTCCCCTACTTCTGGATCTAGTCCATCAAACGGTGGACCTGCAGGCTAATAATATAACAGCTAATGTGAGGAAATAAAATAGATTAATTTAGTAGATGCCTACAGTGTAACAATGGTAACTGCATATCTGTCTTTAAAGTCTTGTATTAGAACGCAGGAGCCTCGTGGTGGATCTAAAAAAACCCCAACCCTGCTCAGCATGTAACAATGTTTTCTCTCTTAAAAAAAAAAAAAAAAAGCTGCTCCAGGCCAAGCACAGAATGACAGAATCAATTAGGTTGGAAAAGACCTCCCAGATCATTGAGTCCAACCTGTGACTGAACACCAGCATGTTAACCACATCATGGCATTGAGTGCCACATCTAGTCTTTCCTCAAACACCTCCAGCAACAGTCATTCCATCACCTCACTGGGCAGCCCATTCCAATATCTAGTCACCCTTTCTGTGAAGAATTTCTTGCTAATGTCCAACCTGAACCTCCCCTGGTGCAGGTTGAGGTCATTTCCTCTCATCCTGTCAGTGGTTGCCTGGGAGAAGAGGCTGACCCCCACCTGGCTACACCCTCCTGTCAGGGAGTTGTAAAGTGGTGAGGTTCCCCCTGAGCCTCCTTTTCTCCAGGCTGAACACCCCCAGCTCCCTCAGCCGCTCCTCACAGGACTTGTGCTCCGGACCCTTCCCCAGCTCCACTGACCTTCTCTGCACTCACTCCAGAATCTCAATGTCTTGTAGTGAGGGGCCCAGAACTGGACACAGCTCTCGAGGTGTGGCCTCACCAGTGCCGAGTACAGGAGGACAATCACTGCCCTGGTCCTGCTGGCCACACTGTTGCTGATCCAGGCCAGGAAGCCATTGGCCTTCTCGGCCACACACTGGCTCATGTTCAGCCACTGTTGACCAGCACCCCCAGGTTCTTTTCCACTGGGCAGCTTCCCAGCCACTCTGTTCCCAGCCCATGGCACTACCTGGCGTTGCTGTGACCCAAGGGCAGGAATTGGCACTTGGCCTTGTTGAACATCATGCTGTTGTTCTTGGCCCACTGATCCAGCCTGTCCAGATCCCCTGCAGAGCCTTCCTACCCTCCAGCAGATCAACACTGCCACCCAACTTGGTGTTGTCCATGAATTTACTGGGGGTGCACTCAATTCCCTGATCCAGATCTTCAATAAAGATACTGAACAGGACTGGGCTCAGTACTGAGCCTGGCGGATACCACCAGTGACTAGAGCATTGTTGATACCTGAAGATTTTGCCTGGATACCAGTATTAAAATTTTAAAAAGTGCAAATAAAAAAAAAAATCATTTGGAAATCACCTGTTTCTGCACATACAGGTCCAGTGAAGTTTCCAAAAAGCCCCAAACAGAGAGAAGCCACTTTTTGCAAGTAACAGAGGAAAAGTTCATTCAAAAGAACAAATTTATTTGAATACCGAGAATCCATATCTCCTTCTTAATCCAAGCCATGCACACACAGCAATTTGATAAGGACTTGGTCATATTAGATACTTAAAAGAGAACCCCATAAAATTATCATGTGTGAGCTTCTGGTAGTATTTTGAAAATGCTACCTGGGACAACCTTGGTCTCCTCATTTATTAAAATATTCCCTACTATTCACTAAAAATGTCTAAAAATGCACTTTTTTTTATTATTTGCAGGCATGATGGTCAGTGATGGATTTTACCTATTTCCCTGTTAACATTTTAAATAAAAGCTATGCGAAAGCATCTATGAGATGGCTCCTGTATTGCTATTAATGGGAATTTATTTTCCCATCCCAATGACAGTCTTTCTATACACGGAATAAACCAGTACTGAAGGGAGAAGTGTATTCTGCATGAAGGATAACGTCACTAAACCATGTATTTTAGTATTATTTCTAAAAATGTGGAGAAGCCCAATACTCAAACCTAATTCCTGCCAGACTGCGAAGTACGGGAAATATAGTTTATAATGGTGTCCTGCTTTCAGCTGGGATAGGGGAGTTACTTTTCTTCCCAGCAGCTGGTACAGTGCTGTGCCTTGGATTCAGTATGAGGATAATGTTGGTAACACACTGATGCTTTGGTTGTTGCTGAGCAGTGCTTACCCTAAATCCAGGGATTTTCCAGTTTCCCACGCTCTGGCAGCGAGCAGGTGCACAAGAAGCTGGGAGGGAGCACGGCCAGGACAGCAGACCCAAATTTGCCAAAGGGATATTCCATGCCATGGAGCATCATGGTCAGTGTACGTAGTGGAGAGGTTGGTCAGGGGCTGCTGATTGCTCGTCAGGGACAGGCCGGGCATTGGTCAGAGTGTGGCGAGCAACTGTATTGGGCATCACCTCTGTTTCTTGGGTTTAATTCCTCTCTCTTGTTGTCTGCCTTTTCATTGCTATTGATTACTGATATTTGATTTTGTTTCGATGATTAAACCACTGTCATGTTGACCCACAGGTTTTACCTGAGTTCGATTCTCCTCCCTGTCATGCTGTGGGGGTGGGAGCAGGTGGCTGCATGGTGCTTAGCTCATGGCCGAGGCCAAACCACAACAAATGGCTGATTTCATTCCTGTATTTATTACATTACATTACATGTAAGTAAGTTATAGCTTCAGAAATGTATTTACTATAACCTGCTTCTTTTAAAAACAAAATGCTATTACTATTACACTTTCCTTCTCTTTGACAGAGCTACAAGAAGTCAGAAGAACAACTGCTTAAGGATGAATGAAATTTTTGAACAACCAACCTTAAAAAATATTCTTGCTCCCATTTTAATCCTTTTACAGCATTTGTTACAAAATTATATTAAAAATATTTATAATTTAAAGTTGCCTCTGCTGTCTATTTAAATGCATCTGTTATATTTTTAGTGCTGTAATGTTCTACCATTTCTTGGAAACTTGTAAAAGAATAAAGACCATTTTAAAAAAGGTAGAAAATTCCAATTTAGACTTGTTTTACCCAAACAGAGAACTTGCAGGGAAATGTTCATCAGATATGAACACTGAACTCACTTGTGACTCAGGATGCTCCATAAATAGAACACATACTGATGTTATATTTCAGCAGATGCAAATCATCTCCCTTTTTTCATTAGGCTATGTCAGAGTCATGCCAAGGTTTTTCACTTTTTGCATGGCTTTTCTGCCAGCCCTTTTAAAGGAAAAAATCAAGAACCCATGCACAAGCTATCTTTAATTCTACATTAAATGAAAGGTAATGACTAAATAAAAACAGTAAGGAGCAGGTAGCTAAACTTTTGAGAGATTTTTTAGTCAGGCTGTTCAAAACTGGTTTTGTTTTCCCCTTTTCTTTCCAATATCTTATTTTAATGAGAACTTCGCCTTCTGAAGAAAGGTCATCTGAAAAGATTTAAGTACTCCACCCTCTTCAATTTATATTTTGCTCATGAGAAAATTAATTCTGAACTTTCCAGCACATTCCTTCAACAAATCCAGGAAAGATATTGACATTTCTGAAGAAAAATACCCTTCAGACTTGAGGAAAAAAAGCAACAATCATGAGGAGAGAAACACCCACTTGAAATATTAAAAGAATGTTTGCAGGCCATATTTAGAGCAGCTTAATCTTTGTGCTATAGGAAATCACAGCATCCTTTTGCACACTACTAGGTATTTCAAAGTGTGCAACTATTTAATCTGTTAAATACTAAGTAGCATACATCCACCAGTATAAACATATTATTTCCTTCTCAGAAAGTGCCAATTGCAATAGGTAAGCAAATGAAATGTAGCAGTCTAGGTGTCACTTTTAAACTCTTGGGATGTCTGTGCTGCCATAGGGCACAGCCACCACATTATTCCAGTTTGCAAAGGTACTGATAGCAATCGAACCAAGCTGACACAGCTCAGCATCCATCCATTTCCCTACTTTTCACCTGCAGCAGAAGAGGCTGCAGGGCACACACAGCCCACAGGATTATTATAGGCAGCTCTGCTAAGACCATCTGTTCACTCTGACTTCACAGTTCCAATATTTGATAAATGTGTTATGTATCCTTCTTCCTGTTAACTGGAAGATCCCTTGCAAGCTCAGATTCATTTGTAAACAGGAAGGCCCAAGTACTTGTTAAAGCCTTTGGAACAATTTTCTTCTATTAAGAAGACACAGGAGTACCAGGATGTACTTTGATAGTTTGTTTTCATTAATATAATTACAATACATTCTGGACAGTTACAAAATCCGGGGAATCACATTTTCTCCATAGATTTTGATTGCACATTTCCAACAATTGGATGCCTTTCCATTAGGTCCGAACCCTTTTACTGTAGTCTTATAAGGACATTCAGTACAGCAACCCTTTTTGGTTGTTGTTGTTTCAGCAACTTTTAGTTCTGTTTTGTGCCCCAGGCTGTTATGTCCACCTTGAATGTTGGTTTAGCTGCTTAGTCAAAAGCCTGCAGCCAGTCTCATGTTACACTAATTCAAGAGAAGACATTTCCACTGGGACAGTTTAGAAAAGGGATATATGCAAAATGTTTTCTGGGTCACTTGGAGCAATAGCATTTAGCATATTTGTAAAGTCATATCCTGCTCTAGATCAGAAGGAATTGCAATGAAGTCAGACAAAGTATTTAAATTTTCAATTTAGGAGAAATATTTGGCTCCGCATAAACGGATAGCATTGTTCAAAGACAGCAGTTTTCTCAAAGAAAATATATTGCCCATAATACAAGCTATCTGGCATTCTCAAATACAAGTAACATTCCCCTGCATAACACTGTTAAAATGTAAAAAACATCAGCTACTGAACCTAAAAACATTTTCAACACACTTTGATAAACTTTAAGTACATTGTACTTAGCTGCTTCAGAACACCTCTTTGCATCAGCAGGTGTGGCTACATATAGTTTCCATTTCCAGGCCACTGAGTTACATGATCTTCTATGTAGGAGCCAAACAGTAGGCTTGCTCATTTCTAGGAAGTCAGTCCAGCTACATTCTGGTCCCAAAAAATGCACACCCTACCTCTTCTGACAAGTGATAAGGCTCTGACCATAGGAGCACACTGCAAAGCAGCAAAGCATTTAAATAGTTGGCAAAAGGGTTGAAAGGCACATAGCTTGTCCTTAGCAAAATTTCCCTGTTCCACTTGTGGTGCCCAATGAGGAATCAGTGTTGGGACCTAGCTTGAAATAAAAAAAATAGTAAGAAAATGGAAGCCTGCCAGGAAAAAAAATTAGGTTGCCCTTTTTTTTTTTGTGTTAAGATTTTAGTGCTGTATGTTTTCCTCTACCTTTCCAGTGAAAATTAAGGAAGCTATGGATGCATGTTAACCATATGTATGGACTTACTACTACTCGAATACCAAATGGTAGAGCTGCTGTAAACTGTTGCAAGTACTAAAAGCAATGTTCATAATGGTCTGTACAGCATTTGCAAATATTTACTTTGAAAAGAGATTAGTGTAGTTCTTATTTTTCTCAGCATTGCTTAGAAATGCTAAAAAACTACAACAGCTAAACTGCTACTCTACACCAGATCAATATACCCCAACAGATATTTAGGAATATATGCCATTATATTTAAAAATACCAAGTTCCTCTAAGCAGTAAACCTAGAAGATTTACATAGTTAGAGATAAAATATTAAAAATTATTGTTTCAACTCCACACACTTGACATCTGAATAGGAGTGATGTAATCATACTATTTATTCCATCAGTGAGACAAAATGTAGTATGGAACTAAATTTCTGAGATTTTTAAATAGAAAGTCATTTAACTCGTATATACACAAAGTGTTCTTTCCACAGATATTTACATGGCAAATATGTTAGAGGAGAACCACTATGACTAAGTCTCTACAAGTATAGCATCCTTTCTGAGCTATTCTCTCTGCTGAAAGAATTCACAGAAGCTTTGAAGTAAAATCTAGACAATTAAAGTTACCTATATTTCACAGTAGGTAAAGAAGCTGTTAAATGATATTTCAGCATAAGGTTTCTGGAAACAGCTACACAGTAGAGTTTTACATCCACCCTCTTTTCCAGCATTCATGGTGAAGCTAAATCTCTTCTCAGTTTACAGGAGAGATAACAGCATACGTAAGATGTGTGTGTAACTGTAGCTCATCCTCCTCGGTAGAGGCTCGTCAGCCGTTCTAGTTCTTTGCAGTTCTCCATGGACATGGACTCTGCTTTCTTTCGGAGGCGGTCGTCTCGATATACTTTTGCTGCATAAAGTAAGTCTGTTTCTTTAAGGAGAAAAGAGAAAAGATTTTTCTGGTTACAAACTGAACACTTGGCACATGACACAGAGTCACACAAAACACCTCAGGTTAAATCCTTTCCCTTTTTCCTTCTCTCTATTCTACCTTCCCTCAGACACCACCTAAGCAGCACTGCTACAGTCCTCCTTTGCTGGGTCTTTGTAACACTTTCATCTTTTTGATCAGGTAAGCTGTATCAGCCTTCCAGCTTCCCTCGGCGTTCAGCAGTATCTGATTAAAAAGAAAAAAAACCATGCCATAAAAATCCCCAACAACAACAAAACAACAAAAAAATCCCCTACTACTTCTGTCAGACCTCATTAAACATTACAAATACAGGGCACTCTCAGTGATCTTGCACATTATTAATAGCTCTAGCATCTTGTCTGTGCCCCAAAAAATCCAATCTGCCCTTTAAGCCCTTTATTTCAACTGATGCTGATTCAGACTGTCAGTGTTCAGAGCTATTAATAATTAAGAGCTCTCTGTATTATACTGATGCTCAACAGCTTGACATTGCTGAGCATTTCAATTCTGTAAAATCTTTTTTGTCACTTCAACTCAAAATGCAAGGCATTCTTAGACATCAATCAACCCTGGATAGATTTTAACTGTCAAGGAGATTTAACACACAACAGGTATTTTAAATCCATAAACCCACAAAATCAGCTGTTTTCTATAAACAGAAAAAAAACCCATTAGGGGCCTCTTACTCAAAATCAGTTTGGGTAGTTCTTGATAAACTACAAGAGGCAAACAACTGGACTGCAGAGACTAAAGCTGGGCAGGAACATGTGATCTGACTCAGAGAACTGCATTCTATTTGCTTCTGGTCAGTTTACTGACAGTTCATGAATGAATTATTTTTCCAGTAAGCTATAGCAGAAATTTACCACCTGAAAAGTGAAAACCATCTGGTTTCAACACTGACGTAATTTTAGCAGCGGTGTTCTCACAGAGCTCACAAAATGGTCGCAGGTAACAGAGTAACTGGTTAAAATTGATACCAATTTAGAAAAGGCTGGTGCTCTTCAGTATTCTTATGCTTTAACGCTGAATTCTAGGTTTCTGAAAAGAACTCATTGTATAATACTAGTTTGGAGAAACAGATGGCAAACTAAACCCCCTTGTTTTACAGGAAGTACTGCCTGTCCTTGGTTGCCTGGAAAAGCAGCGTTCGTACATACTGTGGTCCAAGGCAGATTATTTTTTCATCTCTCTGGAAACACCTATGTAAGCTTCTGGTTTATTTATTTACTTATATAAAAGCACCTAGGGAAATGAGCTATTGCCATGATAAAGTAATGTGGAAGACATTAGAATTCTTAGAAATCGCTGTAAGTTAAGGACAAAAGCTTTGTAATTATCAGTTTAGCATAGTCTTTAATTTTCTGAGAAATGGTCACAGATAATAAAGCAGCAAGTTAAAACTGCTGGTAATTTGCAAATGGTTGTTAGGTCACTGAGTAAAATTCAAAAACTAAATGACACTGGGCACAGTTTTAAAGTGAGAAACAGCAGGGGACCTTACACTTACTTTTTACAATTGAGATATTGTGATAATACAAGCACTTCCTTCTTGCCTGAGGCAATTTATTTTTAAAGTAATTCATGATTTCATGAAATTACACACATTACCAAACTTACTTTGTTGTCTCTCCTTCCAACAGTTATTACGAATGTTGGACACATAATCCTCTTCCACACTCTTTTCCACTTTCTGTAACGAAACTCCTTTGTATAAATGACACCCAAGTTTTCTGTCTGCATTTTTATGGTCTGCCCTGTACTTCTGTAAAAAAGGAGGCAGGCAGGAGAGAGAGACTAAATATTGATTTGATTATTTTTTTACACCACAAATGGACTTAAAAAAAAATACTGTCATTACAGAATAATACCAGCACATTA
>WEIT01034621.1:10318-20474 GCA_013389985.1 Dryoscopus gambensis
CACTCCACATGGCCCCCTCTTTCTCCTTCTTTCCCCCACTTTCCGTATTAAGCATGGTGTCATGTGATCTGCAATATCCCTTGCTCAGTTGAGGTCACCTGTCCTGGCTGTGTCTCCTCCCAACCTCCCAAGCACCCCCATGTTCCTTGCCAGAATGGCAGCAGGAAAAGCAGAAAAGGCCTTGGCTCTGTGCAAGCCCTGCTCAGCAATAACAAAAATATCTCTATTAACAAAAACTACTCTATTATTCTCGGTGCGTTCAGCACAAATCCAAAACATATCCCCGTACCAGCCACTGTGAAGAAAGTTAACCCTATCCCAGCCAAAACCAGCACAGCACATTATTTGAATGAATGTGGCTCCGAATAGAGCCTTGCACCTCATGGAGATGTTACTTGTGCTAAAATGTGCTTGATGGTTGTGATTAATATTTGTAGGTACTGTCTTAAATAATGCTGCTTATATGCTTAAGCAGAGTCTGTATTTGGGACTCTGAAGAAAAAAACCATAAAAATGTTAAGTATTTCAAAAGAAAGTTTTAGATATAGGCATTGTATAACGGTGTGTCTTCCATTCCTTGATACCTGTCCTCGTGACTGAAGAAGTCAACAGCACCATTACCCATGAGGGCAGAAGTGGAAAGTTTTATCAGAGTAGCACAGTACCATGGAGCAAGACTAATGCTGTGAAGGATCCATCATATTACTCCTAAGGAGCACCTGTGTAGAGGTGGTCTAACTTTTTAAATGATACCTATAATTGAGATAAATGGATGAATTCATACTGTCTGTTAAATATTAGTAATGTGGAACAAAGTAAAAAGAATCAAAATCTCAGCATACATCCATTCCTTTATGACAAATGCTGAGTTAATAGAAAGTGAAATAGCACGGAAAAAATAGATTTTATCTGATGGTAGAATAGCATATCATGAAGAATTAAACTGTGATTTTTGTAAGTTGCTAAACTTGACCAATATTATGTTTTGCAATATCTAGATGCTGAAATGGAGGCTTGCTAACATTTAAGATAAAATATATCTATTAGAATAATTCTTCAGCTGAAGATTCCAGGACAAAAATAAAAGTGAAAGAGAATGGAACCAAAACTATTAAATACATGAGTTGGATCCTGCAATGGAAAACTACATAAAAACAGGGTCCTATTCTTATTGCTACATATCATTCCAAACATATGCTTTTTCCATTTCTGAGTTTTGTGTAATAAAATATTAATGGGGCAATGAAGTGACTTCTTGGAAAGGGAGGACTTTCCATATGAGAACTAACTTTAAAATGCTGTGAGACCTTGGGGGCAGTTTTGCCCTTGATTTCACATGAGTAGTAGGTCATGGACAAAGCCTTTCCAAGAGCTGCTGAGTTCAGGAATCTGTTTTGTGTGAAGCAATCTACAAGGTCATGAAATTCCACTAGAAAAATGAGGAACAAGGTCTTCTAAAGCTTATATGTATCAAGAGAGGTATGGATGCTTCTGGATATTGTGACAATGTATATTAATGTAATTTTTGTCTTAGTACTACAGCCTCTTGACCTGGTTTATTTCAGCTATGGATTTGGAAGTAGCTTCCAAATATTGGTGTTCTCTGTGCAATTGCTAGAGTTTAATGAAGGTATGCCCTGCAGAGTGCCAGCAAGCTTTGAGCTCTATCAGCATTCTTTGACCAAAGCCTGCAGCTCCACATGAACGTGCTTTCTGATAAAATAAAAAATAGCCTATTCCTCTGGAATGCCATACTTCTACCTGGGGATGAAAGTTCTGTCTTTTTATTTTAGAGTCATTTAAATACCTTTATTGAGATCTGCTTAATCAAAAGATGGTACTAGACGCTCAGGTTTTACTGATTGCATGCTGCTCTGCCTTGTCTCTATTGCAGCAGAAAAAGAAGTCAAGATAATTCCCATGGGAAATAAGATGTAAATTAACAGGAGCGAACCATTAGACCAGATTATATAAATTCACCATCTTTTGGAATTCCTAATATGTTCCTAAAAGATAAAAAGTCTACGGAGATGACTCTAGTTCTAGTCAGTTGATCATAATTGCCTCGTTATCATAATACTCCCTATAGGGCCCTACAGTAGTCATAACCTGCACTTACTCTAACACAAAACTTGCATCCCTCAAAGGGTGCCTTCTGTGCAGAGCTGCCACCGTATCTAAACCTTCATCTCAGTGCATTATGGTATTGGAGGATGCTCCCAGACCTACCATATAATGTAAAAAACTTTGAAGTCTGAAAATGCCATTATCAAACTTTTAAATAGGAAAAGACATTCAGTATTCTTAAATGCTTGAATTATGTGTTCTCATTATAGAAAGTAGGTATATGAATTGTACTTAACTGAGTGATTATTGTTTTAAAGAGATTATTCCTTCAGTAATGGCACCTTAAAAGTAATTTCTTAGGCTGGTTTTAACAACACTAGGTATAAATAGTAATCTAATTATACTTAGGAGAGATTTATAGCTCTGATTACTCTCGCTTTAAAATTTCAAAGGGACTGACATGAGTAATCAACATATCCCATACTGTGAATTCATCTTGCTATTGTAAAAAACACCTGCCAATTGCTTGTCTGCAGAATGATATGCGATGCTGCACATATTATTTCAGGAATTAGTGATACATGTGCATAATGTATGAATTTTTTTCAGTGCCAAGGCATAAAACCGGAATGCTCCCCAATAGAAGAGCCTAGATTTCCAGTCCTATAGTTGTTTCTTTAACATTCTTTCTTCAGATATTTATTTTTGCTTCTTTCTGGATTTTCCAGCCAACTTATTATGCAGGACATGGTGTCCCTATATGAATTATGCAGCACACAGACAAATGACACTAAAAGCACATTATTGAAGTTTCAAAGACAGGTACATTTATTTGGAAACACCAGATCTAAAGGTGCTGCCCCATGTACACAATAATGGTCTTAATTTACATGGTCTTTACTTACTTCTTACATAGAATTCCAGTCTTATTGTCTACACTTCTACTAAATAAAACATATATGGGAAAGTATATGAGTTTAAGCATGGGATTACATATAAATTTATATATGATACATTATATGATACGTACATGGTACTCTTGGTATGTTTTTTTATTCAAGCTGGAGAACATCTGCACAGTCAAAGCATGAACACTAGCTGGGAACCCAGGTAATTTCCTAATAGATTGTTTCGATGCAGCCAGCCTGTGTTTTTGAGTGAGAAGCAGAATTTATCCATGTAGATCTAGACTGTGCTGTTGCTTGCTCTCAGAACAGTCTAGTGTGTTCAGTAGTACAGGCACAGGTGCACACATTATTTTTGGGGATTAAAGAAGACTGCTACAGGAAAATGCATTTGTTCACAGAATTCTCCTCCTCCTCTGCATTTGCCACAAGAATAGAAAGTAAACATGGAAAATAAAAAAAAAAAGGACAGAACAGTCAAGTGTAGGAAATGAGAAATCCAGGAAAAAAAACCCCAACAAAATATTAAAGAGTAGAAGGTTAGTTCAGAACTGATGTATCCCGATTCTTGATTAAGACAGTCTGCAAACTTTATATATTTATGTCCTAATGCAGCTGCATGCAAGGCTTATATTAGACAAATATAGCCTTGATTCTAGCCTTTCCTTTTCCTAGGTTTATGACTTTGCAAACTTAGCAAGAATAGTCATCATGTACATCTATGACGTATCTTTGTTTTGAAAATGGGACCAATTGTCTTCTAGAGTGGTTAATCGCAATGGTTCAGGCAAACTGCTCAGATTTCTGGTGCTTAAGTTACAAAACAATTGATTGAAAGTTGTTGTCCTATGCGAATAATCATCACAAGGTGACCGTAAGGTATGCTGATAATACCATTTGCAATGCTCAGACAAAGTGAGATGCTGTACCTGACTTCATGCTCTGTATATGCATGTTCTCTGCTGGACACAAACCTTTCTACCACTCCCTTTGCAGCTTGATGCCTTTTTCTCTTTCTCTGCTAAACTGTTTCTGTCATGTCTCCATTTCCTTGCCAGGCATTTCTCCAATCTCAAGCTCTATGACCTCATAAGAGTAATTTCCTCCCCGTTTTGCTTTCCCACATTCTCCCAGTTTGTCTTATATTTGCCTAGACATATCTTTCTGCCTCTTTCTCTTGTGCCCCACTCCCCTCATTTTGCTATTCAGTTTTTCCTCTTATCCTTCCTGCACTGAAATGAGATGATTTCCTTCCATACGCTTGCAGGGGGATTACTGGGAAGGGTGGAGAGACAGGTTCTTGGTCACAGTTTCAGCCATCACAGCAAAATTCTGGCTCTGCAAGCCAGAGCAGCCTTCGGCGGGAGTGTATCCGTTCTGGTTGCACATGTACAGCCTGGCGAGCCTGGGGATCTCTGAGGGAATGGAATATTCTCACTCATCCTTGGGGGGAGCTACATGTGCAGCCTAGGAAGCGGTCGCTACTCAGAACAGTGAGACCCTCAAGTACATTTATTTCAAAGAAGATCTTCAGGGACTTTTATCTGAGACAATCTAATTTTTTAATGACCCTGTGTAAGCTGTGAGGTTTTTTCTCCCTCCATCCCCAGGCTTATATCTTTGTTGAGGCAACAAGAGTGAGTGCAGACCTTTTAAAAAGCCCAAAAACCTCCCAGTGCAACAGTACCCCAAGGGTTTTTTAATATTGCAAATACTTCATTGCTGGAAGCAGCTAAATATTTTTAGGGTAAGTTCCCATTCCCTCCTTCCTGCGAGTAATGCAAGCTAATATTTGCTGTGTTCCATTTGGGGAAAACTTTCTTTCCTGGCCTCCTCAGACCATCTCATAAACTTTTAAAGGGATTTAATTAAGTAACTTTGTTCTCATAATAAAATTACCTAACTTCCTTCATGTCTTCCCATCTAACTTCGGTGTGCTCTCAGGTTTCTGGTGTGCTGCCACTCTCTGGGCTGTGTGGTCATGAGTAGAGGTGATATATTGGTATGATTAAGTGAAATGTGCATAGTTGATTAGCTTTTCATTGGGCAGCCACCCAGAACACTGAAACTGTAGAGTGGAAATGCAATACTGAGGAAAACTTTGTCTAGATATTCCAAAATGGAGAAAAGGAGCTGCCAAGTGTAAATTAAAACCATTTGGTCTGAATACTGAGGATAATTGTCTCCTTCATTCACCAGGTTTAGATATAGTCTGCATTGCTCGGATGTTTTTTTTGTATCATATTCTGGTTCCACCATTAGGCTACTATGTGCAAGTCTCATCAGACATGCTTGTTGAATAGTCTTACCCTTGTGGAACAAATCTTCAGATCAATAGCTCTTCGTATGTAAAATACAGCTCTTCATATATAACTATAATCATATAAAGATCTGTTTCTCTCTTCAAGTCAGTTTTATACTGCTGTCACTTTGCTGCATTCAGTGATGCATGTGGATGTAAATGAGACATGAACTATGCCAACTTCCCATTCAGATAGAAAACCCTCTTCACATCTACCTTTTCACCTCTCCACACCTGCTCTGCTTTGGGGGAAAAAGGTGGGCAAGAATACCAGCATCCCTGGATAGTAGCCATCCTCCACGCTTCAACCTTTTATACTGCTGAGGTTCAGTGGAGGGAAATCTTTGTTAAATGTTTTTAAAACTAAATTTCAGGTGTCAAGGATACTACATTCACACAAGAATGTGCATGAACACAGACCTGTACATGTACAGGCACACACATGTAGGAAGATACATGCTCACACAGAACATTATGTGAGTGTGCACACACACGGTCAAAGACTTAGAGAAACTGCCTTGCTGTCAGATTTTATCTTAGTGTCTTCTAAGATTATCAGAGAAGCTCTTCTACAGGTCTGCTGACAAAAGATGCAGAGGACAATTCTGTCATTCTAGACTTAGAGACACAACATCAAAAAGAGACCATAAGATCTTTTTTATCCCAAATTTTAAAGAAGGACCTTATAGTGTTCTCACTCTTATATCACTAGACTTTTTTTTTTTTAATTTTTGGCACCTTATTGTTGGAAACATTTTCCTAATATTTATTCTGTATATCCACAACTGGTATTTAAACCTATCACTTTTGTCCTAGCCATGGTGGATAAAGAAAACAGATGGTTCTTCATGACAATCTTTACCATATTTTAAGACAAGCATGTTCTTCCTGGGGCCCTCTTCTCTAGACTAAAGAATTCTATTCTTTCTTTACAGTGCATGTTCTCCTATGGACACCCAGGGACTTCTGCCCCCCTAGAAGATTGCTCCTACAACTAACACAATGCCCAGGAAAAGTGAGGGGATTCCTTATTAAAAAGGATGTGCTTCTTATAAAGCTCCTATTTTTATGTCTTTAATGGTGTATGTTTTTTTAAACAGCCTGACTTAGTTGACTCATATGCAGTTTGAAATCCCTCAGATTCTTTTCTGCAAAGCTTTTGATCAGCAGGATTTTCCCCCTATTATATTTATAGAGTTGCTAATTCTGACTAAAGTACAGGAATCTGCATTTCTCCTTTCTGACTTCATCTGTTTATCAGAGTATTGTTCCAGTGGGCAAAGATCTTTTCCATTCTAGTCTTATTTTCAGGAGTGCCTGCTGCCCACCCTGTTTGATGCTGTTTTCAAAGACCACAAAGGTTTTTTTCACTCTGTTTGCTAATGAAACTATAAAATATCATGGAATTTGGGAGGTCATGTTAAAAAAATGTGTCCCGTTCAATTGTGAATGCTTATACCAACATTTTAAAAGCAATTTTCTGTGCACCTGTCTCAGACTAATTTCACTGGGCTGTATTTCCCAGCACACTTTCAAGAGTTTCCCTCATTGGAGATATTCAAGAACTCTCTGGATGCAATCATGTGCAATGTGCTGGGACAACCCTGCCTGAGCAGAGAGGTGACCCACTGTGGTCCCTTCCATCCTTGCACATTCTGTGATTCTGTGTGTCCTAAAAATAGTCAAAAATTCAGCTCAGTAGAGGAAGAGAGAATGAATATTATGCCCAGACTTAATGTCTCCTTTTTTCTCTTTGAATTAACAACTGAAAAACTTAAGATACGTACAGGGGCCTATGAAAGTACAAAATGTAAGAAGAGTGTTGCAGAAGATTGTTATTTATTTCACATGAGTCTTGGTTTTTACTAGTTTTTTCACACTGAAGTTCATTGCTAAATTATCTTTTTTGTAATAAACATTCTTCTATGCTGATATTAATGGTTGCAGGTCAGGTGACAATGAAACTCCTTTGGGCTCAGTTTCTTGTGCTGATATAAATGAGCAAAGAGTAAGACAGATTGCTTTTCTTTTTTAAAGCACTCACATTTGCTTCTGGGTTTATGAAATGCAGACCTTTTGTACTTAAATATACAAGTATCACCTGACATTTCATGCTACAGATAACAGAAACCTCTTGTTTGTACTTCAGGCTCATCTGCTGCCAATTGGAAAGCCTGGTTCAGCAAACTGAGACCTTGATTTTGTGAAGTGCCTTAATTTGTGCATCATTTAAAGTCTGTGAAGAGGCCAATCTTCTCCAGTGGGGTTATTTGTATTTTTAAAGGATGCTATGTGCGTGTTCCTTCATGTGCTTTGCTGGGGAAAACAAAAGTACTTTTGTTCTTTTCAAATGAGGAAAGATGCTATTGAAATATGCCATCTTGTTTTAAAAGCAGGCATTTGACTGTAGAAGTATTCTCATATTTTTATGACTTTTATTTTTGTCTCCACTGACAAAAGGTCAGTTCCTTTTGATGAAATGAGCTCTGAAGGGTAATGATAGGATAGTTTAAATTCTTTTGTTTTCTGATCCTCAAATTCCTTGAGTTGGTGCATAGTCCTTTCTTGGTTAGTTCTGTGGAGGCGTAATCTCTAGTGAGGAGGGTTAGTTTTCACATGCTTTACTGTATGTCCTCACTTTGCAACTTACTGTACTCTGAGCCCATCACATGGCTGGGGGAATGGTATGTTTACATTTGTTGGTTCCTGAGATTGAATTTCAGTGTGACTCAGAAATGCCTTGTCTGTGGACTTTGAGTCATGGATAAGGGGTTTTTTTATGTCTGGCACGATGTAAATTCCATTCTGGACTGGTCGCTCATGTTTTTTGAAAGCTAGATATCCAGAACTGAACAGAAATTTTAAATGAGCTAAAGATTTGGGAAGCAAGGCCAAGTAGTTTGCTTCCTGCTATTTGTAAGGTTAATGTGTGCATAGAGATTATGTCAGTATTTTAAATCCCATTGGCTGTATTCTCTCATTCCATGGAGCACTACAAAACTAGTGGGATTTTCAGATGCTGAGCTTTCCTTTTCCTCAGAGCTCAGAATTCATAGAATAGTTTGGGTTTAGAAGGTACATTTAAAGACCACCTAGTCCAAACCCTCTGCAATGAACAGGGATGCCTTCAACTGGATCAGGTTGCTCAGAGCCCCATTCAACCTGGCCTTGAATGTTCCCAGGGATGGACACCTACTACCTCTCTGAGCAACTCTTTCCAGTGTTTCACCACCCTCACCATAAAAAATTTCTTCCTTTTATCCAGTCTAAATCTACCCTCTTTTGGTTTAAAACCATTTCCGTTTGTCCTGTCGCAACAACCCCTGAAGACAAACTGAAAGGTTTGCTCCAGATGCATATCAGATGCAGTACAACCTCAAGTGGAATCCAGCCAGGGAACAGTCCTTTTGGCAGTGTAGAAAAATTTATATGGAAGAGTCATTTGTTTCACGAGATCAGTTCAAGTCTGAAATAAAATCTGTGAACTGCATACGGGGCAGAGGTGTCAGCAGTGATTGCCTCGATTATCTACTCTGTCACACCACTTGCTAACGTAGATATAACTGATGACTGAAGCTTTCTTGTTCTTAGAAGCTTTTCTTTTGTTGATTAAATCATGATCTTGTCCTGATACCTCTAAGAACCAAGAAGCTTCTAGTAGCCACCATGTTTTCTTAACTAATAGCCAAGGGCAACATACTTTAGAAAGTTCAGATGATTTGAGATTTCTCACACGTATCTAAAATGCTTCCAGCTAGGATCATGCAAGCCATAATATGTGAGTTAACTTTAGCCACTGTCTGTTAAATCTATTAAACTTTTAGGTGCTCAAATCAACTTTGTCAAGATTATATCAGAAACTCTTCTTTAATCTTGTATTCTTGTCATTCCCTTTGGTCTCACTTGATTGATCTCTTTGAGGATTCTTCTTGAAGTTCTTGAATAGTTCATTATTCATGGGGTCAGACAGGCTTCTTCAAACAAGGGAGATCCCACTTCCAGAACAGGGAATGCACACAAGCATTTTTAAGTGGTGCAGTGGTGGTCTTTTTTGTGCTGGAAATTAAACACCATTTATAACATGATATATGCGTTACTCTGTTTTAATCATGAAGGATGACAATGGTATTCTTTCTGCCTCTGAGTTATAATTAAGATGATGCTACATGTCTGGACTAGGTAGTATAGAGGACAGAACTGGAGCTTATAAATTTGTGATAGGGCTCACACTGTGCTGGGGCTTAGGCAGGAGGATGTGTATCTAAAGTAGAACAGTCATACAGCTTTCAAAGAAGAGGGAACTGGCTGCCCTACTTATGACCCTTCCCTGTTGGCTGGGTGAGAAGGAAAAGTAACTTATAAAGTCTACCTTTCTTACTTCAAAGGAGAGAGGAACTGAGAAAAGGACAGAAGAAGGAAAAAGAAACACAGGGATTAAAGGAAGCACCCAAATATATTCAAAGTGCTGATCCATGCCTTCGGGAACTTGTTTTACTGCCTTGGTTAGCTAAAGCATGAGGTTGTTTTTATATATTCCCCCAAGATATTCAAGCTCTTAAAAATTCTTGGCAAAATTCCAGTTATTCTCCAGAAATATTTTCCACTCTGCCTCTAGGATTTCAGCTTGGGATTTGCTGTCAGATTTTTAGGGCCTGATTCATTACAAATTTTCACATCTCTTTTGTGGGACATTTCAAGAATTTTCCCAGAGAGAGAGAGAGAGAGAGAGAGAAGGCGAAAGAGAGGATAATGTAGAGTAGCAGCCGGAGACAGAAATTTCTCCACTTTCATTAGAGAAGAGATGGAAAGGGGAATTTTCGTAAGAAAGCATTTCTCTAATGACTTCGTGTATTGACTTCTCTACTGCTCAATACCCATACAA
>WEIT01034621.1:20513-45725 GCA_013389985.1 Dryoscopus gambensis
GTGGAGTGTTTTAATTGCCTTGGTAAAGAAGAGAGGAATCTCTCCATAGCAGAGTGGTCTTGCAGGCATCTCATACTGTATTGAAGGTATTGGATACCTTAGTACTGTAATTATTTGCCTTTCCTGCTTGAAGACTTATTAATGCCTTTTTCTTAGATAACTCAATCATTCTGCACTTTAAACCTCATATAAAATTCTGACATGAATGGTCTGAACTTGCAGTTAAACATCTGCCCTGGAAAGCCACCAATCTCACTCTCAAGTATCTTAGGTGTAGCTCTAACTGTCCTGTCACTGTTCAAAGGATGGCCTCATGGGTTTTTGCCCCTCTTGCTCTTTCCTCACTTAAAACTCATTCCTTATAATTCTATTTGAATTCTTGACTCTCTGACAAAGGCACCTGATATTGTCAGCACTGTCTTTTGCTCTATTTCCCAAAATAGATGAGAAAAGAAACCCAGAAGTATTAATTAAAATTAAAATAAATCCAAAGTAGCTGTCTATGTGACTCCAGACTATTGATTTTTATAAATAGTGACAAAAATATATAATAAAATATATTTGCACCTGTGATTCTGTGTTGAATGCTGGTTTAGTGGGTT
Organism: Dryoscopus gambensis; assembly: GCA_013389985.1. Lineage (NCBI taxonomy): Eukaryota > Metazoa > Chordata > Aves > Passeriformes > Malaconotidae > Dryoscopus > Dryoscopus gambensis. The sequence continues at coordinate 21,116 of WEIT01034621.1, forward strand.
GGGGGGTTTTTATTTGTTTGTTTGTTTTTTGCTGTTGTTTTGTTTTACTTTTTCTATATAACTGTGTTAGATTTTTTCTTTCCCAGTGACTGATTTTTGGAGGAACAATACCCTGTATGTGAAGCACACAGACAAACACAGTGAACCGGGATTTAAAGGGGTGTGATAGCTCAAGGAATCCATGTGCGCAAGCAAATTAATTATTCTTTCCTATGTAAAAATGTGTCTCTGCATGTAAAACCTAAATAACAATGAAAAAGTGAAGAAGGGGTGTCTGGGATTTTACATTACAATGTAGGCTCTTTCTCTGAGGACATTAAGAAATGCCTCATCTCGGAGCAAAACATTCATATCTCTTCATTGCTTCTTCTGTTTCTAGGGTCTTTTAGAGCTACCTGGTGAAGTACCCTAGAGTTTACTTTGATGTGCACAGAAAGAAATTTGAGAAACTATGCCACACATTTAATCATCCCTGTCCTTAATAGACAGGGATGCTGTGTTGTTTATTTTACAGGCAGAGAAGCTATACAGATCGCTCTCCGCACACTGTTCTCATGTCCACACCTACACAAAATCTGCTGTCTTGCTTTGACTGGGAAATGTCAATTATACAGTGGTTTAGGGCTGGCAGCTCATTTGAGTTGTCTGTAAATTACAGTCTCCTAGGATGATACCAGCAGAAAGCCTTGCCAAACCCCATCACAAGCCACACACCCCATCACACTGAGCACACAGAAATTAGGGGATAGGTGAGGGGTTACTGTGAAAGTTAACCAACATGCATCCCATTTCTACAGTGAAAAAACCAAGCAATTGCTCAGTCTATTTACTATGATTTGAGTTACCTGATTTTTTTCCCACTTGGCACAGAGTCAAGTTGTTATAGATTCCTTTCAGGTCCTGTGTAATATCTGATATTGCTATCTGGATGTGTTAGACACCTTAAGATATTTTAAACATCCTAGGCACTATATGCCATGTGTGGACAACTGAGGTCCTCAGAGTTCATATTACTGAAAATATGAGAAATAATTTGTTTAATGCACTATAGGATGCATATTATATATTAGTATATAAGCTCTCTAGACTGTCAAAGTCTTCTGGGAATCAGTATGTTTCGCAGACAGCTCCAGATGGAAGCATGCAGACACATCAGGTGCCACCTGAGGCATCCTAGAATCTGAAACTTTCCCATGGGGCTGACAAATGAAAGTTCAGACCTACAAGAGACACTCCCCCCTCCCCCCCCAGCACAACACATGTTTTGTGAATTTGCAGTGGTACGCCTTTGGGCATCTAAAATGACACCATATTTAGGTGCCCGAACTGGGAATTGCCCAGAGGATCCCGATCGTGGCTGTGTAGTTCAAAGAATGGCACAGTGGGAGTATTACATCATGCCCCTGAGATGCCCTCCATCTCTGCACCCTCAAGGAAATGCTCTGTCTTCCTGGATTTCTAAGCAACTGTTCTGATAAGGACACAGGAAGCAACTTGTCTCTGGTCCCCTGCTCCCTTCAGAGATCAGTGTCATGGAGTCCTTTTCCAAAGCTGTGTAGTCCTCTTCATGGACCAGATGAGCATTCCTCTGTCTCTCTCCCCACTGCCCTGTTCAACTCCGGACCACTCTTTATCTTCCCACTCCACTCAGCTTCCTGGAATCCTGCCCCAAAACATTTCCCCCTGGACTCTTTACCAGTTGAAGTCAGAAGAAGGTCAGCTCACAGTGTAAATGTTTACACAATAAACTTTGCTCTTTCTATACTAGAAGATAACTCTCCATGTTTTTAACCTCCCAGTGAACCTCATGATAATGGTAGGAAGTCTGTTTTCCCAGTGAGCCCTAGAAAAAATGAAGAGGAATATATAGGTCAGGCTGTTTTAGAGAGCCTGTGAGCTGAAGCAAACCACTACCTCAGGCATCAGTGTCAGACAGACTATTTTCCAATTCTCCTGTCCTAGGAAATCTGATTATTTGTGTCTTGAGGTTTGTGGTGTTTGATGCTTTGTTTAAATTTTTCCTCCTGGAGTCCTGTGATGTTGTTTTTCATTGAAAAATAAATTAACTTCTTAGCCTTTGCCATAGTACACGGAAGCTGGAAGACATGAAACTCAGATGTTCAAGCTTTCAAAAGGAGATTGAAGACACAAGCTAGTTGTTTGTGAAGGGCAGAGAAGAGATGGAGAAGGTTGAGTCAAAATTTTTGAAATTGGCAAGGTATCTCTTTTCCCCATGCTTTTTTTTCCACTAAACCCATACAACTTCTCTCTTTTCTTTTTTTAATAGAAATACTCATTAAATATTGTAAACAGTTTTATATTTCATTTTCTGCATTTTTGTTTTCCTGTCTCTGAAACTGTCTTGCTTTTGTTTTCTTTTTTCTTTTCTCCTTCTGTTTTGTTTTTGCCTTGAACATCATAGCAAAGAATATATTCAAGGTGAGATTTGAAAACAGATAATGTGTAAGTGCTGTTGGTGTTGACAGGAAGTCTCTTATATGTGAAGGGCAGCATAAGATAAACCTTGTTTTTTCATTTTCCAAACAAGTGGCTGATACAGTTGGTATCTCATACTTAAGGGAAGTAGAAGTTGACACAATTTTAAAACAAAGACGAAGGATTTGGGACTCAGGATGGAAGGTTACATTTAAGCACTCTGAGGTTCAGCATAGCTGTTTACTGACTGGCTAATGGGAGAAGGAAAGCTTGAGAAGAAAAGAGAGAAGAGGCAGGTTCCCCCCAGAAGACTAATAACTAACACTAACTAAGTTAACAGCAATCAAATATTACTGTAAGAACAAAAGAGCATCTGGAGGCACACTTGTGAACAGCTACCCTGGCAAGGGACTCCGCGTGGTTGGGAGAGGGCTCAGGGAAAACAGAGGGCATGCAGGAGGGACTCCGTGCTTGTGCACTGAGCTCATTCTGCAGAGGCACAGTCATGGAAGTCTCTGTTCTGTTGACTGTGTAGATGAAATCAGGATTTGTGCTTCCAAGCCTGCCCTTCCAGCACTTCCCATGAACACTGTTTTCATGCAGACACAGGTGAAACAAAGACAAAGAAGCCCATGCATGTGTGAATTTGCTTATGGGTAAAGCTATTTTGAGTTTTCATGGGTAAGCAGGATGTCCAAGTTAGTTTCCCATGATTTATAGTGGGATTTTTGCATAAAAAGAAACACTATTTCTGTAAAGTATTATGCATTTCCTTTAGAGAAGGCTAAATCAGCCATATTAATTCAGCTAAATTCAGATTTTTGTGATAAATGATAGAAATATGTTTTAGGTAGTCATAGAAAATCTATCCAGCAGTTTTGTGATAGTCAAATTGACAAATAAAAACGCTTTAGTTGAAGCTGAATAAAAGTCTGTCCATCAAAACAGGATAATATAGTTGCAAACAAAGAAAAAAGTGTGCTTATTTTGAGAAGTTACTATAAATCACCAGTAGAGCTAGAAATATTTCTCTGAAGAGGATGCTGAAAGAAGTAAGGTTGTATGGAAACATACGCCAACAGGTTGAAGCAAATCAAAGGCTTCAAGCAAAAAAGGAGGAACTGTAGTAAAGTCACAGGCAATTGTTGCCCTACTCTACTCTCAGTGGTTTCTTAGACCCTATGGTTTTATACTAAATCATCTCTTCTCTATGTGCTTATGCAAAACCTAAAGGAAAATATGAAGCTTCTGTTTATGACAACATGACAGCTCACTTGTATGAATATGAAAGCTCAGGACAGTAGGAAACACCAGTGTAAAACTACAACATACTTGTTGATAACTGCTAATATAAAAATGCTGATTTGTGTTGTCCAATTTCAGTTTGTCTCATTACATGTAAGAAAATGTTCAGTTGTCAGAAAGTTTATACACTGGCATGTATGAAATTTTCCTGAACGTAACTTTTCCTCCCTTCTTCCCCCTTTTGTCCAGCTAAACACCTCAGTGAGATGAAAATAGAGTTTGTTTACTGGAGATTTTGCTGTTTGCACTGATCTCTAAAATACAGTTTTACCACAGTTATATTTTTAGTATCCTCTGTGTTGCAACTGCAGTCAGCAATGACACACTCATGTTACGAATCTGCAGTGGTTTGTCATTTCTTCAGCTACAGATTTTGGTAAAAACCTATTTGTGGTGTTTACAAGAACTGCAGCAGCACCAGGGATTTGGGCACACAAACCAGAGGCATATAGAGTTTCTTAGGCCAGCTGGAATTTAATTTCAAATAATGAACAAAAATCTTTGGTGTTTATAATTGGTTGAATGAAGCAGAGTGTGTTTGGAAGAAGCTTGCATCAGCTTAAAAGAATTGCTTCTGCAGTCTTCCTGATACAGTTTGGCTACGGCATGCCAAAAATCCAGCACCTTATACTGAGTTATACATGGAAAACAGAGCTGGAACACTAAAAATAAAGATGGTGCCAAAATGCAACACCAGTCCCTGGCAGCACTGCAAGCTCCTCATGCTTTGCTCTTATTGGAATTTCCCTTCTCTCACAGGTGGCTTTGTTCTGGAATCCTGTGATGGATATTATGAGTTCACTAGCAGAGACACTAGGGGAATACAGTTGTATAACACGAGGGCAGTGGGTTACAGTAATCCTGGGCTGCAAAAGTGCCCTAAGATTGTTTTATTCTAATTCTTTTTATTTGTAACAGAAATTGTGGGGCCCTAATCCATGAGTGTGTCAAAGCCTATCAGAAAAAGAAGCTTGACTGTTCTTTCACCTGTGGGCGCCAGGTATCTTTCTTAGAAGCACTCTATAATAAGGTCTCTAGAAGCAATTTAGAATAAACTGACCTTGGAAGTACAAGTTAGATCCATTTCTCCTGCTTCTATCACTTAGTCTCTCTAAGAAAAAGGTATAAAGGAATGTTGATGGATCTCTATGGCTTTCCTGGCAGTATTCAGATGCAATATATAAAGACTTACTATGTGGCTGTCCCATTACTGGACACATGACCAGTTGAAGTGTATTGGGTTGTACAGTGGGAGAGTTCATACACGTGAAGTCCTGCATGGGGGCTCCTCGACTCTACTGTCAAAACAAGCCATGGGAGATGAGTGCGATTAATGCCTTTCCTAAGATGTGACGTGCCTATATACTCCTGCTACCCATCTCTCCACAGCCTTGACACAAAACAGCAAGTGCCTGCCTTTTTATCACTGTGACAGACAGTGGACACAGTGGTAGAGCAGACACAGGGCTGTTGGGAGATAGAGTGCCAGGCCGTGTGTCAAAGACTAGAAGTTAAAAAGACACACAAATTAAATAACTTTGGTATGCAGGATTTGGCCTTTAGGTTAAATACTCCAGCTGCAAAATGCAGTGGGGAACTGAAAGATTTAAAAATAGGAGGTATCTATGTAAGCTTGAAACTGGAAGTTAAATGGGTGCAAAGTAGCAAGTTCTAGAACTCAGAAGCTAGAACAAGATGAGAGAAACAGTTTCTTAATGTTGTTTCTGGAATAAACATTCCAAATCACAACCCAGTCTTTTGGTACTGAACTTTTGTCAGGTGGGGTTAGCTGATTGTTGTATGAATCCTAAAACTGGTAAATATCTTAAACTGGCAATCTGCAAGCTAATTGTTTAAGAGAGTTGAAAAGGAAAATTTATCCTGCTAAGCTTTTAAAACCTCAGAAGCTTCCTTGATGCACTTTGAAATTATAAATGACTCTGTAGGCTAGGAAAAAAAGCAGGGTCTAGGATGCTGCCTCAGCTATAAGCTCCCACTCTGAATGAGGCAGAGCTGGAATTTTCAGTGGGATGCTCCAGAGAGCTTCTCTCAGCAGTGTGTGAATGCCTACTCCCACTGTGTGCAATGATCTCCTTTACTTTGGGAAGATGCTTTTTACATAGCTGAAAAGGTGTGGTCCATTCCCACAGAAAGTTTTGGATGTTCTGATGCATATAAATTACCCTCACAAAAAGTAATACAGAAAAAAACCCAACCCCACTAGAAACTGTTTCCTAAGTCTTTTCCAAACTGCCTCTGTGGAGCAGTTTTAATTTCAACATCCCACAAAACTATTTTTTATTTCTGCCACCCAAGAAGGAGCACAGGAGAAATAAAATAGGAATGGCTCTGTGTGATGCATATTAATGGCTAGAACATCCTAGACTTAAATGTGAAGTCTGAACAGTCTGAGTATGGAGCAGCTAAATAAAAAGTTGGTTTTTATGTGCTCTGTATTGATGTGATTAAAATTAACCATAAGAAAAAGTGCTAGGAGCCTACAGGAGTTAGGGAAGGTTTATGTCTGTGGCATGAGAAGATGGCAACTTCCCACACAAACTGAAGATGATGCAATAATCTGCAATTTACCTCTACATATTTAGACTTTGGCCTATTTAGTTTCTAGGAGTAGAGATTGTGTTTTCTTTTGAATGCCCAAATATTTTGAGAAGAATGAATCTTGACTGCAGAAAAATGTTTTTTGGAAAGAGACATTGTGGCTGAAATTCCACTCCCTTTGCCTAACAGAGTTTCTTTGCGTGGTTAGAACTCAGCTGGTGGGGAGGTGAGATGTCTTGTGAGAGTGAGCATCTGTTCCAGCCACGACTGTGAGTACTTGTTAGGTGGCAGGATACTCTGGTCACTAGGTTCTCACATATCCTTTGGTTCCCCACAGACCTATGGCCGCTGTTGAGACTCTGCACTCACCTTGTGCTGGGACCTTTGCTGAAGCTGTATCCAGGTAATCACTGAATTGGCCTTCACGACCACAGAGGAGGGAGAAGTGAAAGTCCCTCATGGTCGATGTAGCTATGCATGATGTTTTAAAAGTGTTAATGCTACCAAGTCTTATGGTTTCTTAGCTCAAATCAACTTGGCAAAAAAAAAAAAAATTGGATCTGTAGCCTTGGTATTTCTGAAGGAAAATTGCAAAAACATGACCTAAGCTTACCCTGTATTAAAAGACAAATGAACCACACAAATGTATTTATTTATTTTTCAGTAACTCATGTTACTGCTAATCTCATGATGCTTTGTGGTTTGACTCACGGTTTTCAAAAGCTTGAGGTTGGCAATAGTGAGTAATACATAGAATGTCACATACAAAGCAAAACCAGCTTTTTTTCATTTTTAATTTTTTTTTTTTTAAATTCAAGGGTTATATAATACCAAAGCCAGATTCTGCTGTGGACTCTCATCTGCTGTCATAAGAAGTGTGTTTGACAGTCCAAGTTTCTGTCTTTGGACAGAAGAGTGGAATCTCAACAACTACGTCCCATAGTTAAGTAAATTTTCTGTAAGCCATGAAGCTAGAGAGATCTGCTCCCTTATGAACTTTTAGCAATGAGCTCTGGGGACATTATCTTCATTGCTTTTCAGACTTCTCTTCAGGTATCACTAAAACTGCCTAATAATTTGAAAACACTAATAATTTGAAGAGACTTGTTGCTAGTCTCTTGAGGTATATTTTAACTATAGTTTGAGTCCGCTTTCCCTTCAGCATTTGCTGCTTTGTACTGGGATTTTATAAGGGAAAATCAGTGGATAAATATATTCTGAGAGGAATTGTGAAGTATTTAAAAATTACTCATTTTCCAGATCACCTATTATGATTTCATTAAATCCATGGCTCACTTTCTATAGCACCAATAAAAGTTTTCAGTGTACAACAATGATGAGAGAGCAAATTAGTTGTCTTAGTAGACATTATGGTTTACTTAATGCTACTCACTTTGATTTTCTGCAGAAGGATGCTTTAACACCACACTGTGGTCACCAATAGAGGATTCTCAGTCTGGACACACAGAGGTGTACAACATTACTGCACTGGTTATTGCACTGTGTTACCACTCATCATTTCAAAATTCTTTACTCTGTGGGAGCACAGCACCATTGTGAATCCCCATCTGTGCAGCCAGAGAAGGGCTGGTTATCTTGTGCTGCATGGAGGGAGCATAATTGCCTCTTCGTCTATTTGCAGGGATTAATCCCAAGCCTGTATCCATAAGTGGCGAGATAATTAACTCTTTAATTATTGATTCACACTTTGTGCCATACATACATACAATAATTACCTTCATGTTTTCTTCTTTTCCATTTCTTCTAGCTTCTTTTAGCTGACCATTGTCTTTTCCAACACTTGCAGAGAATGGACTCTGAATACTGAGATGTCTGTCTCTCTGCCCTACAGACGTAAAAATCATTTCCTGTTTTGCCTCCACCAGTAAGAATGGAACATTGCCTGGGTGAAAAAGGCTGGTTATGCAGAACTTCATTACAGTTGCAAGGCAAAGCAAAAAAATAAATAAATTAGCATACCGTTGGGAAAGTCCTTCTTCCAACTAAAATGTGACATTGAAAAAAATATGTTCATGCTTTTTTTATTAAATATTTAGAAATCTCTTCATTTTTACTACTAAAAGCAAAATTCTAGTGCATTTTTTGTTTATAAAAAATCTAACTTAGCTCCACTGCTAATTAACGTTATCAAAAGACACAGACAGATTATTCTGATGTCTTTTTATCTCTGCATGATAAATACCTTCAAATATCCTCCCTTATCTCATTAACAGTTGGATGTAATTTGAAAACTGAGTAATAATAGTAACTATTCTCAGCAGAAGTGTTGAAGTCCTCCCTCTGCAGGCTACTGTACAATAAAATATGCATGCCACATTTCAACCATAGAGATATATGTGAAAAAAACGAAGCAGCTCAAAATTATCTTTAAGGAAAAGATAATTTATTAATTAGGTTTTAAAAATAAAAACAGTAAATAAAAAGTATAAAAGCCCGGGGCGGGATTTGGAGACCCTTGATGTCCCACAGGGCGAAAGGCCCAAGCACTAGGATCAGGCAGTGCTGTCCGATTGCTAGTTGGATTTCCCCAGGTGGGGGAGGGGCTGACCCGAGACAGCACCGGGCTCCTCAAGTGACTATTGCACAGGAGGACAAGGCAAAAATGCGCGCAGAGTCTAGTGTGTTCGGTCTTTTATGCAGTTTCTGAGCTCTCGGTACCGCCTCTGGTCCGCCCATTCTCTGCCTCTTCGGTCTTTGGTGGTTGGATGGATGGATGGTGACATAACAGCTCTCTGTCCAATGGTTTGCTCGTTGGTAGGGTTCTGGAGTAGATGATGTCATGCAACTCCAGTGGCGGGAACCAGTCCTCATTAGTATGCTGAGTTGCTATGGTTACACCTACAGGACCGTTGAAGGTGTCCCTAAAAATAGCTCTTGTCCTTTAATATCCAGGCTTAACTCAGACAGTCTTTTGAATGGGCGAACTTAAACTTAATTTTTATACAGAAATAAAAGTATTTTAAAATTAATGTTTTAACATAAATACAATGTACATACATTATATTAACTGATGGTCTTAAATAATATTTATAATTGGCTCGTTTAAACATGATAACTAGGGGTATAAAACTTGGAGTATTTTAACTTGGAACAAGGGGGTACAAACATTTCTAACAACTTTCTAACAGAGTATTAATTAATGAACTGTTTGTAACAGAATTAACTCTTCTTAATTACTTTAAATTACTTTATTCATTAACATTTAAACCAACAAATATGCAAAAGCCAATCATCTAATCTCATTTTTAACAGTATAGATCCCTAGATTTTTTTTTTTTTTCCCAACAGTAATTGAAAAGCTAGGGGTTTGCAGGTAAAGGTATCTTCAGGATGTCTTCTCAGGCTGAAAATGTTGTAAAGGCTGTTGGTCAGAAGTCAAGATCTCATGGACCTTTCCACACTGGAAAGGTTTTTATTGTACCAATAAGAGATTTACCGGGTATAATTTTTGCCCATTCCAAAACACCATGAAATCTTGAATTTCTTGTTTAGCATCTGTGATTAAAATTCCTTCCTTTCCTTCCTCATATACATTTTTTTTCCTGGCAGTGATAATGATATACTAAGTGTATTTCATTTTTGCAGTGTAAACATAAGGTAAGAAATCTACTTGTGTTTGCAACAAGCTGTGTCTGTTGTTTATTAGGTTGCTCCTCAATTATTGTTTATATAGTCCGCATGTCAGTGGTTCACTTGACTGCAGCTTTGCTCACACTCATATGGTGCACATCATTATGCATTTAACCCTGAGTCTCCACACTTCTAATGGAAGAAGATAACATCTGTTTTATGTGTTACTTTGAATTTATAGTAGGATTTTAGAGGATATTCAGACACTACCTGTGGGAATTTAGACTTTGCTCTTAATTTGGCTAGCATTTTGGATAGAATATTTTATAAGGAGTCCATGCATTATAGTACACTAATTTTCCAGTAAGGCTTGGCTTGAGATTTCTATTTCACCATCCCTATGGATACTTATGTCAAGAAGCTGATTCCCCACCATGGAATTTGCACAAGATCTCTTGTTCCTTTCAAAGCGAAGAGTATCATATCTTTCTATTTTTACTTCTGTGGGAGGTTTTTAAAAATCCATCCTGACAATAATCATGGTAGTTTATATAATTAGTGGAAAAACATTTTTCAACAGTCAATTTGCCTGTTGTCTTAGCAAAAAATTTTGTTATTGCTGAATGCACAGCCCTTGTACTTACTAGATAATTTACAGTAAACACACGTCCTCTTAATTACATCATAGTAGCTTAAACAGATTTGTAGAGCCATTAAAAAATCAATACTTAGCTTTTAGGTGATGAATTAATTAATGGAGTGTGAATGCTGAAAGTTTGCTTTGTCCAGCATGCACTATGTTTTTTCATAGCCTCATCATCACTAGGCGGAAGTGCAAAATTGCATGGAATTTGATAGAATGAAAATGCTTATGAAATACACCACTTTCTTTCTGGCCTAATGATCATTCCTGTAAACCTCTGTGATGGTCCAAAAAGTGGCCCAAAATGTTTTATGTATAAATATATGTATAATGTGCAAACATATTTATTGCCCTCTGCTTTAAGGCCCATGTTTTTAATTTTCTCTTTGTGCTAAACCCCAGCTGAATTCAAAGTGAGTTTTACATAAGGGCTTGGATTGTAAGTGTAGCTTAATAGCCTTGCAGCAAGAAAATGCAAACTCAAAACAAACTTAAATGGTATAACTATTAAGAGTTCAAATATGTAACAACATACACAGTGATTAAAAAAGTTTTTTTTCCCCCAATCTTCCTGCCTTAGAACTAGATCTAGAAGCTGAGCAGTCAAATGTTAGGAAGCATAGGTATCTTCTCACTTTGTAGGGCAAATCTGAATTGATTTCGAACAACTCTCTAGAAACATTTCACAGGATCATTTATAAGTTTGCAACTGATTATTTGTTCTAGATTAGGATGAGATAGAATATGCTGAAAGTGGTAATACCACTGGGGTTTTTCCTAAAACCATTCAGCATTGGCTAAAGTGAATAGGCTACAAGATTGTACTAAATAAAAGTTATACAGCTGTCATTTCACTGACTAGCTTGTAATTCTGAGGAGTGTAAGTCTACATTTTCAGTCCTGCATATTAGGTAAGATCACTGCCTCTCCAAATGCCTTTTTCTGACATCTGTTACTGTCCTTTTTTTTCTGCAGTGAAGTTCCTTTAGAAATATTTTCTTGGTAAATGCAACATTAATTTCAAGTCCTCAATTTGTGGTGACACAGGAAAAGAAGCAGAAATGAAATTGTACCTTGTAAGGGGAGTGTTCAGTTGATCCACGTGATGTGGCTATACCTTGAACAAAAAGCTGGAAATCCAGAAGCATTAAATGTTTATAAATTATATCACTGAGTTAGTTCAAAATTAGGTTTTGATTCTCTAGCAAGAAAATTTCACACTATCCAAATACGCAGAACTGATGAGAATGAAGCAGCAATTGACAGTAATATTTACTACAGCATAGTCACTAAGTTGCTTTCATTTGGTGTTTTGTTATCTGGGATTTATGAACTGTCTAGTTATTTAAGTGCATTGACCTTGATGCACAGCATTTCTGCCCTTCAAAATGGCTTCATTGTTTAATTATTAACTGCAGTCTTCATTCTGTGTGTGTCATTAACATAAATGTAGTTAATTTAAAATATTATTTAAAAGAGTGTTCTGTTCTACCATTTGTTTATATTTTGCTAATACATTTAGCATATTCATACCCACGTCAGAATTTTAGCTAGGAACTTAAAAGAATGCCAACAGATGTGTCTTTCATGATGGACTTCTTATCACTTAAAGTTCCTTGAGCAGAAGTGTAAAAAAAAAAGATGTAAAAGGGGATTTTTCACTTAGCTTTCAGGTGTGAGAAAAATACATGCCAGCTTTAAGGTGTTCAGGTTTTCATTTGTCTCTTGGAAGGCAGGCAAGTCTTTCCTCATTTGTTTGGAATTCATGCTTCTACTGTATGTATGAATAAAATAGAAAATATCTGAACAGATTTTTTTTTTTATGAGAAGTAATGGCAGAATGGGGGATGTGGCAGCTTTACTTATTTTTAAAGCTGTGATGGTGATTAGCACACTACATTGCATTTGGAATATCTTCTCTCTACTACTGACTGTGGCACATGTATCCTTGTTGTTTTATTCCTAGCTTTTCTGTTTTGTGTTTAGAGATATTCTTCAGAAATTGGCAAGCCTGTTCTGATTGAATATGAACTGCCACATCTCAGGAACAGCATTTTCTGAGATTCAAACTTAGCATTAAATAAATAAGCTTGGGTTTCTTATTTCATATTTTGGACCAAACAGGAAGAGAGAACAGAAGCAAAATATACTTTGAGATATTTAGTTCTATATCCAAATGAGGAAACACTAAAAACACACTTTTATTTTTTCTTCCTGGATGTACCAGAATTTTTCACACTTACGGCTTCAGTTAAGATTTTGTTAAAAACCAGGCTTTAGAATAAATGTTCAGTATGGGAGCAGTGTTTCATATTCCCAAGGACTGTACCTTATTTTATCTCTTCTTGTTTCTCATTGATCAAACATAATGTCTTGCTTCTTCCATCAATCTCTTCTGTCTTTGCCTTCTCTTTACACCAGCTTTGAATGTTTTGTCATATTTAAAGTCTTGTACAACTGGGCCTTCATCTCCAGCATACTTTTTATACAGGCATCAGAAAAGAGAAACCAACTCTCCATGGTTTTGGAGAGTATCTTTCCACATTCTGAGAAGCATTTTTCTTCTTAATAATGTACTAATTTTTCTAGTACGTAGAATTTTTTTTTCAGAATCAGCTCCCTTGATTCTGCTGTGAATGGGGGAATAGTGAGAATCCCATTGCCATGTAGGGAGTCCCATGTGTGGTGCATGAGACCACACTCTCCAAAGCAGCAAAGGGTGATGCACACACCACCTCATTAAAAGATAAATTTCTTCAGTTGAGAGTCTATTGTTGTGAGTCCACATTTTTCCAAGAAAGGATTTTTCTTTTTGGTGACTGATTCATTCTATCTCAGAAATCTGCAACATACATGGGTTTTTAAGGTAACAGTAGAATTAATGATAATAATAACCAAATTCCCATATTTCTGTGGTAAAATGTTTAAGGTCATTTAATTAAGTTAAAAATAATATAACAGCTAAGAAGTGATACTTTTATGTCACTCCTAGGTTATTTTTAAGCAGTTATATTGGTTTATCATGAAACATTAATCCCTTTTGCAAGCTAGCTTTCAAGATATATTGTCCACTTTTCATGGGAAAATTGGAAGGTGTTTTGACTCAGTTCTGTTCTGATGGTAGTGAAAGGATGATTAAAAAGATGAAGCCATATCCAGCTCTCCAAATATAGTTTGGAATTCACTGTTTGACATGTGAAAAAATAATTTGGTAATAGTTTTCAGAACTCTTGTTGAGAATACTTATACATTCTTTCAATGCAAAGGAACCATTTCATGCTCAGTATGGGAATTAATGAGAAATGTATTGCATATTTCACATTCAGGACAGGAGCCTCCAGATTTTTGGTTGCTTGGGTTTTGGATTTTTTTCCTTTTTCCTTCTTTTCCTCCCTAGTCATGATGCAGAAGAAGGAATTTCAGTGTAAACTCCTTTTAAAAGCCCTATCATTTTCATTTTGTACCTCTTTTTCACTGCAAGCACATAGATTTGTATTTATTTTTCAGCTTCAGACTTACTAGCAAATGCTTCCTCAAATCCACTGCAAAACCGGAGTCTTGAAAAAACTGGTGAGGTTGGGATCGATGTCCCTTAATTCACTGAAGCCAATGTCAACAAAGGCCAGGTTCTCAACAGATTGACTATGTGCTTTAATGGAATTTTTTTTTCCACCGAATGTCTGGCAAATTTATCCATTGAACACATCTCGTGATTGAAACTGTAGCCTCACAGCAGCCTCACAGCAGGCTGAGCAGGACTTGAGAATAATTTGAGATTCTGAACACACATTTATTTTTATGCTCTATGTGATTAATTTGCTCCTAAATAAAGCACATGACAATTAATCTGACAGAAAGGAAACAATTTACAGTACCTTTTTCTAATAGCTACACATGTACACAGCTACCCACTACAGATTTTCCCCTAGGAAGGCCAGGTCAAAGGGAAGAACCTTGACCCCAACATCCTCTGCTTGAACTTTTCCTGACATGGCACTATAGACTTCAGCAGAGAGCCATTTCCCATCCATCTTGTTTGCTCTTCTGCTGCCACCTCAGTGCTGTTTCAGCTGCACAGAAGGCAGGGCAGGCAGCTGATGCTATTTCTGACGTGTTGGGAGAGGTGAGTGACACTGTGGCTTTTACACTGGTAGAAATTTCTGTAAATTCAAGGAAGAAGTGAGGTAAAAGAAGGCTGGAGAATTTATTGTTTGAAGAAAATAAATGAAGAGAGAGGAGTAGAATGTTACTTCTACTTTTTTCTTCCACCATCACACCTCCAATTTATCCAGGAAAGCTTGAACTATTTTGTTGTCATAAGAAAAGCCTCTTCTCTCCTTGATGACTTTTTTCATTGACATATGACCATGTGCACTTGGTTTAGAAAAAAATTGGTTTAGAAAATGAAAATTGTGATTGTACTAGCTGGACTTTGTTTGGAAAATAGGAGAACCCCTTAAGAGTTCCCTTCCAGAGAGCCATGGAGGTGTCATATCCACAAGGTTTTATCTAGAACTGGTGTTGGTGGTCTGGAGAGAGCCCTTTGGCTTACCTGACTCTCCCACTGATGGAGGGATCGGTGTTGAGGAATACCCAAGAGAAATTTTCTGCTATTACCAGCTCTCTTGAGCTCTCTGCAGGGTTGTCTGGCCTGGGGTGAGTATGACTGGCATACGAACAGTAATTCAGTCACTATATCTGGACCACTAAGATGACAGCAGCCTTTAATGGGAAAAACAAGACTGGTCAAAGATGCCTGTTTCTAATATTTAATAACTGTTTCTAATAACTGTTTTCAGCAGTTTCTGGAGCTTAATGTCATAACTGATGGAAAGGAAAAGGATATTCCAGTTCCACTTTTGCTCCCCATATATAATGGCAGGACTTCTTTTTATTGCATCAAAACCTGTTTCCTTATGATGAATAATTCTTAAGCAAGTGAAAACACAGAAAGTGTCTTATCTCCCCTGGTGGGTGTTTGTAACTTTAATTCTGCAACAGGCTCTCAATGTTACATCTTTATTACATCTCTTTCTTTCATGCCACACCTTTATGTTTCCATTTCTTCTGTAGTTCTGAAATAAACAATGTCTTTGATACTGCTGGATTCTACTGTTTCACAGCTTTGGTCAGTACCAATTTCATATCCCTGTGCTAGTTAGCTTGTAGCTCTTTTCACATCTTCTTTTCCTGCTTCAGTGGCTGTTGCTTTGTGATCGCCTCTGTACTCCGCTTTGATCTAACTTAGTTGCTGTCAGATGTGTGCATAACAGTTTTAAGAACAATGGCAAGCTCAGTTTTTCTACTTGCCTTTTATCACAGGTGGCCCATCTGCTGGTCTCTGTGTCTTGATTAAGAGCAGCTAGAAAAAATACCCCTAAAACTCTTGACTATTGCTAAACTACTGCGCCTCATTATCTACTTCATGCTACAATCTCCCCTGGCCACAGAACGTTCTGGTGACTGTATGGCATAATAGGAAAATAAACCACATATATTTTTCAGGTGGCCCATAAAAACATGCTTCCTGGGAAAATATTTGGTATTTCTATTTGAAATGGAAATTGAAAACTTCTGTTGTTTCTTTGTTGTTTTTATGTGTTCCCTCTTTTTCTTTCTTTTCTTTAGCATCTCCCTCTTCTTCCTCTGCTCTTCCTGTCTTTTGAATTTTTTGACTCTTTTGCATACCATCTGAGCCAGAGTGAGCATTGGTGGGCTGAAGCTCCAGGTGATATGGAAAATCCTGTGTCAGAATACAGAGCAGGAAAGTCTTCTTTTGTAGGCTTCAATAGTTCGTAATTGCCAAGAAGGGTGTAGTAGCAGAAAAAAACAACAAAAATTGGTCTGCTGATCCTGCTAATTCCCCAGCTCTCTGTGCTTTCTTTCTCCACAGGACATCTGTAAAACTAGATCTGAACTGTGCTGCCATTCCCACCCCGATCTATACCTGCCCATCTACCCTACTTCTCTCCTTTGAGATTACCCTGCATTTTAAATCAATGCCAATTGATTAAATGGGGCTGTGATGCTCAAGATAAACAAGCAGTTAAGGGTAGACTGTCTATGTTTGAGTTTTCTGTATGGATTTCACTGTCACAATCACTTGAAACAAGGACCATTGGATTCTTACCTGAAAAAATAACACACAGGAAGCTGACTTTAAAAGAACTGTGGTCAGAAATGGATGATCTGATGAATTAAATATCCAGCAGCTTGATGAATTACAACCACACTGCACTAGGTAATGAACAGAAGTGTCTGTGTTGAGGGGCTGATGAAGACACTTTTGATTGTCAGCTAGTTATCTGTGAAAGAAAGCAAAAGACTAAATCATGTGGTCATAACTCTCTTTAGTAGTTTTACATCACAGCATAGATTTCCATACCTAGATGTTGTGTAACAGCTTATGTGTTCATCCTTTCCTTTAGTGATATCCTTTATATAATATAACTCACAAGACACGAATCTTTAAAATTTTAAACTGAAACTTCTTATTCAGTCTTAAGTTCAATATGATGTGAGTTGTCATGCCAGCAGTATCTCAAGCTCTGCTTAAATAAAAATTTTACCTTATGTATTTATACAGCCCTTTCTTCAAGTTTTGTGGCAGTGTTTGATGATATTCTCAGAATTTGGAGCCATCTTGATTTCCATCTCAGGAAAAAAATGACAAGTCTGAAACCCTATTATTTCTATTCATGTCTTCTGATGAGTGGCTGGAGTCAGCTACTGTTGTACTGATTTTAATAGAACATTTATTTCATAAAATCCAAGTTATATTTTGTAATACTTTTGCATTGTGAGTCACCAGTTCTTCAGTTTATGTTGTCTGTGATTCTGGTACAAATAAAACTTCAGTTTTCAAGGGCAGCTTTTATGTATTTTTACAGATTTGCCCAGCAAAACCATGGGGAAGTGGCATAAAACCTCTTTTTGCTATCTTCCGTGTGAATTGGGGCCCATGTCTTTTTCCCCTCTTTTATACTGCATCCTGACCTTCTACAGATGCTGTTGATGAGGTGTCTTTCATCTCTGCTGCACCTTGGAGTTTATATTTAGCATCTCTGCACATAAACATATCCTGTTCCTTGCCATCCTTGAACACCCACCACAAACTTCCTCTGCCTTTGTCACTGTCATGTTCCTTCAAACAACTGCTAGCTATTTTAGACTCCTTTTTTTTTTTTTTTGGTATAACCTGACAATTCTGTTGCTTGCTCCTTTTCTCATGAAAATGTTCCCACAGGGTTGATTTTCTTTTTTTTTTTTTCTCTTTTTTCCTTTTTTTTTTTCAATTCTGATACTCAGTGAAGCAAGAGTCGTGCTTGTTCTTTTTGCTCTTCTGCCCCTGCTCCATTGACATGTTGTTCTAATGTGGTACTGCCTTGGTGGTAGACCCAGCTTGGTGGTGCCCCAGTTTTCCAGAAGGCCACTACAGTTATGGACTGTAATTCTATAATGGAATGGTAATGTGTAGGAAAGAAAAGCTGGACTTTTAGAAGTTTTCTCTGGGAGTGAGGGAGTTGCTGTAAAGTAGGATTGTTTCTCTTTAAATTTGTTCTTGCTTTTTACAAAATGTGTTAACTTAATGAGATGCCAAGTCCTTGCAACCCTAGCATCACTAGAAGTTCTCTGAGTGGCAGAAGTACCTCACCTTTTTTCTCAGATGCTATCTCATGTTTCAGTGCTCTCCTGGGTTTCCCAAGTGTCATGTTATTCAGCTTTTTTCACACCCCTGGCCAAATCATTGACACGGTCATTATCCAACCTCTAGAGCTGATCTACTTAACACCTCATTAAAAAAAATATGTTCAGCTCATCTCCTCTCACTGCTCTTCACTTGTCAACAAGTTCTGCCTTTTCCCTTTTTATATGCAGTCCTTTTGGTGCTTAGTATTTGTCAATCATTAGTTTTTACCCTGTGGTGCAGATTTCTCATGCTGCTCTTATTAACCATCTCAAGGATGTTATGTACCACAGCATTTTTAGCTTACAGTATATAATCTATATATGGAAATTCTGTTCTTGTTTATCCTTGAGCTTGAATGCTAAAGCCAAGGCATAATAGCATATTCAGGTATATCTTCTCCCATTGTTTGGTTGGGCTTTTTTTTTTGTTGGTTTTTTTTTGGTTTTTTTAAAATATATTATAATAAACTTACTGCTATCATTTTGTAATATTTGTCAGAAAGATTTTGGTTGCACTTTTTCTGTAGAAATTATTTTCTTGCTTGGATAGATGATTCAATATTTCTTTCGAGAATCTATAACATCTCTAAATGAAAAATTTTTAAAAGTAAGCTTTCAAATAAAGAGACAGAATTTTTTCCATGTTTTTTTAGTTGATTTATTTTTATGCTGTGAAGCAGTTAAAATAAAAAAGTTGGGAGACAGTTTTCCTCATTTTTTTCCTCAACAAAAAATGATGTAGGTTCAATATGGAATATGCCATCCTTGTAACTTATTTTAAACATGAAATTAACATTTTTAGCTGTATTTGTGTCCTTTATTGCATTTCACTATGCTTTCATTATACTCTGCAAAGAGATGTGTGACCAGAATGGTTCTTGAAACCGATGATAAGTTAGCCTGATAATAGGAGTAGGTGCTTACTGATGTCTTGGACCACTGGGGAACAATGGGCAAGTGAAAAAAAAAAAGTGATTAAAAAAATATTTAACAGTTCATGAGTTCTTATGTAGCACAATTGTTTGGCTTTTTTTCCCTATGCATAAAACATGTGGTTATAGTTTGGGGGAATTCCAGTGCCAGCTATTAAATGCTGACTATGAGAAATCGACTATTGTGTGTTTGAGTAGCCAGAAAATTAGTGGTGATGTTTGTGCCTGCCACCTGAACATAACACCAACAAGGTTTCTGAGAAATTGGATTTTCTTGGTATCTGACAAGGTTCAATTATTTTTGATAAAAATTTGTCTTACCACTAGCGGCTGGAAACCTACTCTTCTGCTCCTAAATATCACACAGTTCACAGAATGTATGGGTTGGAAGAGACCTGCAATATCATCGAGTCCAACCCGTACCCTAAGACCTCAACTAGATCATGGCATCGAGTGCCATATCCAGTCTTTTTTTAAACACATCCAGGGACGGTGATTCTACCACCTCCTCAGGCAGTCCATTCCAATACTTTATCACCCTTTCTGTAAAAAACTTTTTCCTAATATCCAACCTATATTTCCCTTGACGCAGCTTGAGACTGTGTCCTCTTGTTCTGTCAGTTGCTGCCTGGTGAAAGAGACCAACCCCCACCTGACTACAACCACCTTTAAGGAAGTTGTAGAGAGCGATAAGGTCACCTCTAAGTCTCCTCTTTTCCAGGCTAAACAACCCCAGCTCCCTCAGCCGTTCCTCGTAGGGCTTGTGTTCCAAGCCCTTCACCAGCCTCTCTGCCCTCCTCTGGACGCGCTCAAGCATCTCAATGTCCTTCCTAAACTGAGGGGCCCAGAACTGGACACAGCACTCAAGGTGCGGCCTCACCAGCGCCGAGTACAGGGGAAGAATGACCTCCCTGCTTCTGCTGGCCACACTATTCCTAATACAGGCCAGGATGCCATTGGCCTTTTTGGCCACCTGGGCACACTGCTGGCTCATGTTCAGCCAGCTGTCAACCAGTACACCCAGGTCCCTTTCTGCCTGGGCACTGTCCAGCCACACTGTCCCCAGCCTATAATTATCAATGATAGATTTTGAAGACGGCAAGGGCATTGAGAACAAAGCTGAGCATCACACAACTATATAAAAAAAATTACAAAACCTCCAAAATATTCCAAAGCATTTTCAAGGAGATCCAGAGCTTCTGTGATCTTGGTGTCGTGGTGGCTTCAGTTCATCCAATAGAGTGAGGTACTTTTATGGAAGCACCTTCCTTTTCAAGGAGGTACCATGAACATTTCTGCATTTAGCACACTGAAATGTTAAAGCTGTGAGATTCTAGACACAAACTACAGTACTGGATCAAACTGTTGAATGATTAGGAAATTTTTCCTGAAGAATTAGTTTAGCTGAGCTGAGTTATAACTAGAGTGTAGTGATTCTAACATTGATGTGTATGTGAACCTCAATTTTAAGCTCAGGCCTGTATTATTCCCTTTAGCCTGAGCAAGACAGAGCTGGTTTTAACTATGCAGGGGAATCAGAAATGAGGGGGAGGAGTTACTATGATACACTCTATGCCCCTGCTACAACCTTCTCCTTTTTCTGTCTGAATATTGGCTAAAACTGAAAATCTGGTCTTCATTTTTAACAGTTTGATAAAAGGACGCCAGAGATAATCTCACCCTGAGTAATATGATCTTTCATTGTTTTCCATCTCATAGACTGTTTTCTGTACAGGTGCTGAACAGGAAAATGTCTAGAAAGGGAGGAACTCACCAAGCAGAGAGTGCTTGGAGGAAAAAACACGCTTATCTCATCCTAGTCAAACCAACTTTCTTGGAACCCCCTATGAAATCTCCAAAGCAGGATATGATAATTTGATTATAACAGGAGTCTGCCTTTAAATAGTTCCTGTCATAGTTAAAAAGTGAAGAATAATGAAAAAGGGGAGTGGAAGTGATGGAGGACAATACTCTGACTACATCCATCACCTCTTAGCTGTACCCATGTATTTATGAATGCCATCAATGTCATAACAGCAACTATCTTCATAGAAGCTGTGCATAATGAATCATTTAGGTAGACAATTTATTGAAGGGAACTATTTGTTTCTCTTTCTCATTTTTTTTTCTAATGCTGATGACTTGAGTCTTATGTTTAGGGGACCGCTAGTTGCAACAGAATAAATACTTTATTACTATAACTATGCTGGGACTGTGAAAAAGAAGAGAAAAAAACATTAGACCAGCAAATGTCTTGGGGGCTGAAGTATTTTTTTCCTTCCCTGCCTTGCTCAAGAGTGGGAGCTACAAAGTGCTACGTTTGCTATCACCTCACTGCAGGAGCTCCCATTATTCATAGGAGAGCAGCTGATGTCAATTCCATGTGCTTTGTGGAAGGAAACCTACTATTCATTCCTTACAGTCTTCTAGACTGTGAGATCTAGCAAATGGATTAGGGAAACAGTCTATTCCATCTCCATGAGGTATAGTTTGGACTTTGAATTGTCCTTGTGTTTCTTAGTGCAATCTCATGTATACCATGAGCAACATTTTTGAGCAGTCTTAAAAGCATAAGGTGAAAGAGCGCCTTTTTTTTTTTTAAATCAGAATAAAATAATCAAAATAGAAGGACAAAATGTCAGCTGGATTCTGGGAAACTTCAAACACATTTGTAGATGAAAATGGCCTGAGGGCTTTCACTGAAATTGCAACATAGTTTATTCTTAGCAATTAGAGGGAAACTGGCCATACTTCAAAGATAACAAAAAATGAAATGCCCTCCACATCAAACTGACATTTCAGTCTTGGAATAGCTAGTGTGTTGCATGCAATGTAGTTTTCTAGCCTCTATCTTTTCAGCCTCAACAATCTGATCAATAAATGTACACCTAGGCAGCCGTGGTGACAAAGGACAGCCAACATCCTTCCTTCAGATGTTTGATGTTGAATAGAGAACATGAAACATCAGCTACATTTGTGCATCTTCCATGCAGTGGTGGGTACTTTTGAGCTCTGCCTTTCCTTAGCTTCAAATTAATAAGGGATTTGCAGGGCAGATGCAGTGATTGCTTTGCAAACCAAAGGAAATGTCCCTCAACTGTAATTGATTTAAATAGTTACGAAAAAGTTATGAAATATCTTTTGCCCTTGAATTGAAAATCTGCAATACTTTATGCTGTGTAGAATTGAGTGGTCTCTGTGCTCTTTTTTGATGGGATGATCAGAATCGTTCATGAATGCAGTGAAACTATAGACAAGGAGTTTTAGGTTTTCTTTTCTTTTTTATTCAGGACTACAGAACATCTCATTCAGTCAACAAAGTGAAATGGCTGATGGAGAACATGAAAACATATTTCAACAGTAACAACTCAGGAGAGAATTTCATAGTACTTCTAAAGCTTGCTGAACTGTTAATTTTCCTGGAGCTGTTTAAGTTCCACAGGGGTACTGTTTCTTCCCGCTGGCCATATCTACTTGGCTTTTCATCAGTAATGTGCTATCCTATATCCATTACCTACCTACATTAAGCTCTGCTCTTGCATTGCATTAAAACCCATATGAAATATTCATTAGAAGAATGTGGAAAACTGACACACAGTCCCTTCTTGAAGCAAATGGAATTTTACTGCCTCATCTGGAATTATATGGTCATATTAATCATTCAGGTATGTCCCTGCATCTCACTGAATCTAAAGGCATAGGAGGATTACCCTTCACTTTTAAATATTATAAATATTTTTTCTTTGAGAGATTAATTGTGAAATTTATTCTTAATATGCAGTTTTCCTAGAGAAAAAGAAGAAAAGGTCTCAGGCTGAAAATCCAGTGTGAAGAGAGTGACCGTACAAAATATGGATTAGCACTCTGACACTGTAAATATTTTAGAAAGGTGGAAGAAGGAACTTCCAGAAGTTTATATGCCGGGTATGGCTGGTCCTGTGTGATTTTATTCATGTCAGAGGTGGAACTGCATCACCTTTCAAATGTAAGTCCTGTTTCCACTCTCTGCCCTAGTAGTTGAAATAGGTTCTTCTAAAAGTAAATATTGTTTGCTCTTGAGTTAAACTCCCTCTACTTGAGTCCTTCACTGTGGAGGCAGTTTAATTGGCCTTGTAGTGGCTACATCACGTTTGACTGAGCACAAGGTTAAGATCTTTCCTTTAGTGCAGATCTGGACCACCATATTTTTTAGTATTGAACAGCAGCTGTACAGGCTGACCAGCACGCGTATGGGAGCACAGTGTCGTGTTCTCAGATGTGTCTGTTTTATTCCTGTGTCATGTCTAATCAGCAATCAGTGTCCCTGCAGTGACTCCTCAAGGAGTTCAGGATCTCGATTTAATGTGGGTGGAAGTGACTTGGTGTTGAGAGGTTCTATGGCATGCATATATTCTCTATTGTCCTTGATATATAGGACAATTCAGATCAAATACTTCACCAGACCAGGTGTGTGGTGTTGTATTAAGTGGTAGAGTAGGCGGCATTTCCCTTACCAGCAATCGCTGTATACCTTTGCTTTTCATAATTTTGTGACTTAAGTCTAAGTCTTCTCAGTGCAATGCTGGATGTGTTTCAGGTCCATCAGTAGCTGACTTGTGTGTATGGCAAATTTGCTTTTGGCAGCACAGTGGAAAACCACGTTTGTAATTTCCTCATAAAACCATGGACAAGTGCATGTGGCATGTTTCTTCTTGTCAGTTATTTACAATATGTAATTTAAATGATACTTTTGCATTTGAGAAAGACATGTAGTAAGTGCTGCTCATACCAGGAATATTTGGGCTTGTTAGAAATTTTCTGATGGGATTGTTACTATTTGCTTTACTTCTCATTATTCTACTCTGATTTTGATTGGTAATAAACTAAATTATTTTCCCCAAATTGAGTCTGTTTTGCCCATGATGGTAACTGGTAAGACGTCGTTCCCCNGTAAGCGTGTGGTTTGTATTAACACTCTGTGACAATATTCTTATTCCAGAAAGAGTGTCCACACGGGGACTTGTTCTAGAAGAAGACACTAGCAACTAGCTACTCCAAGAGGAGTCATGAGTCAGGTTGTTACTTGCTTCTGACTGCTGAAAACGACTTCATTTATTGTTCTTAAAGTCCTCCTTACTATGCATGGTCACATATCAACCTTTGTTACAGAGACTGGAAATTTATGTCATCTGTTAATGCCAATCTTGATTCAGAAAACAGGAAATATGAGCGTACTGCAAATGTTTTCTCCAGTGGCTATCAACAGCTATGTTATATATAGTCACATTAATGAATAGTTCTGTACTGTACAAATAATAAAGTCCATACACACACAGACACGCACAACTTGTATAGCATCCACTTGCACCTAGCAATGCGTTACAAAGTATCTTGTCTTACTGGTGATGTTGCCAGATGGTTTGGGCTGTTAAAATAACATTCTGTTATTTTCTATTGGCTTATAGATAATTCCATA
>WEIT01034621.1:48178-59721 GCA_013389985.1 Dryoscopus gambensis
CTTTTTAAGGGCCAACTCTGTTTTCACTTATAAAAGAAAGGTACAGCTGTTGGAATGAGAGCAGAGATTGGTTCTTGTTCTCAGGAGATATATTTATGTCCCTAGAGATATTTTCACTTGTGACACTAACAAGTGATGTGGCCAGTCTTCCATACAGAGGGAGTGATTCAGCCGAAAAAACAAAATTAAAAATCTTTTAGTAGAAGACTTAAAAATATTTTCATCTTTATTTTTTCCTGAAGAACCTAATACAAACTCTCCTGGGTAAATCACAATAAAACTTACTCTAGTGACAGACCTGCTCTAATGCAAAACTATGTCCAGCTACAACCAGTTCTCATGCATATTTGTTTTTAAAAATTAAGATGACTTTCACCAGTATTTTTGGTACACTTGAGATATGATGACATTTAATCATTAAAAAAGCTTTAGACACAGCATGGGAAAGTGCTCTATTTTCTATCACAATTTCTCTTCAATTATCATATAAGTGAAACCAGATAGAAGGCAAAATAAAATCCACTCAACTGAAATATTTGCAGCCTTCATGTACACATATTCTCCCACATTCTGGTAAAAGTCTTAGTCTCTTTGTATTCTCTCCCAATTTTATCGTGACCTTTAGAGCTAACTATATCTCTGTAAGCTTTCCTTTATTATTTTTTGCAGGCAAATAGATAAGTAACTGCATTATTTGAAACAACTTAAAATGTTCAGCAGGCAATAACTACCGCAAAAAAGAAGAGAATGAGTGGATACTGTGTTGAAATTGGAGGAAGAGTCCATGCTGAAAACATTTAGGGTTTAAAAGAATATCTATGATTTGGGGATCAGCTTCTGAAAATTTGTTTAATGAGGAGATAAAGTTTGGGCTGTACCCCTACATCAGTGCTGCTGCATTTCTCCAGTGAAGTGAACCTTCCGTACTCTTTGTTGTGTACATGCAACCTGCCCCAGGGGCCACCAGCAGGGCTTGTCCAGAAGACCTGGATGTCCTGCAGACTTACACCTGCAAGAAAAGAAGAAACAAAGTGGAGGCATCAGAATGATTCAGGATCCCTCCCTAAAGAAAACAAGGCCCTAACTAAAGAAATCATTCAGGGGTATGTATTTGCACAATCCATTAACCATGGAAGTAAATAGAACTTATTCATGAATTTAAAGGTGGCTTATTCTTTCTGAAGATTAATGTCCCAAATCAGGCTCTCCTGAATTATAGTTGGGGTAGTTGCTAGCAGTAGCCACAAAAATTGATCAGTGCAGCTGTGATCAAGACGTAACAAGTTGTTTAAGTGTACAAACAAATTTTTAGTTATAAATGAGTTAGGGTACTGTAACAAATGTGGCTATAAGCTGTATTGTGGAGAAGAAACAAAGTTTCTGATACACGTGTTCTATTCCTCCATGTCTGAAATAACTTAGGAAGTCTTAAAATAGATTGGGAAACCTGGGCTCCCATTTTATGACCTACAAAGTATACAGATAAGAGCAGTTTGAGGTTTTTTATTGCTCAGCAAAGCCATTATGTATTTATGTATTTTATTTGTGAAAGAACAAGCTGAAAGGAGGTGTATTTGTGACAAGAGGACTGTATTTCTTTTATATTAGGTATATGTTTGACTTCTCTCATCAAGTATTTTTCGGCCTTTTTGATGTATATATTTATCCACCACCCGTCTTTTGCGTTCCTTCCTTGCTTTGTCTGATGTACTACTTCTTTTTTTCCCAGTATGAAACTATTTTAGTTGCACCAGATTTGCAATAGTTATTAATGGAAGCACAGCAGACAGAATGAGTGTATCTTTGGGGATAGTTATCATGATAACAAGACTCTTTGTAGCCATAAAAAGAAGAATAAGACCTACCCATAAGGCACGTGAGTGTAGGACATTTGAATGGGGTTTGAGCAACCTGGTCTAGTGGAAGGTGTCTCTGCCATGGGTGGAGGGGATTGAAACTAGGTGATCTAGGTAGTCCCAGCAAGGCATCAGTCCCGTCCAACCCAAATCATTCTATGATTCCACATAGAAATGAGTCTGTGGAGAGGAAAACGGAATATTGGGGAAGATATCTGGAAGACACCAAGGTGCTTGAGATCCGTGAATGGATTAGGGTACATTCAATGGTGGGATTGATGTGGTGAGTTGAGGCCAACCCAAGCTCATTGCACCAAGAAGGGCAATGCAGAATGCAACTTTCTTATGGACTGCCTGAGGGAGAAAGCTGACGAGCTCACTGGGAAAAGCAGGAGTATCAGCATCAGAAACAGAACTGTCAGATAGCCCTTAGTCTCCAGCATTTTGGTGAGTCATGCTGGAGAGAAGGTAATTGGTGGTAGCTGTGCTTTATTTAGTGATTTTAGTTACTGTGTGGAATCCACCGCTTGTTTCTATTAAGAACATGTTGTTTAAGTGGGATTAAGAATTTAAAAGAAAGCTGCCTGGGCACCCAGCCAAACAGAAGATATCCATTTATAGTTTAGCAATGATGAGCCAACACTGGGAATTACTAGGCCAAGTTCCTCCACGATGTAAGCTAATATAAGCAAGCCTGAGGCCCTAGTGTA
This sequence comes from Dryoscopus gambensis, assembly GCA_013389985.1. NCBI lineage: Eukaryota > Metazoa > Chordata > Aves > Passeriformes > Malaconotidae > Dryoscopus > Dryoscopus gambensis. Next base: position 50,745 of record WEIT01034621.1, read on the forward strand.
TGAAATGAGGCTATGTTTCCCCAAAATGTAACTGATACAAAAAAAGCTCCTTGTTGTCTACTTGTAGAGGTTCGGTATTAGCATAAGAAATTAGGGAATTCTGTCTGGATGGACATTTGCCTGCTGAAAATAAAGTTCATACAAGGAAGGTAGTCTGCCAAAGTGGCTGGGTTTTTGTTGCTTAGAAAATAAGAACTTGCTAAAAACATGAAGCTCTGCGGTGTGAGAAAAGGCAAGGAATTATCCACCACTCTCTTGTGTTACTGAGCTCATCGGGGAAGGGACTTGATTTTAAAGATGTGTTATTTCTTTTTAAAGTGATGAAACAGCTGGATGTCACTAGATGAAGCTGTGCAATACGAAAAATACCTACAGCAAAAAAAAGTTTTAACGTAGAAAAATGTAGATATCTCTTTCTCCCTATTCTTATCACAGTTGATTTCCAGGCTTAAATATTTAAATAGCTGGACTAGCTATTCACTAACTTATTTTATATAGGCATTTGCTTTACATGTTGCCTCATTCAAAATTAGCTTTAGTTTCTTGCCCACTGATTTCCTACTATCCTGGGAAATCATAACACACTAAAAAAATACAATGTTTTCTTTCTCAGCTCTAAGCTAACGATATTATCCTGAACTAATTAATTCTCTGAAAGCTTGGGAGCTGTGCAGTGGCTTGTCTAAAATTGTATAAATGGTCACAGACGTTGTCTGGCACTTGTCTGATGTCCCTACCAATCAGAACATGATTTATGTCTATAAAGTTCTGCATTGCTCTCAGTTTAAAGGAACTTCAAAGACCTCTGTGGTCTCTGGGGACAAAGTTGCATCCTTGTGACTTGATACACCAGCTGAAGAAAAATTGATATAGCATGGAAGTATATTGTCAAAGACCTATCCATTATTTACTGTTGATCGATGCTGAAAGTTGAAGTTTAAAAGTTGAGGTCAACAGTTCTTTGCTATTTAATGGAAAATAATCAGAAGAGTTGGAGCTGGGAGGACAAGAGGTTCATTTGATGAAGCACCAATTGATCACTCCATGACTTGTCCCTCTGGGAGCAGTTGTGTGACAGAAGTTTGATTCATCATCTGTCCTGTGCAGATGGGGAGTAGTGAACGCTTTGTTGTGTTCACCTTTATTTGATTGAGCACTGGGGACTACTAGGTCATATGGAAGGAGCAGACAGGAGTGTAAACAATTGAGGAGATGCATGGCATTGTGGCTACTCTCTCAGATGGGCCTGAATATTTAGCTCTCATTCTGATTCCATGGGGTTTAATGCAATGTCATGAACAGAATAATCTCTGTGTGTGAAAGAGATGGTACCCTCTGTATCATGGGGAATCCACTGGCCGCAAAAGCAACAGGTGACTTACCATCCTTTGAATGAGTATCAGCCTCCATAATAGTGTCATGCACCGGGAATGTTTAGTTTGCCGACCTACTTTCCATAAATTACTTAATTTTCTCAAAAGTAAACTGGCTCTGTCGGGACAAGTGAAAGAAGAACTGGGCACAGAATGTCTAATGCTGCAACAAAAAACTCCAAACAGGCAGCATCTATGATTATGCTATGCTTATAACGGGAAGTCTTTGGGAGCTGTGTACAGAACCTGAGCTAGATCATGGAGAACCTCTACAAGGTGACAAGAAGTACATCAAGAGCAGACAGGAGTGATGAAGCTACTTGGTATCATTTGGAGAGAGTGAGAGATCAGTATTGCTGAGCTACGTGCAGCGGGGTAGCTGCTGGGTGCCTGAGATATGCTGGCTTGCTCGAGGGCTCTCCTGCTGGGCACAGCACACACTTAGTTTGCCAGCTGCTGCAGCAATAGCGAGAGAGATTCAATGAAGCAGGGAAGCAAAAAAACTGGCAAAGGAGCTAGGAACAGTGTAGTTTTCTGTTTTCCACGCTCTTGATATTTTAACTATTAAAGGCTAATTAAATGGCTGAAATATTAGGAATGAAAGGGAACATTTAAAGGCATTTTTAAAAATTGCTTCCTGCAGAACAAGGACTGTGTACTTCATACACCTTTGTAGTAGAGATTTCAGCATCATTGGTAGGAGTTCTGCAGTATTTCAAGGCACACTGTTATGTTTAAAAAAGGTCCATTGAAGTGAGATAATTCTCTTTCAGATAACTTACCTTAGAATATAGGAAATGTGGCTGAAAATGTTGCATTTTCCACTTTATTTCTGTCATCAATACCACAAGGATATTGGTGTAAAATACATGAGATTCCAGGTGCTTTTTAGGCTGGTCTAGACCTGCACATGAAATCATAAACAAAATGACACTTTTAATACTATAATAGCTGATACTCTTGTGCTTGCTAATTTTTGTAAAATTATGCCCTTGAGGATGAGTGAAGTTAATCATATTTGGTATTAGAGACAACAGAAATTCATGTCTGATATTGGAACTATTAATGATGTCTAATTAATATACCCATTAAAAGTTTGCCAGATTAATCTAGCAAGCAAATTTTAACCAAGTTTAAATTGAAATTTTTTCTAAAATTGGTTTTCCGGACTTTGAGAAAGGATTTTAAATAGAGTGCAGTTAATAAGAAATCGTAGGCAGTATTATTTGTATGAAGTAGAAGGCTGAGGTATTGGTAACAGGATCCTAAATCTTTTTCTTTACCTTACCAGTGTGACTGTAATCCTCCAAAGTTTTAATGAATAATTCTTACAATATGTTGACTAAATGCTAAGGTACATTAAATTTCTAGGTCCTAGACGGGTTCAGCTGAGCAGCTGCCCATGCTGTAGAAAGAACTGGTGTTATCTGACTTGAATTGCTCACAGAAGGAATGCCAGCTGCCCCAGAAGGTCATGGGGGACAGAGCAAGGATTGAAGGGAAAGAGAACAAGGAAGATCACTGAGATTGTGGCCAAGCTCCTCAATAAATACCAGAGCCAGGTGGTATAGACTGGGTTTTGCATACCCTGTTTGGGGAGAGCTCCCTGCAGAGTTACACAGCATTTTGTTCTCTTTTGGGCATCACAGGGTCTCATGACATCATTGTTATTTTTGTGTGTAATTTTTTTCGGTTCAAAGATTCTGGAAAAACTGGGAGGGCTCTGTTGCTGCCAGTTATTGGAATGTTTTGTAGCACAAAATTGAAGGTATTTGTTACATGTATGGATGTAGCTTGTGGGCTGTGGGAATGGCTTAGCCTGATTATAAGCCACAGCCCACTGGGTGGCACCCTGAATATTGTTCTTCCCCTTAGTCTGGAAAGTTCTGTTAAGTTCGGTTCTGCATTTGTTCTGTGTTACAACTCCGCCCCCCAAACTCCCTCATTGGATTGTATCCCAGTTGTGTCCTCCCCTCTCCCTGTCCCTCATTGGTTCCCGTTCTGTTACCGNGAGCCGCTTGAAGAGGGAAAAAAGCGCATCTCTCTCACCCGGCTCTGTGATTCTCCCCTGCGTTTCCTCTGCTGCCTGCTGAGCGGCGAGGACGCTTTGGAGACGTGGCTGCGCTGCCTCTGCCTTGTGAGCTCGGCCAGGGAAAAACCAGGAAAGCGAATAGTGGGCATGCTGGAGTGTTTCACGGAGCAACATCCAAAGCGATTAAAAACTTGGGATAACCTGCTCACAAATAGATATGGCAATTCAGACACTTGAGATTCTTTGTACAGTGAAGAGTGACTATATTTTACATCTAGAGGTGGCAGAAGGAAGAGGCTGCTTAAGCCAGAAAGAAACTCTGAGGATAGCTGTGTCTGTTGGTTTTTTTTCAGATTTAGATATTTTCTTGTGGGTGAGGCAAAGACCTATGTGTTGATAAAGCTAGGATTTTTTGATTGAAACTGAATTACCTAAATTGTTTCTGTGAATATGAATGTCTGATTTACTTTTTTAGCTCTAACAAGGACCAAGCAGTTAGTTTTACCTTGACAAAAACAAGAATAACAAATTAAAATTTTTGTTTGTACATAAACACAGGCATGGCAGGAGACTAATTTGTGAAGTCTCAGGCATAGGGAGGAGATGGATTGCAAGATTTGCAGCTTGGCTATATTGGCCTGTGGGCACACACACAGTGATGTGATTTACTTTGGTGTCTAGAGTGCAAAAGCCTGCAGCCTCTCAAGTGTTCAGCTGCATTTCCAAGGGAAAGCTTATTTGGGCTTAAGTACCAGATTTGGTTTCTGTTGGGGTTTCCTTGAGAAATGTAAATTTTGTGTATGTAGCTCCATGTGATGTAGTTATGGTTGCACAGAGCATCCGTCACGGAGACCTGAATCCCTTCCTAGAGGCGCAATTACTGGGCTGTAACTTACTCACGTCCAAACCCACTGAAGTCACAGGAATCTCTTTTTGTGTTAGACAATTGAGTAGCTGAGGTGAATGACTCCAGTACCAGTGTGAACAATGGTGGGGTGCTTTAGAGCAGTGCACAGGGAGGATTCCTAAACTAGGGAAACAGGAGGATATGGACAGTCTGGATCGAAGGACAAAGGCCAATAGTATGATGTTCAACAAGATTAAATGCTGGGTCCTGCATTTGGGTCACAACAACCCCATGCATTGCCACAGGCTGGGAAAGAGTGGCTGGAAATGTCCCCAGCAGAAAAGGACCTGGGGGTGCTGGCTAGCAGTGGCTGAACATGAGCCAGCAGTGCCCAGGTGGCCAAGAAGGCCAATGGCATCGTGGCCTGTATCAGCAATAGTGCGGCCAGCAGGACCAGGGCAGTGATTGTCCCCCTGTACTTGGAACTTGTGAGGCCACATCTCCAATACAGTTTTGGGTCCCTCACTTGGAGAAAGACAGTGAAGAGCTGGAGCGTTTCCAGAGAAGGGCAATGGAGCTGGTGAAGTGCCTAGAACGTGAGTCTGATGAGGACCAGCTGGAGGAGCTGGGGATCTTTAGTCTGGAAAAAAGGAGGCTCAGGGGGACCTTATCACTCTCTACAACTGCCTGAAAGAAAGGTGTGGTGACATGGAGGTCAGTGTCTTCTGCCAAGTGATAAGTGACAGAACAAGAAGAAAAGTACACAAGTTATGCCAGAGAAAGTTTAGGTTGGATTTTAGAAAAACATTCTTCACCAGCAGGGTTGTCAAGCATTGGAACTGCCTGCCAAGTGAAGTGGTTGAGTCATCATCCCTGGAGGTATTTTAAAGATGTGTGCATGCGGCGCTGAGGTACGTGGTTTAATGCTGGACAGTGCTGGATTAACGGTTGGACTTGATGATCTTAAAGGTCTTTTCCAAGATAAACATGCTATACTTCTATGAACTTTGTGTTACACAGTTGCAAGTAACTAAAACTTGTGGTTTAAGCAATTATTGCACCTTCTCCTGCATATTAGTAATTGAGTGAAAAAGCTCATACAATGAGCACACTCAGAATCTAACTAAAGGAGCTGGCAATGTGTCATTGCAGCAATTTTATGTATCATTGCTTTGGACACTGTCAGTGCAGGCTCACATCACAGCTGAAATAGTGGTAACATGCAGTTTTCAGGAGAAACAACTTTTTGACATGCTGTAGCCCAGCTGCTCAACATGGTCTTTACAATGCATTAGGGCAAGGTTAGAAACTTTTAATGACATCTTGCCAAAATTACCACATTACAAAATTTCAGAAACTTCTCAATTTGTAGATGTACAAGTGGGTGAAATGAAATATGAGTAAATCCTAGGAAGATACTAATATATTTAATAAGACTATTATGTTAGCTATGGGCTGCCAAGGTGTAACAGGCTAGAAGTGGGCCTTTTTAAAAATGCAGCATTCCCCAGGTATTTGGGGAAGATTGAGAAGATTACCTTGATTTCTAGCAACCTATATTTTCTCTTACTCAGGTCCCTACTAACACATGCATTTTGCTTCAATCAGTGCGCCTTTCATGTCACATGCTGATAAAATTATATCAATTATATAGGATTGCATTTATGAAATTCCAGATTTTCAGCTATTATGTTATACAGTAACAGTACCTGGGACAGAAAGGGATTCATGCTTATGGAAATGGTCTTTTTTTTTTTTTTAGCCACATGTCTCAAAACTTCCCTGAAAAATCTGGAGTTCGTTTTAACCACGTACAGTTCTCCTTCAACACTCCATATATGTATATCTCTGTGTACTTGGAGATATTTGTTATCATTATAATGATGATACTACTGAACAGGTTTTTTAGAATTAGTTAAAACCCAGAGGAATTAGAAAGTAAAATCCCTGCACTGAGCCATTCTTTGTGTAGTATAATTCTGTAGTTTAAAAATATCAGCCAAATTTATCTTTACGGTGATTGAAACCTGGAATATATCCATGCATTTTGGAAATAATTTATTTGTACAATTTTAAGTCAATTGTTATTAATATCAATCTAAAACTTCAGCATGAATTATCTGTAAGAAGTCCAAACGTTGATGAGTTGCATCTGCTTTTCTTTCAATTGTTTCAGTAAAACTTATTTAATACTAATTTGAGGGTAGGCGATGTAAGGTAGAAAATAGGGGGCGTTAGAGATTTTCAGAAGTTGTTTGAATTTTTTTAGCAGCATCTGCCTCAGAGAACATAAAGTGCCCTGTGATCTATATTGTACCTGAACATCGATTTCATCATGTTAAACTGGTCATATGTTATTAAAGAAGATGACAAAAATAAGTAACTATGTTCATCTCATATTGTAGTGTCAATGTATCTGACACTGGTCTAGTGTGGAAGGAAAGTGGAAGGAAAGATAATAATTTGCATATTTTAATCTGGAGGTTAGGGACCCCTGTCAGAGTAACAGCCTGGTCTGGGTCAGCCAGAAGAAACAGAGAGGAGAAAAATAATTGAAAAAGCAGTTCACTTCAAAATGAAATTTGTCTCATTGTCACTTAAGGTTGTATTCATGCCTGTCTGTAGGCGAGAGGTCATCCTGGAAGTGTAGGAGGGTAGGGAGCAAATATATCTCGCTAAGGACCAAAAGACAATTTTCTTTCCTTGGTAACAGGAGCAATTGTAATATATATTTATGAAAATCCCACATGGCAGGTCCCCATTACAAAATACCAGGTGTCCTTTTACTAGCAGCCCTGCAGGCAGCAGGTATATCTAAAGGTTGTCCTCAAAGATGAGCTGTGTACAGAGCATGAGGAGCACTTAATGAAATAACTCACTATAACATATTGATTTTGAAGGCAAGAGGGCAGGAAAGGATTTTCAGCAGAATTAAGACTTCTCAGTTGAAACAGCTGCAGTGGTGGGACTCGTGTAAGCTCTTTGTCAGGATCAAGGGTAAGCTGTAAGTTTCCCTTTTTCTGAGCTTACTAGGATGTCAAATGTAAAACATCAATGTGAACTTTTGTGCTTGGATGAGCTATAAATTTCACTGTCCCACAATATTGCTGAGGGGACAGTAACCTTGTGGAAGATCTCCACATGAACTGTGGTTACTGTGCTTATATGCATATGTTTAAATCCTACTCAATATCATGTGTTTTCGCTTGAGTTTTGCATTAACCAGACCATGACAACAGTAAGAGATGAGAGCAGAGCAATGTTAGTTTAAATTGGGCGGGTTTTAGGGAGGATTCTCGTCTTGGCCTGACATCTGTCACAAGAAACAGGAAAGCTCCTGTTTTCTGTGTGAATAGGCCATGGACACAACTTCTGAGTGTTGCAGGATCCTTTCTCTGTAAAAGACTGGAGTGATATGCCTCTCCTCAGAAAGGATTTGCCTCCCTTTTTGATTCCTCTGCTAGTCATGGGAGCTGATTGTGTTTGTTCATGAACAATGAGGCAGATCAAAAATTAGCACATGTATCAGTGTGTGGTCTCTTAATCATGAAGGCTCCTGAATTATTAGAAAATGCACTATGTTTTCAGTTTTTAGAGTCTCTATTCATTTTGGTCCTCAGAAAATAAAGACTCTCTGACCATATTTTACCACAGATTGGTTTGAAAACGTGAAGTGGATCCTCAAAAGTTGTGTGATTAAGCAGTGGTATTAGCAGGACAAGCAGTTTCAGCCTTCCTTTTCACATGAACTAATAAAATCACTTTACATCAGCATGGCAGATGGAAAGAGTAACTCCGGAATGAAAATGCTGAACTAGGAAAATCTTGGGGAAAAAAGCCAGGAAGGCTTCTAATTCCATTGAAGAGGAAAGTGGAAGTGTTGTTATTTTGGAAAATTCTTTTGGACACATAATTGCAGAAAAATGGCTGCTGAAGAGAGAGCGTTGCTGAAGAGAGAGCGTTGCAGCTGAGCATCCAGTTCTCCTGTGAGATTTATTTCATTTTGTATATGAGATGCTTCTGCAAAGCAGAACTCCATTTGCCTCAGAAAGAGTGTGTTGTTATAGTAAAAGCAATGATAATACATTCTGTGGCAGAATGAGACAAGTGAGATCAGAGTGACATTGTGTCAACCATGGCAGAAGTGCAGAGTATTGGATCTGGCCCCAAATGTCGATGACTGAAATATGATTGATTACACACTAAGTTGGCAGTGTGTCTTTAACAGTTTAACCTATCTGAATTTATGAGCAGCTGACAACTTTTACTCTTCTTTTCCTTGTCTTGGTAGAGGGGGAGAAATTTTATTCCCCCTGCGTTCACCTATACCCAGGTAATGAGTGAGATCAGAATTCAGTGGCAAAGCAGGAGCTGTAGTCCTGGTTCCTGGGGAACAGTGCCTTTAATGTTGGGCCAGTTTTCCTCAGTGTGTGCATATGTGCCCATTGACACCTTAGGATCGAAGTACAGTTGGTAGGATTCCTCTCTGGACAATGTGAACTGATCAAATAAGTGGAAAAGCAGGATCCTAGTCAGGTGGAACAGCAGTACCATTAGGGTACGCATAATGTGTTGCGTTTTGCAGTATCATGAATAAGGATCAAAAAGAGAATTGCACTGCTGATGCAGTTATCATCTTCCTGTATCTCCCTCCCCCAAAACTCTTGTTCCATTTTGTCATGCTATGAATAAATACAGGCTGGACTGTTGCCTTCTGCTAAAGGC